>OZ012695.1:13712390-13746653 GCA_963942565.1 Maea johnstoni
AGTAGTAGTAGTAGTAGTAGTAGTAGTAGTAGTAGTAGTAGTAGTGGTAGATGAAGAAAAAGAAGAATAACATCAAGACATCAGTACAGTTGTGGATTACAGTTGGGGTTCAAGGCCCCCTTGACAATTCGAAATATTGATATACTTGCTAATAATTGTCACTTAACTTTTTACTTGAAAACAATGAGGTAGATTTAAAAAAATTCTCATAGAGGTGTTTTTTTGCATCTATTTTACATTCAATCTCATGCCGATCTTCAGCTTTCTTATTGCGGTAGATTAATTTCTCTGTAAAAACTACCCCCCTGAACAAAACATGGATCTGACCCAGTACAGTAGTAGTAGTAGTAGTAGTAGTAGTAGTAGTAGTAGTAGTGGTAGTAGTAGTAGTGGTAGTAGTAGTAGTACAAGTACAAGTACAAGTAGCAGTTCAGTAGATAATTAGCAACCAAATATGGCAATCTTAATGTTTGCATGTTGTTGCTTTGTCAATCTTACGCACAGAAAATCTTTTGAGCAATGCCTCTATTTTTTTCTTAACTTTGTCATAATTATTGACTGTCACTAGATATATATCTTTGCAATGCCTTTATCTTTTTTGAAACTTTGTAATGATTAATGAATCAATATATATATATATATATATATATATATATATATATATATATATATATATATATATATATATATATATATATATATTATATATATATATATTATATATATATATATATATATATATATATATATATATATATATATTATATATATATATATTATATATATATATATATATTTATATATTATATATATATATATATATATATATATATATATATATATATATATATATATATATATATATATATATATATATATATATATATATATATATGTATATATATTTCAATGCCTTTGTTTTGTAAAACTATAATACTTAATGACTGTCACTAGATGTATAGGCCTATCTTTCAATGCCTTTATTTTTTTGAAACTTTGTAATAATTAAAGGCTCTCACTAGCTATATTCCTTCGAAATGCTTCCATCTTTTGGGAAACTTTGTAATGATGAATGAATCTCACTAGACATATGTCTTTGCAACGCCTCTATGCTTTTTGAAACTGTAATAATTAATGAATCTCACTAGCTATATATCTTTGCAATGCTTTTTTCTTTTGGGAAACTTTGTAGTGATTATTGAAACTCACTAGACATATGTCTTTGCAATGTCTCTCTTTTTCGAAACTTTGTAATAATTAATTAATCTCACTAGACATATATCTTTGCAATGCCTCTATCCTTTTTGAAACTCTTTAATAATTAATGACTGTCACTAGATATATATCTTTGAAATCTTTTTTAAAACTCTTTAATAATTAATGACCCACTAGATATATATCTTTGCAATGGCTTTGTTTTGTGAAACTCTTTAATAATCAATGACTGTCACTAGATATGTATCTTTCCTTTTTGAAACTTTGTAATAATTATTGACTTTCACCAGATACATTTCTTTGCAATGCTTTTGTTTCCTGAAACTCTATAATAATTTATGACTGTCACTAGAAATATAGTCTTTTTAAACTCTGTAATACTTATATACTCTCACTAGATATACATCTTTGGACTGTCACTAGAAATATAGTCTTTTTGAAAACTTTGTTATACCTTTTCACTGTCACTATATATACATCTTTGCTCTATATCTTCTTCTCCAGCTCCTCGAACTACAACTGAAGCACCCACCACTGCACCATCAACGGCGCCTCCAACTACACCATCACAGGCACCCACAACTGCACCATCTACTGCAGCCCCAACTACAGCACCACCTACAACTGCACCACCTACAACTGCACCACCTACAACTCCACCACCAACAACTGCACCAGCAACTACACCATCCACTGTAGTTACTACACCGAAAACTACACCGATGGGACCGACGGAAATCATCCTCACCAACCGCACAGGTGGCGAACCGAAGATCACGTTCTGCTACAAGAAGAGCGCCATCTGTTTTACGGTGCCGCCCTCTTCTGGCAACCCTGTAGGCGGGGGATCGCCCGGACAGCCAGGCCAAGCCGGACCACAAGGAGCACAGGGTAAGATATCAACTCTTAGCTCTCAGATACTGTATATGTCTAAAAATGTCCCTTTACAGACATGCTGGAAGGTATTTGTGCTATTTCAAGTAATCAAACTATATATTTATTACTATATATATATATATATATATATATATATATATATATATATATATATATATATATATATATATATATATATATATATATATATATATATATATATATATATATATATATATATATATATATATATATATATATATATATATATATATATATATATATATGTATATATATATATATATATATGTATCATCATTACAGGATATGGCCACAGTACCAACCGTCCTGGCCACCACGGTACCGTGGTGGCCCGGACGGTTGGGAGCAATGCTTCCTGTCATTCGCACTCCCTAGAGAACGCTACCCACCTGGCCGGCACTGGCGTGCAGGTCCTTATCTATATGGGTCAAATGCAGCCAGCTAGTAGCAGTATACAATGGAGTGTTGACGCTAGATGTGACAGCCATACAGATTTCCACTTGCAGCAGGAAATTGAGTATAAAAGCGTTTTTCATGGAAATGACTACAAGAAAGTGGTATATTTAGTTTAGGAAGTATACGATACTCTGGCGTGCAGCTTAATATAGGAGTTTTAGCATGCTCTTGAGGGTTGAAAGTTGTAACAAGTGACTTTAAAAAGTTCTGTGTGACCATATCCTGTCATGATATATATATATATATATATATATATATATATATATATATATATATATATATATATATACAGTCAAACTTGCGAATAAAGACCGCCCTTGGGAAGTAAAAATACGGTCTTTGTTCACAGGTGGGCTTTGTTCGGGGTGTTGATTACTGATGCTATTTTTATAAGGGTGCATGGACAGCATACTATTTTTCCACTGTTTTATCTGTTTTTCAAATAAATCACAAATTGGTGGGTGAAATGTAAAGACTAAATGTTTCTGATTAAAAGGTTTATTAATATCACATATTATATTTCATAATACCAAAAATAAAGGTAAAGCTAGGAAAAGCAGTACATATTTTGGCAGTTTTCATATGAGCATTCAAAATATAAGAAAGTTATACTCATTCAGAATGAGAAAGATATACATGTACTTGGGAACCTGGGTTTTTCCAACTCCAATGTCCTCGGCTATCTTACGAGCACTTCTGTTTTTAATGTTAAACTCTATTATCTAACTCTTTCTACCAAGGTAAGAAACTTCCTTTTAGGTGGCATCTCTACCTAGGTTATCAACTGTACTGCACAAAATCTCAAAGCAAACTAAAGACATGTGACCTCATTTTTCACCAAGACAAAGGATGCCAAAATTGCAATTGAACATTAGATGGCTTGGGTTAAATTTAGCTTACACAGGTCCCCACCCAGGCTTGGGTTAAATTACAATTGTATCCCACTGCTGCATGCGTGTGTGTGTGTGGTATGTATCCCTTTAATCCCCTCACAAAAAAGTAATGGTTATGACTTACTGAAAATCAGGCTGAGAAATTTCTGTCAACAAAGAGACTTGGAAATGTCTATTTCTGAAAATGGTCCTTGTTCACAGGTGAAACATGGTGTTTGGGAAGAAAAAAGGCGGTCTCTGGTCTTTGTTGACAAGGGGTCTCTATTCGGAGGGGAAATATAGAGTAATTTCTCTCGGGGGGATTTTGAGCAGTCTTTGTCGGGAGGGGGTCCTTGTTCGGGGGTGGTCTCTCGGTCAGGTTTGACTGTATATATATATATATATATATATATATTTGAATGCTATTTTAACTTAAATGCTAGTAAAAAGACCAAGTATACAGTAGTTCCCATTGCTAGGAAAATGAGCCAGGCAACAAATTTATTTACCTTCCTTCGGTGGAGGGAGGATAAATGAAGTTTTATTTACCCTCCCTCTGGAGTGGTCGTGTCAAAATAAAGTTTTATTCACTTTCCCTCGGTAGTGGTTGGGTAAAAGAAGTTGAGCTTTTTAATTGTTTGTAGTTTCAATCTCACTTCACAACTTTAAATGATTACTGTTGTTTTCACAGGATCAACTGGGGCACAGGGTGAGGTTGGTGCAACAGGGTCAACTGGTGCACAAGGCCCCAATGGCGCCACAGGTCAAAAGGGTGACATCGGCGCCACGGGTCAGCAGGGAGAGAGAGGCGGCACTGGAGGACGAGGAGCCAAGGGAGATATTGGAGGCACAGGGGCACAAGGACCTGTAGGTGAGTGAAAGGACTTAGTCCCTAATTTTCACATAGGATTACGTAGTGGACTTATTTAAGGTCTAGTCAAAGCACCGGTAGGCAATTCATATGTCTAAGTTCCCAATTAGCATAATCAGCAGCTAGGACTATTAATTAGTCTCACATAAGGGGTGGTCGAAGGACCTAAGTGGAAGGACTTAGTCTCTGATTAGTCAAGTCTTGTCAAAGGACCTGTAGGTAAGTCCTACAGATAAAACGGGTTCTCTTATGGAATCTCTTGTTTAACTTTTTTTCTGCAGTTGACTTCAGGTGGCGTTTTCAGAAATCATTGTTATTGGCAATCTACATTGTCTATTTCGTATTATTCAGAAATAAATTGAAGCCCCCTTCTCAAATCCTGGATCCACTCCTCTACATTGTCTATCTCATATTATTCAGAACTAAATTAAAGCCCCTTTCTGAAATCCTGGATCCACCCTTTCACATTGTCTATTTTATATTATTTCAGGTGCTACTGGTTCCACTGGAGGAACTGGTGGCCCGGGGGCCAAAGGACAGGGAGGAGCCCAGGGCAACTCTGGCAGCAAGGGAGAGAAGGGGTCAGAGGGAAATATCGGTAAGTTACGTTGTATATTTCATTAAAAAATAAAATTGTAAAAACAACAACATGGTATTCATTTTTTCTCTAAACAGTGAAAGTTGGCACCTTTTAATTTTTTATTTTACGATACAATATTGATATACCTTACTGATACAATACTTTAATGATATATTTAATGCTTCTCCCTGTCTCTAAATGAACTTAATTTCATCAAATTTAGTACAGTTTGCTTTGGAAATTTAGCTAATATAGTTAACTCACTTCGAGCGGAGATGTCCAAGTAGCAATTGAGTCAATTTTACATATATATTAAATCTTAAACGATATGATGTGATACTTAATTTTTTAGATACAATTTTTTTTTTAAATTTCGGTACCATTTTTTTTAAGATCATAATAAGTACCAGTACCCATCCCTGATCATGGGACAATAGATCCCAAATTAACCCTCTGGATATAAACTGATTTGAACTATTTTTGCTGATCTTTTTTATGACCTAGATTGAATTCAATTTTACATATATTTCTAAGTTTTAATGATACAATGTAGTACTTAACTTTTTAAATATGATAATTTTTCAATTTCGATAGTGGTATTTGATATCTTATCGAGCACCGGTACCCATCTTCAATCATAAGATCATAGATCCTGAATTAAACTTTTTTTTTGCTTGACTCTTCGATCTTTTAATGACCCAGATTGAATTTGCTTTGATGTTTTTCAGGTGGGACTGGATCTTCTTTGATGTTTTGATTGAATTCTCTTGATGTTTTTCTTTTCAGGTGCGACCGGATCCCAAGGTAACCTTGGGGCCACAGGACCCTCAGGACAGACTGGTATCCCGGGCTCCACAGGATCCCAGGGACCTCCCGGGCGTGACGGCAGCAGGGGTCCTCATGGACACACGGGAACCACGGGACCTACTGGTCAGGAGGGTCTCAAGGGACAGAAAGGTAAAGGAACACCCTACCCAAAAACGGGGTGCTTTGTGCTACATATGAGTCTTGATTTATCATTGGCATACATTAAGTAGAAATAATGTGAAAAGGTGTTTCCATTAAATTGGGTATGGCACTTCTAAATAAAACAAACAAGTCCTTACTATAAATTCTCAGTAATTTGGGACACGTTTTGATGATAGCAATTTTTATGGGTTCGGGGTGGCCCATGTTTTCAGAAAATACCTTGATGTTGTATCAGCAAGATTAACAGCTAGGTCCATATTTTGTGAGATAGCAACTGGCAATAAATTGAAGGTTGCATGCCCAAATTTCCCATTCATTACTTTGCAAAAGAAGTGGCTTAAATTCCTAGGGTGGTCTAAATTTCAGATAATTTACGGTAGTACCTCAGATATTTTTATTTCCATTTTTCAGGTGCCCTAATTCCTAGGGGGTCTAATTTCAGATAATTTACGGTAGTACCTCAGATATTTTTATTTCCATTTTTCAGGTGCCCTAATTCCTAGGGTGGCCTAAATCTCAGAGAATTTATGGTCGTACCTCAGATATTTTTATTTCCATTTTTGAGGTGCCCAAATTTCTTGTTAGGGTGTTTTCAATTTCAGATAATTTATGGTAATACCTCAGATATTTTTATTTCCATTTTTCAGGTGCCCTAATTCTTTGAGTGGTACAAATTTCAGAGAATTTACGCTAGTAACTCAGATATCTTTATTTCCATTTTTCAGGTTCCACGGGAGCAGCAGGTAGCACAGGACTTCAGGGGTCCTCCGGTCCTCCGGGATCAACCGGACCTATTGGTGGCACAGGATCCCAGGGAGGCCAAGGACCTCCAGGGTCCCAAGGGATCCAGGGAGAGAAGGGAGATCTGGGAGGAACCGGACCCCCGGGATCACAGGGGCAACCAGGTCAGTAGGTCACAACTAAGACCCAGAAAAACAATTTCAGGAAACCCAATTCAGGCACCAACATAATATTCAGAACTAACTTACCATGCCGGGCAAGGAGTTTATGATTTTTACTTGCCTGACATAATATTTTAACTTGTCCTAAATAAGTTATAACATATATGCTAAAATGGCATGTATTTATCATAGATTTAATGATTTGAAAACCATTTTCTTTATAGTTTGCTAATCTTTTGGTATTTGTGCAATTTTCTATACAAAAATATATTAAGTGTTCAGAAAATGAGCTTGCCCATTTGGGCAAGTGAAAACTAAAATGCACTCGCCTGACAGCCCTTTTTTTCAAAAGTTCACTTGCCGGGGCAACCCCGCCAGTAGACGTGCGGGGGAGATCAAGCGTTGAATCAGTTTGATTTACAGTCGCGCCAATAACACATGCTCTCGTGCAATCTTTTTGTAGGTTCCACTGGTCCAGCCGGACCCACTGGTGCTACAGGATCTCAAGGCGTAGCTGGTTCCACCGGTCCTGCTGGACCAACTGGACCCGCAGGAACCAAGGGAGAGAAAGGTGAGTCAGCAGTTCATCAATCAGGATTTTCATTATTATCACTGTTATTATTATTAATATTATTATTATTATTATTATTATTATTATTATTATTATTATTATTGTTATTGTTATTGTTATTATTGTTATTATTATTGTTATTATTATTATCATTATTATTATTATCATTATCATTATTATTATTGTTATTATTATTAGTGTTATTGTTATTGTTATTGTTATTGTTATTATCATTGTTATTATTATTGTTATTATTATTGTTATTACTATTATTATTATTATTATCATTATCATTATCATTATCATTATTATTATTATTATGATTATTTTTATTATTATTGTTATCATTATTATTATCATTACTTGTATTGTTATTATTATAATTATTATTATTATTATTATTATTATTATCATTATCATTATTATTATTATTATTATTACCAATTTACTGTTATTATCATTATTATCATTATCAATATTATCAACATTGTCATTACTATCATTATTATCATTATCATTATTTTTGTTATTTTCATTATTATTATTATTACTATTATTACTATTTTTACTATTTCTTATTTGACCCTATCATCACTATTGATTCCTCTTATTCATTCTATTGTCCTATGCTGAGTATGAATACACCATTGTGTTCTATGTATTGTTGCTAGGGTCCACTGGAGGTACTGGCAGCATTGGAGGCACTGGAGGCATGGGTGAGACGGGACCTAGGGGTCCCACAGGTGCCAAGGGCGACATAGGACCACAGGGACCTCTAGGAACCACCGGAGCCACAGGTCCCACTGGCTCTGACGGAATAAAGGGAACTAAAGGTATGGTGGCGCCCTCTTTTGATTTGCTAAGACAACTACTGCTGAGTGGGAAAACAGTATCAAAGAATGGGCATATAGAGATATTTAATTGAATTTATCTATTTGATACTGGAGTGTAGGGCACAGAACCTTGAACATTACACATGTAGAGTACTACTTGAAATTCATTTGAAGAGGTTTAGTTAAAACCTGGTGAGGAAATACCTTACTACTATTGCTTTATACTAAAGATATCTGCATATGCGTAACCACATTATGTATGATTAAGATGTGAATGAGTTTATTCCAAATTAAATAACTGTATAAACAAATAAGGAAATTAACAAATAGGGGAAAAAACTGCCACACAATATGCATAAGATGACATATATATATTATAGAAAGTTGTACATGTATGGGAATTTATAAATACTTATACAGATGTGGAAATACAATCTTGGTAGATACTAAAAAATCGTTGTATGAATACTTTGTAGGTTCTCGCGGTGCCACTGGACCCTTTGGACCCGTGGGTAGCACTGGAGGAACCGGCGGCACAGGTGGACTTGGACCCAAGGGTTTCAAGGGCGAGAAAGGGCAACAAGGGCTGCAGGGCGAAATCGGTACAACGGGCTCCACTGGGCGTCAAGGTCCCAAGGGCGATATTGGTGCCCAAGGTGAACAGGGTGTTCCGGGTCAAAACGGGCGCATAGGTGAAACCGGTCCGACGGGTAACATCGGTTCAACAGGTAGAAAGGGCGAAAAGGGTGCAACTGGAGGCACAGGACGTGAAGGACCACAAGGACAGATTGGAGGAACTGGTAAGTAGGACCCATTAAGGACATTAGATCTGTAAGGACTGGATTGGTATAGCTAGGGTGCTAAGTATAACACTAACCATAGTGCCGACAATCCAAGTTGACATTTTTTGTCATGTCTCACCACTGCACAAGACCAGGGTTTGATTTCCTTGATTTCCTCTGAGTATATGAAAATTTTGATGATGTATTAGCTTAGTTATCTGGTTTCTCTGGATTTCCCATTAATTCCAGAATTAATGACAAAATTTTAAAAATTATTTTAATATACATGTATGGATTTATTTATTTTTGCTTTCTTCCCCGATTGATTTCTCAAATTATCAGAATATGCGATGCTACAGAAATTTCCATTTTCATTTTGAAGCTATAAAATTCTTTATTAATTTTCAATATTCCACAAAGCAATTGTCCATATCTTTTAGGCGCCACTGGTCCAGCAGGTCCCAGAGGCGAGAAGGGCAATCTGGGAGCCACAGGTATTCAGGGTCCTGGAGGCGCTACCGGTCCAACAGGTCTTCAAGGATTCACAGGTCTAACAGGACCCTCAGGATCTTCAGGACCCAAAGGAGGAACTGGTCCGCCAGGTCCACCAGGTCCATTGGGTGAGTCCAAAGTATACTTTTTCTTTTTATTTGTCCATGGCGGATGTTTTTTAAAATTTCCCATTCATATCATTTAAAACACTTTTTTTTACTAAGTGTAGAATTATGACTGTATCTGCCTATTACAAGTAGTGTTTTATGTTTTGGAATCAGTGGATAACATTTTTATTGAATTTTGGTAATTTTCAGAAAAATAGGAATATTTCAAGAAAGATATGTTTGACCATTTAATAGATAGGGTTCCCTTATGAGCAATATCTTATATGAAAATGGTTAAATATGGTACTATTTTGGTCATTCCTTTATAAACCTCTTATGAAATTCAACTCAAGTTCTATTTCACAAAAGTTCACTATATGTAGTTCAGAAGCTAACACCATAATTTATTATTATAGTTCTTTACAAGTTTTCTTGTTAAGAGCATTTTGCTGATTGCATCGACATTTTCAGTGAAAATCAAATTCAATAATTCTGACATTGACTAATTTTTGGTTAATATATTCTGTTTTTAAGGTTCAACTGGTCAGCCTGGACCTCAGGGTGGTACCGGAGGTACGGGTGCACAGGGTTTCCAGGGTCAGAGAGGCCTTCCTGGACCCCAGGGTTCTCAGGGTATTCAAGGTCAACAGGGTATGATTGGTGCAACCGGGGCCAAGGGTGGCAAGGGCGATCAGGGTCCTCTAGGAGCCACAGGTAAGAACAATAGAGCTATTGTTATAATCCTCTCATAATTCAGGTGAGAATAAAAAGGTATCATCTTATTCAGCTCTAAGTTTAGATTAGGCCTAAAATACTTGTTTGTTTACCCTAACAAGTTTTTACTCAAAAACTCACTACCCTAAACTCCAATTTAACATATGAAATATAGATGAAACACATTTAAAAAAGATAATTCCCCCCAAATATTTTACTTTTACTATATTAGTGAAATTCCCAAAGTTGACATTGTCAAATTAAAAAATGATGTCCTAGGGAAGCAGACAGTATCGTTTAAAATATTGTTAAGGTAATGTATTATGTTTGTTAATATGAATATTGTATCATTCGACCAAACTCCCAATGGGATGTTTGTTTCCATTAGAAAACTATAGTCGCAATAGGAGAAATTAGATAGGAGCTATTCCATTTAAAAGTGTGGCGGGGGGGGGGGGGGGGGGGGGGGGGAGGAACGGAAGGTTTTTTGAAGGGGGGAGGTGGCAAATTGTGAATTAATTTATCCCATTAGATTACATATGATTTCTGGCTGGAGGAGGGGGGTGTTGAATTTTTAATTATCTTCCATTCCTCAACCCCCCCCCCACCACACTTTTAAATGGAACGGACCTAAGTCTCCCTGTGGTCACAGATGAAAGGACTATTCATGTAATTTAGTTCTAAACTGTATTGTAGGGATAACTTACTTTGTACTCCACAGGTGCCACTGGTCCTTTTGGACCCCGCGGTTTCAAGGGAGATGTGGGTCCCATCGGTGCTACTGGTGCTGGCGGACCCGCTGGTGCTACAGGTACCCGTGGTGCTCAGGGTCTGCGCGGTAACCCCGGTCCCATCGGTGCCACCGGTCAGGGTGGCGCCGCCGGTCCCCCGGGCCCTGCCGGTGCTACTGGCCCTGATGGTGCACAGGGTGTTCAGGGTAAGTGTTAAGGTTCACCTTCCCTACTGTGATGATTTTGAGTGTCCATACCAATTTTTTGATTATATGAAAAATTTGATTCTAAAGGATAAATTGATTTTGATTGTCCTTACCAATTTTTTAATTATCTGAATAAATTAAATATTAAAGGTTTAATTGATGGTGCTTTTGATATTTATCTGCTGAAGTGCTGATAAAGTTAATGCATTTATGCTCAATTGTTTGAAAAATGTATGAGTTAAAAGGCTATTCATGGTAAGTATTTAGATTCACTTGCCCTTAAGTGTCATTATAGTCTGCACCAATATGTTTAATGCCTGAAATCTTTTTTTAAAATTAGTCCAAGTTGATTATGGGTTTTGCATATTTTTTTGCTCCAAAAGGTTTGTCATGCGCAAAAAAAACTTTAAAGAATTCAAAGTTCTCGGTCCAGAGGACAGTGTTCCATTGGTAGAAGCAGGATGTTGACTTCCATGTGCATTGCATTGTATGCACGCAGGCACAATCAGGTTGCCGGTTTAGGCAATGTATGCTATAGACCGATATCCCATAATTAAGTTTATTTAGAATGTTTTCTTTATATAACGTGGTCTCAATACATGAGTAAATAGTTTTCATATTACGTCAGAATTACAGTGGCACAAATTTTTTTTTTAGAAATTCGATCTGGAATTTTATGAATTTGCCTAAAAAATCTGTCGACAATTCTGTATGATCAAAAATTGAATTTGATGGACCTTATTAGCAATTTATTTTGCATTTTCCATTTGTTAAGGTCCACCTGTGCTAACGGTCGCGACGGAGCCGCTGGCCAGAACGGTAGAGATGGAGTCAACGGCAGAGTCGGTGCTACTGGAGCAGTCGGTGCTACGGGACCTGCTGGTGCAACTGGTGCGGCAGGACCTAAGGGAGATCAAGGTAATAAAGAGAGAGTGAGAGAGAGAGAGAGAGAGAGAGAGAGAGAGAGAGAGAGAGAGAGAGAGAGAGAGAGAGAGAGAGAGAGAGAGATGAGAGGGAGGGAGGGAGGGAGGGAGGGAGGGAGGGAGGGAGGGAGGGAGGGAGGGAGGGAGGGAGGGAGGGAGGGAGGGAGGGAGGGAGGGGAGGGAGGGAGGGAGGGAGGGAGGGAGGGAGGGAGGGAGGGAGGGAGGGAGGGAGGAGAGAGAGAGAGAGAGAGAGAGATTGACTCACTACTACTACTACTACTACTACTACTACTACTACTACTACTACTACTACTACTACTACTACTACTACTACTACTACTACTACTGCCACTACTTGTACTACTACTACTATTAGTCTTGACTGTTTACTTTTCTGTTCATTTTATTTTCAACATATTGATGCTTGGAAAGGAGCGAAAAGACTTTTTGCTACTGCTATAGAAAATATTTGGTTATTTCTATGATACTTGTTTTCTTTTAATGGCCTTCAAGCAGATCAATCATATTTTTGTAAGCCAAACTGGTCAGCATTTATGTAGGTTTAGAAAAAAATTCATTTCTGAATTTTTAATTTTGAAATCACATTCTAAAGTAATACATATTCCTGTGCGTGTAGCATTTCTGAAATTTCTAAAGTACTATATATTCCTGTGTGTGTATCATTTCTAAAACTTTATGTTTGAAATCACATTGTAAAGTACTACATATTTCTGTGTGTAGCATTTCTGAAATTTTAAGTTTGAAATCCATTCTAAAGTGCACATTTTACTGTGTGTATAATATTTCTGAAATTAAGTTTGAAATCAAATGGTAAAGTACTAAATATGCCTGTGTGTGTATCAGTTTGAAGTTTTGTAAAGTAAATTCTCAAAAATTAGAACACGCTAGGAATTTGGCCCACTATGATTTTTTTGCAAAATAATCATTGGGAAATATGGACCACCCTTGATATTACACTGGGATCTATTCTATAACGTATGGACAACTATTACTCTGCTTTGTCACTATTTCATAAAAACATGGGCCACCCTCAACCCATAAAAACTGTAATTATTAAGAAGTTTCCCAAATAAATGAGAATTTACGGTACTCAATATTTCTGTGTGTATTTCATTTCAGGCAGTCAGGGTCC
Source organism: Maea johnstoni (assembly GCA_963942565.1). Classification (NCBI taxonomy): domain Eukaryota; kingdom Metazoa; phylum Annelida; class Polychaeta; order Spionida; family Magelonidae; genus Maea; species Maea johnstoni. The sequence continues at coordinate 13,725,686 of OZ012695.1, forward strand.
TCAGGGTATTCAGGGCATCAACGGCGCCCCAGGACCCGCGGGTGGCACTGGAGGAACCGGCGGCACAGGGGGTCCGGGATCTCGAGGACTTCAGGGTAACATCGGAGCCACAGGAGCCAGTGGAGCACCAGGCGTCGGCAGCGCAGGACCCCGGGTCCACCTGGATCAGGAGGCGGAACTGTTGGTACGGAATTGATTTTTTTAAATCATTTTTTTAAATAATGGCTCTTATGCGGCAGCGCTATTGGCAAAGATCCCATCCTTTCTGTAAATATATTTAGCTGTTGGGTAAGCAGATTCTATACTAAGAGCAATTTTTTTATATTGCCCTTTTATAAAAGATGCATGGCTAAGGCATGGCATGGGTGCGGCACTGTTGGTAAGTATATAATAGAAGTTTTTTGTACCATTTCACACCTGTCAACATGCAATCATCCAGTATCATGAGATTTCACATTGGTTCAAATTGATAACCATACATTGCCCTGAATTGTGTGAAGGTTAACAATACAAATTTATAATAAGTTTAGCGCAATAAAGGTTTCATGTTGCAATATGCAAAAGGATGTTCTTTATGAAGCTTTTGACAAATTAGTATAATAAATGGTTACATTTCATCAGATTTCATATTTCTTTGAAACAATGGCTCAGGGGCAGTACTTTTTGCAAAAAAAGCATTTTTTTACCTACCCTTTTTAGGAATATTTAGCTTTGTTGTTAGCATGGTTGCTAAATGATTTTGTATAACAATTTTTTAAGATTTAAAATTTTTCATGCATTTTAGGCACCATTATGAATGTATTAAGGATAATAGTGGAAAAATGCCTACAGATACAGATTTTTAAAGATTTACTCTATTACGTTTTTAGTTGCAAAAGAATGTATGAAGGATAATGGTCCCTAAGTGATTACTTATACAGATTTATACAGATTAATTCCTTAGGTATTTTAGGTGCTAATGAATGTATGAAAAATAATGATCACAAAATGATTTATATACCGATTCTTTTAATATTTACATTTTCTAATGTATTTTAGGAGCTAATGAATGTATGAAGGAGAATGGAGGCTGTGCTCACATCTGTGTGGATACATATGATGGTTACTGCTGTATGTGCCGAACTGGCTACGAACTCGTACCTGTCACTACTGATTGTGCACGTAAGTAAAACTAAACCTTATTTTTATGAACCCTGCCATAAAAAACAGAATCAAGCAATCATTTTCCATCAATGAATAGTAGATAAACAGTATCTTTTGACAAATCTTTGCTTGAACCTATGGCAATACATACCAGACATACAGTATCTGTGAATGAATCTTTGATTGAACCTGTTGCAATTAAATCTAGGTATACAGAATCTATAAATGAATCTTGGATTGGAGATTTGCGATAAAAAAAACTAGATCTACAGTATCTGTGAATGAATCTTTGATTTAACCTTCGGCAATAAATACTAAATATACAGTATTAGAAAATTAGTCTTCGATTGAACCCTTTGGCAATATATACTAGATATACAGTATCAGTGAATGAGTCTTTGATTGAATCTTTGGCAATAAATACTAAATATACAGTATTAGTGAATTAGCCTTCGATTGAACCTGACGAAACGCAATATCATATATAAAGTATCTGTAAACGAATCTTAAATTAAATATTTGGCAATAAATACCAGATGTTCAATATTTTCAAACAGAATCTTTCATTAGACCTGTGGCAATAAAAAGGTAGATACGGTAAGCAGTATATTGGAATGAAACTTTGATTATTTCTGTTGCAATAAATACTAGATATACAGTATTGTTGAACAAATATTTGATTGGACCTGTGGCAATAAATAGTAGATGTAAAGCATCTTTCAACAAATCTTTAATTTCACCTCTGGCAAATAAGAAGTAGACAAAGTATCATTGAATGAATCTTTCATTGAACCTGTTGCAATAAAAACTAGATGTAGAGTACCTGTGAATATATGGTTGATTGTTTTTCAGCGGCTAACATCACCTGTAGAGATACCCTAGACGCTGGCTACCAATGTATCTGTCACGAAGACGGCTCCGTCATCCCCATCAATGGTACCAAGTGCAGAGGTGAGTCAGGGCTCTTCCAATCTCTTAACAGAGTATTGTCATCTAAGGACTTAACCCTTCCAATGCTGTGGCTTCTTTTGTCCAAAGTACAAGGACGCAAAGTTTTCTGAAAACCACCCAAACCTTGTCATGTTGGTACTCATTGGAAAGCTTTCATTGAGTGCTCTCAGATGAGTACCCATTTGCCAGGGTTTCAGTCATTTTTCCAAGATTTTTGTATCATTTTTTAGTGGCCAAATTAGCCACCAGCAGCATAAAGGTTAACCTATTAATGCTCACTGTGGTCAAAATCAGAACCTGACAATTCTGACGAAATCTTGCATAACAAAGCAAAATAGCCAAAAAATCTGAAGGAGAAATGTTGATCAGAACATTACCAACAACTCTCCTTCAAATACTTGGTAAAATCATTCTCAATTCAAAATTTATTCTAAAAATGATGTTAGATCCAGAAGACAATTTATGAGATTTGATTTAATCTTGTATTTCAGTTATTCCCTCGGGACATACAAATCAGCATTTGTGAGATTAAACTTTTTTACCCTTAATTTATGATGATTATATGATAGGCGATTGATTTATTGATTCATTAGATATGTCATTACTAATTAAATGTGTGTACGTTAATTGAATGTGGTTCAAGCAAGTTAATCACACGATCAGTAATGCTTAACATAAATAAAAAAAGGTTAGTGTTGCATTACAGTTTTCTCAATCTAGTAAACTATTTTAACTAATTTACAAAACAATTATCAATGAGGTTTAAACACAGACAGGAAATACATTATTGAATCATTATAACACAATTCAAAAAATAAAAAGGGACAAGAAATACATTATTGAATCATTATTACACATTTAGTTCCAGTTTGATTCTCTTATATTTACCCTTACAGACAAGAATGAATGTAAGACGAACAATGGTTTCTGTCAGCACAACTGTATCAATGATGTAGGAAGCTACCACTGTAGCTGCAGACCAGGCTTCGCCCTCTCCATTGACAGACATACCTGTAACGGTAAGTAGTGGTGCTTGATTAGATGTCTGTCAGCAAAGCCAGATTGACTCGTTTGAAAGGCATTAGACAAAACAGATTATAATATTAATAATAATTGGAATTTATATAGCGCCTTTTCCATTCATAAAATGTTCAAAAGCGCTACACATTGTCATAGTTTGAGTCATAGTCCACAACGCCTCAATGGGCGAGCCTGAAAAGGTGTGTTTTGAGACACTTCTTGAAGGCCTGACACGATGTAGAATCCTTCAGGTGTTGTGGAAGCGCATTCCATAATCTCGGTGCACTAATGGAGAAATAGAGGTTCCACCACGAGTGGATGGAAAGAGGAGGAATCTTGCACGAGTGAGTGATTTGGTGTCTTGGGACGAGGCTTGCCGAGTCCCAAGACACAAAATCACTCACGAGTGCAAGATTCCTCCTCTTTCCATCCACGAGTGATAGAACCTGTTTCTCCCACGATAAAAAGGAGAAATTTACACGTTTTACCGTGAAGTTAGCTAGCTAAACTAGGTCAGCCAAAGGTCACCCGCGCACTAGTTCAACAATGGTAATACGCGTTTGTTGTGACGTGCACCGTTTGTTTCCCCAGAAACTGGCGCCAGATCACGTACGTGACGCTTGTTCAAATCCACGCGCGCTATTGTTGGGTCTACCTTTGACCCAGCAGCAGTGACCCATTGATTGAAATTGAGGGATCTGATTGGACAATTACACCAGTTTGACCTTTAACCCCATTGAAGAACACCCATTGAGGACGACTAATCCTTAACTGTAAAACACACCTCAGAGTGGGAGAAAGCGCGATCTCCAAATTTGAGTCTAGTCCGAGGCTCATCCAGAAGGTCCTTTGCTTCTGATCGTAGGTGGCGTCTGGGTTTATAAGGCACGAGCAGCTCCTTGATGTACTTAGGTGCAAGTCCGTTTAGCGCCTTGTATACCAGCAGTAGGACCTTAAATTGGATGCGGAATTTGATTGGTAACCAGTGAAGCTTGATGAGAACAGGTGTGATATGTTCATATTTCCTGGTTCTCGATACTATCCTTGCTGCACTGTTTTGTAGTCGCTGCAGCTTTGCAATCAAATCCTGTTGTATTCCAATTAGGAGAGCATTGCAGTAATCCAAGCGAGACATCACCAGTGACTGCATCACTGTTTTTGTGGCATCTTCTGTTAACACACGTCTCGCTTTTCCAATATTTCTCAGGTGAAAGCTAGATTTTTTGACAACACTCTTGACATGGGGTGCCATGATCAGTAGAGAGTCAAACATAGCTCCTAGATTCCGCACAGGCTCAGATGCAACGGACACATCAGTCCCCGCTACAGAGAGTGACTTAATGTTCAGTTCAGATAGGTGTTTCTTAGAGCCGAATAGAATTATTTCAGTCTTGTCATTGTTGAGTTTCAGCTTGTTCTGAGACATCCAGACACTAATGTCACACAAACATTTATCAAGATTTAGGATTTCACGTTTGACTATTGCCTTATCACTTGTCTTTTTGAATGATAAGCAGAGCTGGGTGTCATCAGCGTAGCCATGATTGATGATAGATTATGCTTGCATGTTTCAAATATTTTTGTCTCTGAACGTACTGTGCAAACAATAAGCGCAATATTCAAAAATGGCAATCGTTCAACCAAAAATGATTAACTATGAGAACATTTTTCCGCATTCAAATTTTTTTCGCATTCGAACCCTACACAGCAAAAAAATTTGTACAGCAAACAGTTGACCAATGTTCGGAGAGCAAACAGATATAGATCTGCCCACACAACCGTTTGTGCATTAAGGCATCGGTCAACCTTTTGCTGGATATCCAATGAAGATTGTACTAAAACATTTTTATTGGTGTTAAACTTGATACATTTACTACAATCTCATTGCTCTTTATTAAGAGATTAATGTTAAAAACTCAATATTACAAAAATCTCCTACTTTGGGCCTTTTCCTGCCAAAATGCAGTTACCATGGCACCCAACACAAATTTTGAGTTGGTCTTCATCTTATTTTCATTACAATTTGTGCACAGATGCACAGGAACATTCGTTGACTGATGTATATTGGTCAACCGTTTGTGCACAAACAGACATCTCACTGGCGACCAAAATATTCGTCAACCGTTTGTGCACAAATGTGCGTAGACAATTTCTGCACGAATGTTCCAGTGCACAGGAACATTCGTTGACCGATATATCGGTCAACCGTTTGTGCACAAATGGGCAGCAAACGGTTGATCGAAATGTTCGTCAACCGTTTAACATATGTAACTTTTTGCTGTGTAATTATGTAATCAAGTACCGTTAACTGTACTGTTAAAATAACCTTACTTTACATTTAATTGGTACTGTTACTGTACCGTACCATTTCTTTTATAGTGGTATTCATCCTTAAGAATAAACAGGAATTGATAGTGCAGTTAATTCACAGTGAATTAACTCTTTTCTCTATATTTGCAGATCTGGATGAGTGTAAGACTGGTACCCCATGTGCAACCAAGGCTAACACTCGCTGTATCAACACAGTCGGAAGCTACATATGCGTCAGTACGGGTGCCGTCCAAAACGCAGGTATGGCTTGTTATGCTGTTACATTATAATTATAAACCTTCTTATGCTAAGGCTACTTTCGCCCAAAGCACATGGGTGCAAAGATTTTTGAAACCAACTAAACCCTGTCATGTTGGTATTCATTGGATATCTCTTGCTGTCAGTACTCTCAGATGAGTACACACATGTGACAGGGTTTCAATCATTTTTCTGTTTTTTTGCACTATTTTGTATTGGCTAAATTAGCCACCACCAGCTAAAGGGATACAAACCTAGTTGTTCTTGAAACTATCTACAAATATACTTAGTTTGTGATATTCCAATAACAAGTATTATTTTGAGAAATACTTTTTATATGTTATGACGCATTGCCTTGGCAATAGTTGCTCAAAGTATTGGCATTCCTTAACATTTCTTCTTAACATTTTGGAAACATATTTTATCTGAAAAAGACGCATTTAACCAGAGTGTGTTAAATATCCCAGCTGATTCTCAGCATTTAATCCGCATAACAAAATATAACCCAATCTAAAACGTCTTATGAAGATCAGTCTTTTTTTAAATCTAGTTTTCAATGTTATTCTTATTCTTCTTATTTGTTGTTTATTTGTTTGTACATTACATTTGTTTGTATTTTCAGCACCATTGAATACAGCGCTTGCAGCTACTACCACCTCCTCTAGTAGTATTGGTCTCGCAATCCTGGCCTCCGTATTTACCTCAATCGGAACTCTCGCAATCGCTGGTAAGTGCAACAGCTTTTTTTATTCTATCTATTATAAAGGATTCACCACCCCTTATTCTAAGGGTTGCTCAGACATTTAAGGAGAGCTTCTTTTGTATATGTATATGCAGATGACACATAGCATGAATGATGAAATGAAATAAATATGAAACTCTTCCAAGTAATCACTCATTGTAAATTGGGTGACAGACAATAAAGAGTAATTAGTTGCCTCAGCTTACAGAGGAATCGAATCCCAGAGTACTCTCCCCGGCCTGGGATTAAATTCTGAACCCCATGCCTCCCAGCACTCAGGCCGGGAATCTTGCCACTGTGCCATTGAGTCTTGTCAAGTGCGTCAGCTTGATCAGAACAATTAAGGCATAGAAATAAAAAGGATCCTTAACATGACTACTCTTAACAAGATTTATAAGATAGAAATGCCATTAAGTACCATTAACCCTTCCAATGCTGAGGCTACTTTCGTCCAAAGCATATTAGATGCAAAGATTTTTTGAAACCATCAATAATCTTGTCATTCATCGAATATAGCTCTCACTGAGTACTCTCAGCTCTATGAGTACCAATGTTCCAGTGATTCAGTCATTTTTCAGCTCCAAATTAGCCACCAGCTGAATAAGGGTTGGAATTAAGTGTATCATTAAAAGACTTTACCGTTTCATTGGTATCGATACTGGTACCATACCGTTTTTTTTCTAATTATTAATTCTAAGGGATCCATTTTTACACCAAACACCGTAATGCACCACAACTATTGGTCATGTTTTTGTTTTGCAGGTATCTTTATGGTGATGATGAGGCGTGCTCGCAACAGGAAGAGGAGTCGTGACGCCGACAGCATCGCCTCGGAGACGACCTCTGTCAGCAGCGGAGACTCGCTCGACGCCGTCATGTTCAGGTCCGGCACCATCATCAACACCGGCAGCCAACGCGGCACCGGGCTCCCTACCGGCTCCAGCTAAGCAAGTCATTGCTGCCATCTGGTGGCAAAACACAGAACTGTCATTAATCTTCAACATGTCTCCGACTGGCTCAAGCTAAGTGGACAAGTGCTGCCATCTGGTGGCAAAAGAGAGAACTATCATTAAGCTTCACCAGTTTCAAGAATGTCTAGGACTGTGTGTATGTAGAGAAACAGTACTGCTTAGAAATGCACAGATATTTGAGAGAAATCATCTGCTTTGATGATAGTTTATCAAGACTCTTACTACAAGCAAAAGGTTATATCTTTATTGATGACAAAAACGTGCACGAACATGCAAATGCAGAAAATGCAATTTCCAAAAAGTATAGATAACATCATGTTCACCCAAAGAAAACCACTCCCTAAGGTGGTCATAATAGATGATTATCATTGGAATCATTTTTAGAACAGCATTTATAATAGTTCTTAAACATTATGAACAATGTTTCCTAAGATGTTATGTTGATGATAATCTTTATATAGGAGAAATAGTTACTTACAGAATGTGTATAGCCTTAATGACTACCTTATACGAGGGTGTCCCAGGCCCAAAATACATCACTGCCAGTATACAGCTAAGTCTGTATAATTCTAAGACTGTATTATATTGAAATTATTTTGACGAAAAGAATTATCTTTATATTTCATACATAACAAAATATGATAACCAGTTTTCAATAATATGTAATGAATATATATGATCCACAGTAGGTAGGCCATTTAGACCATGGATGATGAATGTCCAAAATAATTCTATAACTACAATGTATATGAAATGAATCTTTATACTGAGCGTATATTTCCTTATCGTAGATGGTGGACCATTTAGACCACATTTAATCAAGTATATATGCATGTTAATTCCATAACTATTTAGCCTATTTTTTCAAGTATGGATACTTTTAATAAATGTGTAAATTTCCCTTCTCTAGTTTTGTAAAGCAAAGGTATATTAGATTATATTAGAATCAGATATCTGTATTTTGGGATGCTCCCCTGAAATGTATGTTGGACTATTCGTTGATATCTGTTATTTATTGTTATGAGTGATATTGATGTCTAGAGGCATTTTTTATGCCAATATGCAATCAATTTCATTTAGATATACCAGTTTGTTATGTGAAAGTCCGTTATTGGCAACTTAAATTTTGTCATGATAGAAACCGTGTATCTTTTGTATATTAGAATCTTAACCGCATGGCATAAAAACTCATATGATTTGCAAATCTATTGAAAGTTAAGAATGAGCTAAAATATGCAGAGAATGTGGTAATATACAACATTCTAACTTCCAACTTTATTGCTATGAACAAGTTTTCTTAGTGAGGTTAGCACAATATTGTCCCTTGACATTCTTGCAGCTTCCTTGCTGTGAATTGTTGAGGTATGAATTTTATTGTCATACAAATGCCATGTTATCACTAGTATCAGGTAAATAGATAGTCCAAAGAATAGATGTATGGTACAATATGTAATCCAAGTCTTACTAGAATGAAAGATTTGCTAATAACGATATACCCTGTTGATAATATTAAATGATTTAACCTGATTTTATCCTATCAAGCGCCCCAAATGCCACACTCTTTACAGTATTTGAAAAATGTAATGTGTTAAAGTAAATACTTCAATTGGATGAAACGGAAACTTTCTCTGTTTATTAGTCATCCCATACATATGTTTCTTAAAACCCGAACGTTTTACTATTTTTCTGATATAACGTGAGAATGAGTTCTTAAGACTTTGCCAATAAAACGTTTCTAGAGAAAACAATCCCTGATAAGCAAATCATTGTCTTTTCAATAAGTACTAATCAATAGAAATGTATAATTTGCAAATAAACACTTTATTACACCAAATATTTAATATTGTATCTACACCCTACAAATAAAGCTAGATATTCGCGAACATTTGCAAATAATATTACATCAGTTATTTTGTTTTACTTAATCCCATGGAATGCAACTCGGTTTCATATATTTTGTAAATATTATAACAGTGGAGGGTCAATTACAAATATTTAACCCCCTAATGCTCACAGTGGGCAAAGGGGGCTTTACTGTTTAGATTAAACCTTGCACAGGTATATATTTAATTGAGAAATGCTTATCAGAACATTACCAACAACTCTCCTTCAAAATTTTGCAAGATTATTCTGGATTTCAAAGCTATTGGTACTCATGAACCCATATGCCAGGGTTTCAGTTATATTTCAGGATTTTTGCATTATTTTGTATTGGGCAACTTAGCCACCACCAGCATTAGGGTTAAAGCACCTGTTTTGAAAAGAGGTTTGCTAATAACCCTATACACTGCTTTGATGAATAAAAGAATGGATATGTAGCAAGGGACCAATTACTCTATGCACTGTAGTGATGGCCTGGCTATGCCAGTGCTCTCAAATCAGCTTAAGGTTGATGTCATTTGGAGACAAAGACCAATGAGGGCTCTCGTATTGTTTACATTACAGAGAAACGTGTGCACCAAAATGCGCAGAACGCGATTTTTTGGCTATTTGCTGCAGCCAACCGGTTCCGATTGATCGACTAGTTTCATATCCACTTGTTTTTATTCATTTTAGCCTACAGAACATGCAGTCTTAGAGATAGTTTCTGAAATAATAAACAGATACTCTGTAGTCTCTGCCCCTGTAAGATTTAACAGCAACTAATCGATAATTTTGAATATTAGTAGATTTGATGAGTTAAGTTTAAATTTTTCAGACCGCAAGTGTAATCCTGATGCAAACGGGTCAAAAGTCTGGATTTACGTGTAGTTCATTAGATAATTGCAAAGGGCCTCCTCCTCCGAGGAATACCTGGTTCTATGAAGTACCTATAGCTTAATGTCAAGTTCAAATACTCCTACATGACCAAGGTCGACACACTGTGTGTGGTATGTGTTGACCAACTGCGTAAGGGCTGCTGACATCCAACTCTATCTCTCCACACACCAACACATCTACATATATGCATATGTATATATATGTATGTATATATATATATATATATATATATATATATATATATATATATATATATATGTATATGTATATGTATATGTATATGTATATGTATATGTATATGTGTATGTATATATATATATATATATATATATATATATATATATATATATATATATATATATATATATATATATATATATATATATATATATATATATATATATATCATATCATCGTCGTCCTTATTCATTACACAAACGATCCTCACCATATCTTGCACTAGCGACTCCCCACGTACACATTCAAACGATGAAGTGACAATCACTTACGTATAAACTGAAATTGCCTTTTTTAAGCAATTATGTACACACAGAAAGTCTCGTCTGTGAGAAGTATACTGAGTTTGATACTGTTCGCAACTGTTATGGCCACTAGTACAGCAAGTCTCAAATGTATGGCATTCCAAATATTTCTCTCCAACGATCCCCACTCTGCCGCAACCCTGGCTCCCTTGTGTGACATCCATTACAACTCTTAACCCCTCCAGTCCTGGCGGCACTGGGGCTACTTTCGACCAAATCACGAGGACGTAAAATATTTTTGAAAACCACATAAACATTGTCATATTGGTATTGATTGGATAGCTCTCACTGAATAACTGAGTAGATGAGTACCCATGTTCCAGGGTTTCAATCATTTTCAGGGTCTTTGCATAATTACGATTTGGCCAAATTAGCCAACTAACGTTATAAGGGTTAAAGCAACTCTGTTCACGTAACTCTAAAAGATCTGCCACACAGCAAGCTGATAATGTTTTTGATAAAGAATATTCAAACTGCTTTTTAATCATTACTAGATTCGAAGACGGCATCTCGCCTGCACTCTGTTTGTAAATGTAGAATGCCTTTCAAGGGATTTGGAATTGCACATACAACTGCGGACGAACAGGAGATCTAGAATAATATTTGTTAAAAAATGCACCACCTATATCAAATATTGTAAATCATAGCGGGAACAATACAATAGCGATAAAAGCGCTCTGCCATATGCGCTATTATAAAATACCCGTCTATTAATTCTTAATTGAACTTGCTGCTGCTGTTGTCATTCACCGCTATACTTAGATCACGCTATCCAGTGCAGTACCGTAATTGCGCTGTATACTGTTCACGCCATATTTAGGTGATTTACAGTAGATGAAAGGCCCGGGATGAAAGGATAGTTTAATAAGTGGGAAAAGAAATTCCACGACATGAGCTCGTTAACCCTTTCAATGTTGAGGCTACTTTCATCCATACATGTAGTACAAGGACGAAAACCATCCTAGCCCTGTCATGTTGACATTCATTGGATAGCTCTTCCTGAGTACTCTCAGATAAGTACCCTCGTGCAAGGTTTTCAATAATTTCCCAGGTTTTTAGCATAATTATGTTTGGCCAAATTAGCCACCAGTATTATTTATAAGGGTTAAAGCACCTCTTTTTACATAACTCTTATGATCTGCCACACAGCAAGTTGATAACGTTTTTCATAAAGAATATTTAAACTACTATTTAATTATTAATATACAAGTATTCCAAGGCAGTATATCGTCTATTCTCTTTTGGCAAATGTAGGAGGCGTTTCAAGGAATTTGCACTAGAACATCAAAACTGCGGAAAAGTGGGAGATCTTGAATAATGATTGCTAAAGATTGCAAACCTAAACACAAATGGACGATGAGATGGTTGAGTGAGAAAATAAATTCCATGACATCGGCTCATTAAGCCTTCCAATTCCGAGGCTAAAGTACAAGGACACAACGTTCATTGAAATCCATCTTGACCCTGTTATGTTGATATTCATTGGATAGCTCTTGCTGAGTACTCTCATATGAATACCCATGTGCAAGGGTTTAAGTCATTTTTCTGTTTTTACATCATTTTGAAATGGCCAAACTTGCAACCAGCAGCATAAGGGTAAATACAGATACACCATGTAAGCTTTAACACACCCACAACCTTCTTTTTATTAACTTTGAAATAACACACATGTGTAAATCAATTTTCGTTTCATTGTTTTCACGAAACAACATGTATGACATAGCCGAGACATATACATAAAACAATACATTTGATACCCTACTTATTTACAAGAATATGTTCGGTCAATTAAACAAGTATTTGCATTACAAATACCTCAGTGTTTTTTCTTGGTGCGTACAATCATAAACAGTTGATTTTATCATTCCTTTAAAAAAATCCATTCCCTTAGATAAAAGTTATATATATATACCAATTATATTGTAAACCAAACCAAACTAAGTATGTAAAATACACACAAAAACAAGATACCATGTCACACCTACAACACCATACATAAAAAAGGCACCATGACACACCTGCAACACCATAGAGATAATCTATATAATCAGTTGATATTGTATTTCACACCTGCAACATCACCCATAAACATATAATGACAAGAATTGAAAACAATAATGTAACACCTAAATACTGATAGACAGACTTTAAACGATTTGCCCAAAACACGCATAACAACTTGATATCGTTGGTGTATGATAAAGATGCTGGCAAACATAGACTTACGTCACTGATGCATACCTTTGCAAATATAGATTTACCCCATATAGCACGTCCAATTAAGGAAACTGTCTTGCCCATTTTCAATACATTGATGGTGATACATGCAAAAACAAGTTACATTAAAATGAAATCGCATAGGTAATTACAGTCAACCTCATTCATCTATCCTTTTTTTGACCTGGTCAAAAATAATTGTCCTCTCGCAGAGCCCAGTTTTTTTCGATAGAATAGAGAAAAACGTTTTCAAATCATCATATGGCCAATTTTCTTTTCAATTTTCAGGGCCAGAATAATTCTTCTTACCTTTCAGGGCCGGAATTTTGCTTACCTTTCAGGACCGGAATTTTGCTTACCTTTCAGGGCCGGAATTTTGCTTGCCTTTAAGGGCCGGAATTTTTGTCTTGAATTCCAGGGCTATATTTTTTCTTGAATTTCAGGGCCAGAATTCTTTACTTGCCTTTTAGGGCCAGAATTATTTTTGAATTTCAGGGCCAGAATCTTTTTTCATGAATTTCAGGGTCAGATTTTCTTAAAAAAGGATAGCCTCCTAGAACATCAAATAATCCGTCCCTAACTACATGTATCACATACTAAACGACCAACCACATTAGACCAAAGGTTGACCATTGGTGGACTGGTGTTAAAGGTTGACCACGGGTCAGTGTCACTGACCTTTACTCAGACCGTGAAATTGAGCCCATTTCCGCCACAGATCGTAACAGAGTGTCTTACCAAGGATTTGGAAAGAGGGGGTCAACAATTAGAATTTGGGGGGTCAAAAGTGAGTAACCCATTTTATAAAGGTATTCGGTTTAAATAGTATTGTATCCACCGAAGCGCTCACACGACCTTCCACCCCTAGCATGCCAGTATACACGGACACCATCTCAATCCCCCGAGGGATATTCCAGAGCAGTTGGCAGCATATAGCGCACAAACTCTGAGCACTGCCTCATTAATACTAGGTACCCATTTTTCAGCTGGGTAGACTGAGGCAATATGGAATAAACTGTCTTGCCTAAGGACAGACCAATGTGCCCGGCGGCCGGGACTGATTACTAGTCCAACACCCAACCAACTGAGCTACCTTACGTCCCCGTGTAATATATAAGAAATAATAATATTATAATAATCATATATATTATTATATACCTACTGCTCATTTTCTGCTGTGATTGGTCATATCATGGTCACATGACCACCTTACAAAATTTATATTGGGGTGCAATATTACTTTCCAACACTCAGACTCATAGGTGCCAGCTTCATGTGCTCAATTCTCAACTTGAACTCTTGAAAAGAAACCCAGCAGAAGTGAATTGAGACAAGGAACTCAGAAGAGTTTGGGCTTCTAGAAAAATCGTGATTAGGAAGGGAATTAGTAAAACACATTTTAAAATTAAATGAATAAATCATTACATTTCTGAAACTAATGCATGTGACTTTTTCAGGTATTTATAGTATTTTGATTTTGATTGAGATATTACTGAAGTAACACAAGAATATGCTACAGCTCAGAAATTTACAATAGTTTGTGGTAAAACCTGGAAATGGAAAAACATTTCAATAAGATTTACATTTTCATAATTCCTCAAATTAGCAAACAATTTTATTTGAATGAGCAGTAGGCATATAATAAAACAAATATGGCATTTTGGTTTTGTGCAATATCAATTCTTATTGCACTTTGAAAAATGATATCACAATCGGCGCAAGCGCCTCGTGCAATATCATTTTTTAGAGTGCAATAAAAATTGATAATGCCATATTTGTATAATACCAACCCTAAATATTGACATAGCAAGACAATGTTTGTTTCTTTACATCATTTACTGCGTATTTTCTCTTGTATGGGTGAAACTTTTGAAATATTTCATTAGACTCAACACACGCAGGACATCTTACAAAATAAAACTAGTTGTCATTTCTCCACAAATCGGATAAGGCCCTGCAGTAAGACCGTAAAACGTGGCATATATATAGTTAGATGAGGATTGTTGTCCCGGATTGTTGTATTAAATATATAGTGCGGCCATGATATTCTACTTTCACCTAAAAACCTCTCTCCAATATCCCTGTGGTAATACACAAAGACCTATAAATCTAACATATTTTAGGAGAGGCACTTTTCGCTCGCATTATGGAGCCATTTAGCAAAATATAAGCTTTACTTAGGGTGAGATTAACGTATGCTAATTCACCACTTAACGGACAGAAATTACACGCGCGTGTGCGTTTCCACTACACTTAATGCGCATGCCCATTAAACTTTCATAACATGTTAAGCGATGTGTTTTTAAAATGCATGTTGCAGGGTGTCCTAATCTGAACCTCGCTCAACGTGTTTAATATCGGATAAATACATATTTTCATTTTGTTGTAAAGGTTATCTTAACCTAACATTCTCTGAAAATGTAGCAAATTGGGATTAGTTCTTTGAAGTCGTTTTTTTTCTTCCATTCATTCATTCCTTTTCTTGTTTGGTTAACCTTCTTACTCATCAAGAGACGTTTCTTAGCTAGCTATGGTTAGGGCTGCCTAGGGGGCTGAACCGTCCAACGCAAGTCACACTCACTACGCGCCGTTTCTCACCATAGCAAAAATATCCGGGTGGACTTGGAGCGAGCAGATCTCGCATTCGACCTGGGTTGCGGGTGACATTAGGGGGTAACTGATACACCCTACTTGCAGCCAATAGGCGAGTTTCCTTTTCTTTAGCCCTATCCTTGATGACCCAAGTGCAGCACTTAATGAACCGCTGACGCTGACCAACAGCCGCATTTGATTGTATGGTAATTGGTCTCCCGATTCATCTGTCTTGTATTTAGCTTTTCTGTAGCCATTTGCTATGGGGCTATTGGCAAGCTAGACCCCTAAATGTGGGTGATTTGGTGTTCATACATGACTAATAACAACCACTTAACAGCCTATTAAAGTTGTCGAGGCGGTTTGACTGGATAACATTCCAATCGTGTGATATGAGTTACAAATCCACAACAAAGAAATGACAATACAGGCAACTCTGCTTAATCCGGACATTTGTAACCCGGATTTTCGTCTAAACCGGACAAATTGGAAAGTCCCTTTCCCTTCCTATACATACAATTCTTATACGCATAAACCGGATTTTGCCTAATCCGGACGGAAATGTAGGGTCCACATCAGTCCGGAGTAAGCAGAGTTGCCTGTACATGATCCACGGCTAAGACTATTTGACTGACTATTACTTATTCCGAAAACGCAACAGTGAGTATTCAGCAGTACAAAGTCATAGAATAGACATTCAGTAAACACTTAACAGAACGTAATTATATTAGCCCTTCCAATGCTGAGGCTACTTATGTTCGAAGCACAAGGATGCAAAGATTTTTGAAAACCATCTAAAACCTGTCATGTTGGTATTCATTGGATAGCTCCCACTGAGTACTCTCATATGAGTACCCATGTGCCAGGGGTTCAGTATTTTTTAATTTTTTTGCATCATTTTGCATTGGCCAAATCAGCCAGCAGCAGCATATGGGTTAAATCTA
This sequence comes from Maea johnstoni, assembly GCA_963942565.1. NCBI lineage: Eukaryota > Metazoa > Annelida > Polychaeta > Spionida > Magelonidae > Maea > Maea johnstoni. Next base: position 13,742,136 of record OZ012695.1, read on the forward strand.
TCTCAATATATATGTATTTTTCGGATGCCTAATATGCAGTGGTCAGGTTTCCTTAATGCTGCAGTCCCACTGCAGTCCTTCCCTAAAACAACTTTTGAAGGTGTAAGCTATCTTTTCATTGTTCTATTGCATATTGGAATTGTACCAAAGGACAACTAATGTGTCAAATGCTAATTCCCTCATCTGATTTTATTACTAGTATTGATATTGCTTTGAGCATGATCTTAAAGTTTCACTTTTCTTATAGTCAGCCGGGCTACAAAGGCAATTGTTATTATAGCCCCACACAATTTCCTATAGTCATTGGCTAAGGGGCTATTGGCAAGCTACAGTGCCAACATTTAATTCCTGCAATAAATGCGTCGGCAGCCCGGGCAGACATGACCGTAGAACGATTGCCACCCAGTTTCCTGGGCATTGATGCATGGATGACCCTCACAACTGAACGTGGCTTTCATTCGCAAGCTACGTGGGTCATTGATGTGCTTGGCATATTTTTTTGACATGTTATTCATGGGTGTTTGTACAGCCGGGCACATGCAGAGGTCCAGTCGACTGGTGCAGGGATTAGATGTCTGTACTGTAGACCCCTGGATAAGGGTGATTTAGTATTCATACATGACTAATAATAACCATTTAACAGCCTATTGAAGTTATCGAGGCTATCTAACAAGATGTCATCCCTATCCTGTGATATGAATAACAAATCCACCACAAAGAAAAGACAATACAAGATCAAAGGCTAAGACTATTGGACCTACCATTACTTATTCCAAGAACGCATCAATGAGTATTCCGCAGCACAACGCCATAGGATACAGGTTATAAACAGAACGGCGACATGAGAGTAGTACGCTGTAGTTCTACATTTAGAACAACCTAGAGTAAAAATGGTGAATAATTCCCAAGGATTTGACACCATTTCGAGCTACATGCGTATAGATGTATGCTAATAAATCCATGAGGAAAAATTCTTCACTTAAACAAGCCTTGCACAGACTTGTATTAAAGTGTCGACATTGAATTCCTGCACTAAATGCGTAGACAGCCCGGGCATTATACACGGCCGCACAGCCGAATGCCACCAAGTCTCCTGTGAATGGATGCATTGATGACCACAAAACTGAACGTAGCTTCGATTCGCAAGCTACGTGGGTCATTTAAATGTGCTTGGCTTATTATCTGTCATATTATCCATTGGTGTTTGTATAATCAGGGACTGGAAGACGTCCGGTCGACTGGTGCAGGAATTAAATGTCTGTACTGTAACTTATCCATTGCGTGCCCTTAACTCTTGCAATGTCGAAGCATATCATGACATCCCAAAGTAGGTATATGTATATTAAAGCGTTTTCTTTAGGGTGGATGCTTTTCCCCTTTATAAAACTTGCCATTCATTCACTGGGGTCTTGGTGTTTCAATACTGGGTTACTTGCTGTAATGCTAACTTTTGTTGCTAACTTTTCTTACTTTCTGAAGGTAGAACCCTACTCGTTACACGGGTCATTTTGAAAACTTGAATATCTGACAACTGAGTGTAATAAAGACAACGGCACTTATGCTATTGTAAAGGTTACATCTCATAGTTGCCGAATAATGGTAAACTTATCAATAAGTGACTATTTTGAGGTAATGCGGCACCCTTAAAAAACATATCTGGATGTGTTTCGTTTTTTGGCAAAATGTCAAGACTTACCCTTTACTTGAAAATGAGAGTCTACCATATGATTATTCATGTCTTTGGTAAGGTGCAAGGTCCTACCTCAACAGGGGATTTGCACGATGAGTATTTTAAAAACATTTTGGAATGTTCCCATAAGCCTCGAAATTACTAACAGCACGTGGTTTACATAGTAAATGCTGATTTTCAGGTCCTGTCAGAATTCAAGGTGCCTGTGACATGACCTTGCACCTGGAGGGGCTTCATATCTGTAATATTCTAAAATACAGGCTTCGAAGACTGTATCGTTATTCACTTTCAGCCAAAAAATGAGATGAAAATTTTGGTCAAAATGGTCTAGCTCGAATGAATCTGCATGGTTAAAGCAGGCAGCCATGTCGTTTGGAACCAATTTAACACGGAAGGTCCAAAGGGGCCGTCCTTTGTTCTCTTGACTGTACCACAATAGAAAGTTGCTAGGTCGAGGTTCGTGGGGAGTGAACACCGCTCATGTGTAATCTTTTGTTTTGATGTTCATTCTTAGGGGCCAGCCAAGGACATCACCTAGTGGTGATAATCTTGGTGTACTAGACTATCACCTTAAGTAAAACTTCTACCAAAATTTCGCATGTGCTGTAAGGTATGCTCTTTCATGAACCTCTCATTTTCCAGCCAGCCACCCTAGCCTAGTGGGTTAAGCAGCCATTTATGTATTTACAATTCAAATGTACCCTTTATTGATCAAGAATACATAATTTCAGCTAAAACATTACAAAATATAAACGGTGGTCCTATCCAGGTTAGTTCAAGCTGATGAGTGAAAGAAAACTTATAATTGAAACACCAAGACCATAGGGATTGTATAAAAACTTTTAGAAAGGAAACACGGATGCTTAACTTGGAGGTGGGTTATTTTGAGTATGTTACCAGTTTCACAGTCTTAAATCATACGCGTCCGTCATAGCATTATCATACTAAGAGTTTGTGAATCGATACAGGTATAAATACCATATTTGGTTCAGAATAACTCTCCACTCAACACACAAATAATAGGAATTTGTTCATGCATGAAATCAGAATATTTTCGTGGAACACTATAGTTATTCATTCTATGTAAACGAAATATATAAAATTCGCAATTAGGTATTTGCGTTTTAAGCGTACTATTTCAATCATACACACCTGTCATGGCATTGATATGCTATAGTGTTTTTGAATCAATACAAGTATAAATACCATATTTGGCTCCGATTATACCTCTCCACCCAACACACAAATAGTAGTATTTTTTCACGCATAAAATCAGACATGTTTTCTTGGAACACTATAGTTATTCTATGTAAACGAAATATATAATATTCGCAATTAGGTATTTGCGTTTTAGGCGTACTATTTCAATCATACACACCTGTCATGGCATTGATATGCTATAGTGTTTTTGAATCAATACTAGTATAAATACCATATTTGGTTCCGATTATACCACTCCACCCAACACACAAATAATAGTATTTCTTCATGCATAAAATGTTTTCCTGGAACACTATAGTTATTCAATGTAAACGAAATATAATAAATTCGCAATTAGGTATTTGCAATCGTACTATTTTAATCATACACGCCTGTCATAGCATTGATATGCTCTAGTGCTTCTGAATCAATACAAGTATAGATACCATATTTTTGGTTTAGAATACCTCTCCACCAACACACATAAACAATTGACAGTAACTTCATGCATAACATCCATTATGTTTTCTTGGAACACTATATTTACTCTATGTAGATAAAATATATAAAACACTCAGGTAGGTATTTGCATTTTAAGCATACTATTTTAATCATACACGCCTGTCATGGCATTGATATGATTTGGTGTTTTTAAATCAATACAAGCATAAATACCATATTTGGTTGAGAGTACCTCTCCACCAACACACACAAACAATTGTCAGTATGTTCATGCATAAAATCCGCCATGTTTTCCAAGAACACTATAGTTATTCTATGTAAATGAACTAAATAAAATGCTTCATATATTCACTCTTTCTGTAAATATTGAATCAGCCTCATCCCCAGTATTTGCCATGCCTCAAATCCGCTGTGGCTTCTTGGAACACTTAACCATTATTTTCAAAACAAATTGCGAACGAACTTCAAGTTCTTCAACTTTTTTCGGGAACACATATCTCTATTTAAACATCATTTCCTTTGTCAATATACGGCAGACCATTGTAGGTAAGTGCTCCCCTGCAAATCTAAACTAGTGGACTAGAAGAGATCACTCAAGAATCTGTAGCATTACCTTTCAAGATATAACGCTATACTAACGATTTTAGTCGGTAATCTAATAAAAAAAGTGAAATCGATTTAACTTGCTCAATGGGTTAAACTCTTGCTTATATGTAATCGGTATAAATACGTCATACATACACACATACATATATACATACATATATACCCATATACAAACATACATATATACATACACACATATACAAATGTATATACATATATGTATATATATATATATATATATATATATATATATATATATATATATATATATATATATATATATATATATATATGTATATATATATATATATATATATATATATATATATATATATATATATATATGTATATATATATATATGTATATATATATATATGTATATATATATATATATATATATATATATATATATATATATGTATATATATATATATATATGTATATATATATATATGTATATATATATATATATATATATATATATATATATATATATATATATATATATATATATATATATATATATATATATATATATATATATATATATATATATATA
>OZ012695.1:13746853-13754353 GCA_963942565.1 Maea johnstoni
ATATATATATATATATATTATATATATATATATATATATATATATATATATATTATATATATATATATATACACACACACACATACACATTTGTAGGAGTGATACGCTGGGAAAGCATCAGATTGGTATTCCTTGACTTCAAGCCAGTCGGTAATTCATAGGTCTAAGGATATTCGCTTTTGATCATATATCAACACATTGTCTTTACTCGGCGTACACTGACGTTTTATACCAGGAGGTCTCACACAACAAGTGTGCTTGTGTGAGGCATTGGCATATTCAATAATTTCCCAACCATGCCTTCAATTTTATGGTAATAGTTCTAGCTACGGGAGAGACACAGTTTATTATAAGTGCTTGTCTATTTCCGTAAAATAGGGTTATGTTTGTTTTCGAATTCGACTAACACGAAATAAATGTAATTACCAGTGATTCCAACATCTGTTTTTTCATGGTATGGAACATATTATTTAAAGTACATTCTCACTGATAGAACCACAATCCAATCCATAAAGGTTCCTTTTTAGATATTTGAGATGTAGCTCTAGATCTCAAACTTAATGATATGAAAGTCGCGGTCAGTCATAACAACCTAAACTTAAGATCAGCAGATATATGAGTAGCACATTAAGATAAGTAGACCGAATTCGATCTTCAACACGCTTTCTTTTTATATGCCTACAACACAACTGGATTATTATCCATTATTATGGTTAGCATTCATTTTCCCCTCATGTGTTTAAACCTCAGGGGATGGATAGATGTGCCTAACCACGTGACTTGAATGATTATGTAATCGTTGTTACCTACGACACGACAGGGGATATATTTATATAGTTGAGGGTGGTGTTGGCAACTGCACGTCTTAAGTGGTTAGTGATATACTTTGATTGCAGGTTATTTCGATGCATGACGTCTTTGAAGACGAGCAAGAAGATACAGTGTATTTGGTAGAGTGTCTGTGCTAATTTGCATTTGACACCATTTCCCCACATGCTGTAGTACTGAAATAGTTTCTCCCCGATCTCCTTAGTAGCCATTTAAAGGAGTGTCTGCATGTATGTATGTCAGTATGGATGTCTGTCTGTCTGTCTGTCTGTCTGTCTGTATGTATTTATGTATGTATGTATGTAAGTATGTGTGTATATATATACATATATATATATATATATATATATATATATATATATATATATATATATATATATATATATATATATATATATATATATATATATACATATATATATATATATATATATATATACTCAGTTGGACCTCATAGTCAACCCGCAATATTTTGTAGGCAGCAAGGGACAAAATACCTAAGAAAGAAAATGAGTTTGAGTTTTCAGCGGCAGACTAACAGCTAGACGTGGAGTCAATTTTACTCTCATTTTAAATCCCACGCAGCTCACTATACACTTGAGTTGATCAGCCAGATTGATCCGCAAGATTTCTCCATTCGAAGTCGTATCGCGAATTACATAGCTAAATCCGTCTTGATTCAACCCTACCCTCTTATCTTCCATCTATTCACCATGTCGGCAGATCAAAGTGTGCAAATCGTGTTGCACCACATTGATTCAAACATTCCTAAATCCAATTTCTGATTTTGAGAAAACCTGAATTGATATTCCTATTTGAGATACAGACTTTTCAAATGCAAAGAAAATCCGCAAGAATACAGCATAAATTGATAATATTTGGAAAAACAGTATATATATTGTTAAACGATTTGAAGAAGAATCACGAGAAGTTGTAATAGTTGCGTGGACAGCCAATAGATGGCGTGCCTCCGCGGGACATGATCACGTTATTGGCGGGGCCATCAGGCCCGCCTTTACTGGGAAGGTGTTTTGAGATGTACATGGGCAGACGTCACGTGATCTAAATCCAGAGGCCGGACTGAATATAATTCTCTATTCTGATTGGTTATAATATAAAGGTTTTCCCAACAAAAGTATTATATTAGAACAGTTATCAACCATTTAGTAGATTGATAAAAATAGTAAACCACTAACTAACTTCAAAGTGTTTTTATATGGTGGCATGCGCAAAGTATTTTTTTTTCGAAAATGTGACCCAATCACGATCGACGGATGACAAATGCGGAACTGTGGTCTATTAATACACATGAGCGGCGATAAAACAAGATCCAAAGACGCCCATGAGGTGTAAAAGGTACCTAATTCCGCAATTTGCCAAAATAAAGAATATTTCTTTCAATAGAAATGTTGTAACTATCTATGACGTCGATAAAGTTAAAGTTGAACAGTATTATTCAATCAAATAACTTACAAAAGTCAATTTTGGTTAACTACTCTAAGCATATTACTGTACTCGTTCTCCAGCTATAAGTAGCATCTTTGACGCGTGTGAGGCGAGCACAATTAATAATTGTTGCGTTTCCCCTCTCACTCTGGATCAGTAGTCAGGTCGGGAGCTCGAGGGGTATGCTAAATTTAAACGAGGGTATTTGCCCCAATACCCTCTGCACGCTGTGACCGCGTCCTATGAGGCCTGCCCGAAATCTGCGGCGTTGCCAATGACTGCCAGCTGTCTTTCGTCACGGCCTGTATTTAAATCCTTGCAGGTGCATGAAATATTGATGTATATACTTGGAATCAAGCCTCCGATTGATTTCCCCGCTGGCCACAGTACCAACCGTCCTGGCCACCACGGTACCGTTGGGAGCAATGCTTCCTGTCATTCGCACTCCCTAGAGAACGCTACCCACCTGGCCGGCACTGGCGTGCAGGTCCTTATCTATATGGGTCAAATGCAGCCAGCTAGTAGCAGTATACGATGGAGTGTTGACGCTAGATGTGACAGCCATACAGATTTCCACTTGCAGCAGAAAATTGAGTATAAAAGCGGTTTTCATGGAAATGACTACAAGAAAGTGGTATATTTAGTTTAGGAAGTATACGATACTCTGGCGTGCAGCTTAATATAGGAGTTTTAGCATGCTCTTGAGGGTTGAAAGTTGTAACAAGTGACTTTAAAAAGTTCTCTGTGACCATATCCTGTCATCATGACAGGATATGGTCACAGAGAACTTTTTAAAGTCACTTGTTACAACTTTCAACCCTCAAGAGCATGCTAAAACTCCTATATTAAGCTGCACGCCAGAGTATCGTATACTTCCTAAACTAAATATACCACTTTCTTGTAGCCATTTCCATGAAAACCGCTTTTATACTCAATTTTCTGCTGCAAGTGGAAATCTGTATGGCTGTCACATCTAGCGTCAACACTCCATCCTACACTGCTACTCGCTGGCTGCATTTGACCCATATATATAGATAAGGACCTGCTAACGCCAGTGCCGGCCAGGTGGGTAGCGTTCTCTAGGGAGTGTGGATGACAGGAAGCATTGCTGTATCACAGTGTGGCCACACCCCCAACCGTCCGGGCCACCACGGTACCGTGGTGGCCAGGACGGTTGGTACTGTGGCCATATCCTGTAATATGATGAAAGAAAAAAATACCATGTGTATAGAATGAAATCAGGAGATTTCGTAACCAAACTGGTTCGTAACCAAACTGATGCGTAACCAAGAAGCTTCGTACCCAAGAGATTTCGAAGTCTCCAGCTTGCACCAAGAATTCCGATATTTGTTTCAATTCTACAAAAAATGATACAAATCAAGTCATTATGAAATATTTTCCTCTATAATGTTAATGTTCTTTATACATCCGGTTCCCTCACAAGTTCATAAATAACTTGGCCCCGCCTTTTGACTATTGATGCTTTGCATCTACAACCGTACTTGTAGTTGCTGGGTCGCTCACGACCCAGTATAATACGGTTAGGTACCGGAAGTAGGCATGGAGATTGCTCCTGGCGGAGCCATTTTTACTGAGGCTTGATGGTCTTGCCACAATAAAAAAATTAAAAGTGATTTTCTGTATGGTTCGTTCTTTCTTTTCCCCCGACATTTCTTTGAAATAAAAGTACTTGTATCATTGCAATCAAATCGTCGGCGTTGTGTTATGAATGTGTACGTGACAGTGCAGTTATAAATACACCCCTACACACGCAACACGCACCGGGTGCTAAGAGACGGTGCGAGGACTCAAATCCGTGTAAGACACACCTTAGAAGACCAACACATGGAATGGAAACCAGCCGGTCAACCTGAACATGCTAGCCTCAACCAGTGTCAATTAATAGTCGCTAATAGGTGCTCTGGGCACCCCCAGCAGGTGGTGGAGATAAGGTTTCTCTGTAATGTAATCGATGCGGGAGCCCTGATTGGTCCTTGTTCCCACGTGACCTCGTGCTGCTGCCTTATCTGCTAGTCCTGGCATGAGGCTAGCATGTAACTATAGGGCATATAGTAATTGGTCCCTCGTTACATATCCATTCTTTTCTTAATCCAAGGACACACCATGGCACCCACAATAGAACCGTTGCACCTGTACCACTGTACCACGTCCTGTAGCACCTGTTGATCCCTATTAAATAGTGCTGGTGGGAACGCGGGCAATTTTTATTATTTTCTAGGGTTAACTGGGGAGCTGACAATACTAGTCAATGACAAATTAGGTGTATTTAACACCTGGTTTAGTGGTGAACCGGTCGGAACTTGCACTTGCACTCTTCGCTGAACTCGGGGGAGGAGCTCAGTGTACTTTGAGGGCAAAATACAGACAGCAACAAGGATAAACAATTCAAATCTTATCAACATCATACTGTACATCATAAATATTAAAGTTCGACCCAGCTAGTAACTATTGATGCCTTGCATCACCATTCGATACTTGTTTGATGAGCGCATCCGTAAAGCAAGGCGAACACAGAGGCGGAAGTGAATATGTTTTTACGCGAAGTTGGAAAATTTCACTTCGTGTTCACCTCGCAGAAAAAATACCATTTGAAGCCAAAGAATCATACCTAATGAATCCAACACGTACACAAAACAACGTAAAGACGCAGATATACGAACGAAACAGGTAGATAAAACGAAGTCTATGTGATATGTACATGACCTGTGCTGAATCTAACAAGAATACAAAAACACCAAACACGACTAAACAAGAAAAGAATGTGATGGTAACGTGAAGTCTTCGCGCTACTTCGTGTTCTCTTCACGGTCACTTCATGGTCAATTGTGTTCAGAATTTGTTCACGAACTCAACATGAAGGTTTGCGAAGTGAACCAGTAGTATCGCGAAGTTAAAGCGTGGTGTAGAATTTCATTTAGGTGAAACCTCGTGGTGAATTTCTGAAATTTTCAAAAGTTTCCACGGCAGCCCCGAAGTGACCAGTGTTATGCGGAAGTGGCCACGAACTGATTCCGGTTGATCGGGAAGCCAAGAAGAAGCTCCGCGAGGTTAACAAGTACTGGGTTTTGCCCACTTCGAGTAAAACAATTATTCACTTCGGCCTCTGTGTGCGCCTAGCTTAAGAGTACGGATGTTGGCTAATCGTTTCTCTCTTTATTTTGTACGAGCATAACCCGTTGATTTTAAATGTACTTGGATTTGCCTTTTGATACTGATAGCTGTAATCTTGACGTTGGAATTTGAGAAGACTCTGATTGTAACAGAGTGTTTATATTTAGATCTCACTAGTGTTTCTCCTGTTTCGTAGTTTACTAAACCATACCCTTGACTAATAGCTTTTTCAAACTTTTCGACTTTTTCTAAAAACATGTTTTCTGCTGATATCTTTGTCTTGGCCTGATGTCTTTGCCTTGGCCTAACGTATTTGCCAAGGTCTGACCCATTTTGTTAGACTGCGCTATATATAGAAATTATGTCAAGCGACAATTAAGAAGTTACCGCGGGACTCTAGCCGGTCAGTCTTCACTAAGCAGTCCATCAAGACACTTCATCATGGCCGCAGCAATGGACCCAGTCCTAGCACAATTTGCCTTCTACGCTACTGTATGTGTTCTCAAAATGATGTTCATGGCTCTTTTGACGGCTCGCACCAGGTTTAGGACAATGGTAAGCATCTCTTTTCTCCAAGCTGATTTTGTTGTCTAGGATCATACATTGACTCATAGCCTCCACAGGGCTAATTCGAATGATCGTCGGACATGCACACGCGTACATACATACACCTACCTACATACCTCCATACGTGAATGTATGTATGTATGTTTTATGCATTCATGCATACATACATACATACATACGTACATACATACATACATGCATACATACACACATACATACATAGGTATGTACATACATACATACATACATGCATACATACATACATACATACATACATACATACATGTATGTATGTATATATGTATTTATGTTTGTGTATGTATGTATCTATATATGCATGTATGTAATTATATACGTATGTATGTATGCACGTATGTATGTATGTATGTATGTACTAATGTATGTATGTATGTATGTATGCATGTTCTTATGTAAGTGTGTATCTATGTATGTACTTATGCATGTATGTATATATGTATGTATGTACTTATTTATGTACTTATGTATGTATGTATATGTACTTATGTATGTACTTATGTATGTATGTATGTACGTATGTATGTATGTATGTATGTATGTATGCATGTTTTCATAGTTAGTAGGCCTCCCCGGATGAGACAGTTAATAGAAGAAAACATATAACCATTATACTACATGTAAAGGTGAATTTCGCCCATTCTGACGCACCTCAGTCGAGGTGACTTTCTATCGAGTGTGCAGATGTGCACGAATTACTTCAATTGTTCGCTGAATGTTTGCTTCCTCGTCGGGAACTGACGTCTACATCTTTATATCAAACACTCCTTAATCTCGAGTGATCGGCGTATGTGTGTGTTTTTGGGATTTGAGATTTTGTGTATGGTTGTTTTTCTGCCATAGCGAAAGTAAGTCGCAACATGCCAGTTTAAGTGGTTGGTGAAACCATTTGAACCCTTCCAATGCTGAGTCTAGTTTCGTTTTAAAGCACAGGGACACTAATACTTCTTTTAAATTATCTAAACGGCGTCATCGTGGTTTTCATTGGATAGCCCTCGCTAAGGACTCTCAGATGAGTACCCACATGAGGGGATTTCAGCCATTTCTCACGTTTTTTAGCATCATTTCATATTGCTAAGTTAGCCACCAGCAGCATAAGGGTCAAACCCTGGTAGGAGTGGGTCAGTAGTAACGTCGTAGACCATTAGGTTATCAGGTCAGTCACAGTGTTATTGGTACATTTTAGCTAAGTGACCTATTTTCTGACCCTGGTTCCCAGCGGTGCAGATACCGACAGTTGTCTACAATTATCAATTTATTTGTTTCCAAAATGAGTAATATCTAGAACTAGAATAGTGAAAGTCATATATAAGTCGATGTAATGCTGTTCAAAAAAGAGCAAAATGTAGGCGAACAATGTACATTTTTGCTAAGTGATCTATTTCTGACACCTGTTCTCAGCAGTGCGGGTACCTACATGTACAGTTGTCCAACTACAATTATCAATTTATGTTCTTCCTATATAAGTGACATATTCAAAACTAGAATAGT
>OZ012695.1:13759353-13776853 GCA_963942565.1 Maea johnstoni
TATATATATATATATATACTGGTTCAGATGTTACATTTGTAGAGTAAGAGACAATTTCAATGTGTATATGTATTGAATGAATATATCGCCAACACTGTTACGTTTAAATTCATAATGCAGAATGATCTTGACGAAGGGTGATATCGTGCATCACATATTTGGAATGTATAAATGGTACGACAAAAATGGAAATAGTTTGATAATAAAGCAATGAATAAAAAAAATGCATAACAACTTCATTGTTATTTTTAACTATTTCGCCTTGGATATTTTCAAACTTCATTCAGTTTATTACATTTGTTGAAAGTCGCCAACAATGTCTGCACCGTAATGGAGGTTACACCTTGAGGGGCATTTGATATATATATTTATCTCATGATTGGCAAAATCCTAGGCTTTTGATTGGTCAATTGGCCCATGATATGAAGCTGTATCATGAACTTCCTTCAATTCACCTCTCAGAATCTTGTATTAACCTCTCAGAATCTTGTATTACCCTCCAAGCATTCTTGTATTAACCTGCTGCTTTTTAGGGTAGGGAGAGTTGAGCATTGTTTTAGATGACTATGCCCATGATGCAATTCCGAATTCTCCCTACCCCCCTAAGTGCATGATGCAACCACCCATTCTCCCAAACATTGCAAGATGGCTGCCCCTTTAGCAGACAATTCTCTGTTCATTTTCATTACCTAGGCAGAGGTCGAGGGGGCAATCATGAGATAAATTCGTTATCAACTGTTTTGGAGTATGATACAACTTATATCTCGCAATCAGAGGGCTGTATCACCCTCGGCTGCGCCTCGGGTGATACAGTCCTCTGATTGCGAGATATAAGTTGTATCATACTCCAAAACAGTTGATAACTAATAATATATATATATATATATATATATATATATATATATATATATATATATATATATATATATATATATATATATATATATATATATATATATATAAAGATATATACATATATATATATATATATATATATATATATATATATATATATATATATATATATATATATATATATATATATATATATATATATATATATATATATATATATATATATATATATATATATATATATATATATATATATAGACCCGACGGGGAAAAATTGTAATCCCCCACTTTATTTTGTGCTCTGCCGCCGAGCCGTAAGTAGGTACACCAAACCTACAATAAATTTACCATGGATGGTAATAAAACTACAAAATTACAAGAATATTAATACTAGAGCAATACAACATCACAATAAGCAATACAATACAGTGTTGTTGAAATGCATCATCCTATTAAAAATCATTCTTTTAATATTCAGAAAATAAGGTTTAAGTATGTATTTTAGTACTAGCCAAGAAATCACGTTTTTTTTACCTCCCTCCCGACTGTTTGCTTACTTAGATTTCTGTGTGTTAAGGTGATAGTCTAGTACACCAAGATTATCACCACTAGGTGGTGTCCTTGGCTGGCCCCTAAGAATGGATATCAAAACAAAAGATGACACATGAGCAGTGTTCACTCGCCACGAATCTCGAGCTGGCAACACTCTATTGTGCTAACCCCAAGAGCACAAAAGGCAAAGCCCATTGGGTTTTCCTTGTTACATTGCTCCCGAACGACATGGCTGTCTGCTTTTACCATGCAGATTCCTTCGAGCTAGACCATTTTGAAATATTCAACTCATTTAATGGCTCAAAGTGAATAAAGATACAGTCTCCGAAGCCAGTATTTTAGAATATGACAGATATGAACCCCGTCTAGGTGCAAGGTCATGTCACAGGTACCTTGAATTCTGACAGGACCTAAACATCAGCATTTACTATGTAAACCACGTGCTGTTAGTAATTTTGAGGCTTATGGGAACATTCAAAAATGTTTTTAAGATACTCATCGTGCAAATCCCCTGTTGAGGTAGGACCTTGCACCTCACCAAAGACATGAATAATCATATCGTAGACTCTCATTTTCAAGTAAAGGGTAAGTCTTGACATTTTGCCAAAAAACGAAGCACATCCAGATATGTTCTTTAAGGGTGCCGCATTACTTCAGAATAGTCATTTATTGATAAGTTTACCATTATTCTGTAACTATGAGATGTAACCTTTACAATAGCATATTAAGTGCCGCTGTCTTCATTAAACTCAGTTTTCAGATATTCAAGTTTTAAAAATGACCCGTGTATCGAATAGGGTTCTACCTTAAAAAAATCTTTGATTACCTCCCTCCCTATTTGCTAATCTAGATCTGGGCCTCTGTATGTATGTATGGCCTGCGATACGTGTTGCATATCTTTGATTACATTTGAAAGTCAGAGCAGAAAATCAAATTATATCATAACAAATAGCTTAACCTATCAATACTTAGAGCGGCCAAATACAGTCTGACAATTTTGTATTTAGTCTCAGAACACTCTGATAGATGGCGCAATTTAACGGCCTGGATTTAGATGGTTTATCGTGCCTTCCATATACATATACATACATACAAATATATATATATATATATATATATATATATATATATATATATATATATATATATATATATATATATATATATATATATATATATATATATATATATAAATATATGTATATATATACATTTATATATATATATACTCCCACTCCATGTTCTGGCCAACTCGCAAAGTTAAAAAACCCAAAAATCGATTTTTCTAGAATAGTTCATCTCTATGATGCATATCAGTAGTATCACCAGTATCATTTTGTTTGTAATTGTAGAGTCCAATAAATGTTATTTGTTACTTAGTTTCTGTGAATGTCGCTGCTCAAGTAAAAGTTACTGCGTTCAGAATTGATCAATTTAGTGCCTTTAGGGTTGAACAAAAAGACTAGAATATATACCAATAAGCAGAAAATTTAGAATTGGTGATGAAATCAACCTGACAATGCATACATACAATGTAGGATTCAGTGCCATAAAAATACAGTAGTCATTAATACTGATTACGTACGTACTTTATTGACTATATCCTTGATGTTACAAAAGCATACAAAACAGTTATAATATACAAAGAAAAATCATAAAAAAGAATCATTTAACATCACACAACAATAAAGGGAAGTAAAACTCCAGAGCCCTTTACTGCTAATACAAAAGGAACCGGTTACACAGATAACTGTCACAACTATCATAACACGATTAGAGGCTTCATTCCCTAACTGAAGGTACATTGTAGTTCGGTACAACGTGGCAGCATTGTCTTCTAAACATTGGCAGGTTTTGCTACAGACACTCTGGATAGACAAGTCTATATTTATATAAGTCTACACATTATATCTATATACAACTGTCACCTCTGTATTGACCTGATATCCATGTTATTTTATAACAAAAACACAAATAGCACAGTCAGTGACTGATTGCACCTAAATTATAAAAATATTTGGCTACAGACGCTCTAATCCAGACAGGGGGCAGCTTTTTTCAACAAAACACACTCATCAATGTTCCTCCAAACTCAATTCTGAAATCAACCTTTCTTTCCTTACCACCACTCCTTCCGACATATTCTGAACAGCCAGGATCCCTCTCCACCCAAATTCTGAATGGCCAATACCCAAACCTCTCCGTATATTCTGAATTGTTTTCCGATCCCCCAACCACTTTTTAAAATGGGAAAGTCCTTATGGTTTTCAGGGAGCTTTGATGTTAATGTGCTCCTCCTCTATGTATCATATAAACCATATGAAAATCAATATATAGGCTGTACTCTAGGGATGTCGAATTTCACTAACCAAACCCTATCTGAAGAACCTAAAAACACCCACACATGTGAAAATCCCAATTGTTTGAGGCAGTGTAGGTGTAACATCAGGTGCATGCACAATTTTACACTATATTCAACACCCACTCTCTGCTAGTCATAATTAAATATATGTGGATCTCTCTACGGAGCATCTGAGGCCAACATTTCCCTTTGATAATCAAGCATTTGTCATGGACATTTAACGGGAACTCATTACGACATCACACGTAGGTCACCTACTCATAAATCACAAATGTATAGTTTATACATCAACAGCATACTGTTACATCATGGGAATATACTACACGTATACCGTATATATATATATATATATATATATATATATATATATATATATATATATATATATATATATATATATATATATATATATATATATATACTGTAAAGTTCGAAATATTGGCGTGCTTAAATTTAGCGAATTGATCCATTTTTCCATATTAGCGAATCGTAATATTAGCGTGTGAACCATCTCGAAAAGCGCCATCTGTCGACAGATATTCAAACTAGACCTGGTTTGATAAACGGCAAATTCACCCCTTAAGGTGATATATATATATATATATATATATATATATATATATATATATATATATATATATATATATACATATACTAGTATATACATATACTAGTATATATATATATATATATATATATATATATATATATATATATACATATACATATACATATATATATATATATATATATATATATATATATATATATATATATATATATATATATATATATATATATATATACAGGTGAACTGGCTTAATCCGGACGTCTTTTATCCGGGTTTATGGAATTACCTTACAGATTCGAAGGGCCCGGTCACTCCCTATACATTTACATCTGTACCTCGGTTTAACCGGACGATTGTTGAGGCACACTCTTCAGAGGCCCAAATAATTTGTTATGGTATTCTCTACTTAAACCTAAGTTCCCATCAGTGCTAATCTTCATACAAGAAGTATATTGCTGTTTAAACACCTTCTTATAGACACAAAATACAGACACTGGGGGCGGCCATTTTAGCCTGTTAATAGCCTCTATTAGCAGTAAGGTAACTGCTAATGACCTAGTTGCACCAAAAGAGCCTCGATAGAGCTAAAATGGCCGCCCCAGTGCCTGTATTTTGTGTCTGTTAAGGAGGTGTTAAAACAGCATTATATTTCTAGTATGAAGGTTGGCACTGGTAGGAACTTGGATTTAAGTAGAGAATACCAAAAGAAACTATTTGGGCCTTTTTTATACATGGTGGAATTGTCCTTTAATGTTTAAAAGTGTGCTTTAGTCTGGATTGCCGATCAATGAATTGAGCGCGCTCTATCACATGATACGACACGCCCAAGTCATTGCCGTGTACCGACACAGAAAGCAAAAATACTGTCCTCTCCAACAAAGCGAAGAGGACAGACAATTAAATAGATAGGGGATGTGGTTTGAGGGTCAAGGAAAGAGGGGAAATATGGGGGGTTGTAAATATATCGTCGAAGGGCCGCGATTCCGTCTTGATTTTTGAAATGTACACGCCTTGCCGTGCGTGGCTGCTAAATTCTACTATGTTATGCCTTCATGCATAATCCGGATTTTGCCTAATCGAGACAGAAATGTAGGGTCCGCATCCATCAGGATTAAGCCAGTTCACCTGTATATATATATATATATATATATATGTATATATATATATATATATATATATATATATATATATATATATATATATATATATATATATATATATATATATATATATATATATATATATATATGCTTTTTAATGTTTCAAAACTTTTGGTCTTCTTGATTGCTTGTTTCAGCATTTCTTCTCCTTAACTTTTTCATAAACAGCCAGACTACCACGAAAGGTGTTCCTGCCATCAGAAGAAGGCCAGCAACGGCGAAAATTACAATTCTGCCATTGTCCAAAAGGAAAATTGATTGGGTTGGATCTTCCTTGCTATCTGGTACTTTCACTGTACTTACATCTGAGGGATTACATGTTTTGTCTAAGTATTCAAATACGAATCGATATGATGTATTCGGGCAAGGCACAAATTTGAAATTTGGCGCAATCAAACTAGAATTCAAATGCGTGATCCACCGTAAGCTACAAGTGCAAGATATTGGGTTTTCAAACATGTATAAGAAAATTGGAACTGTCATGAGCTCTCTTGTAGGGGAGTTGAGACAGTTCCCTGTCAAATGCAATTGTAGCAATTCTACCATTGGTAGAAATGCTTCATTCTCGATTTGCTGGATATGATTGTATGATAAAAACAACCTTTTCAAATGAGAAAGTGGGTGTAAAATATCCTTCTGTATGAAGGTAAGCTCATTTCCGGTCAAATCCAATGTGTCTAACTCGGACAGGCCGGAAAATACCTTATCAGGCAATGTCTTGATCTTATTTTGATTCAATTTAAGAGTTCGTAGTGTTGGAAAAAGGTAAAAGTTGAAAGACTTAAGTTTTAAGTTGTTATAGCCCAATTGTAAGGTCCTTATATCAGGACATTTATATGGATATACATGCTTGAAAATTGGATCGTTTTTCACAGACAACATATTTGAATGTCTGAAAATATCAGAAAACAAATGAACCATTGAATTATTTCGCAAATCCAAATCCCTTAGAGACGTTACATTCGGAAAATTAGAATAACTCAGCTGCTCAATAAAGCCATGTTCAACTTTTAAAACCAGTACAGTGTTCAGATGTTGTGATCCACCAACGTTTTTCAATGGGTTTCCTGATAAATCAAGAACAATAAGCTGTGTCAATGGCTCAAATGCCATCCTCTCGATAGAATATATTTTATTTTGTTTGAGGGTGAGTGTTCTTATGTTCGACATTTCGTTAAAGGTTTCATTTCGAAGATGCTGGATGGGCATGGCAGTGAGCACAAGAGTGGTCAATGAGGTCACTTTTTTCAGAGCTTCTCGAGGAACGCTGTTCAAACTGCAGTTATGAATAGTTAAGTGCCTCAGTGTGTCGTTGGTTCCATCAAAGGCAGCTCCGTCCAGTATCTGCAGGTGAATGTCTCGGAGAGATATTGCACGGATGTTCTGAAATGACAAACATCCAATGCTTTAAACATATATATATATATATATATATATATATATATATATATATATATATATATATATATATATATATATATATATATATATATATATATATATATACATATATATATATATATATATATATATATATATATATATATATATATATATATATATATATATATAAATATATACTGTAGAACACGAAATTCATGCGTGTCCCAAGTATAGCGAATCGGGGAGTTTTGCATCAAAGCGTATCTTTATATCAGCGTCTCTTTACCGTAGCCGCCGCCGCTGACAGCGCCATCTGTCGCAAAAAGGATGAACTAATTTGAGCAGAGAATGCTTGCTCAGCAGCAGTTTGATTGAGCATTCTCTCAAAAGGGGGCGCCCGTATTTACAAACAAAAGGTTAAACAAAGGATATGGGGCTATGAACCCTATCCATGGTGGCACAACAAAGGGGCCATATCAGGTTGTATTAAGTGTAATCTTTGGAAAATCAAAACAGATCACAATGAT
This sequence comes from Maea johnstoni, assembly GCA_963942565.1. NCBI lineage: Eukaryota > Metazoa > Annelida > Polychaeta > Spionida > Magelonidae > Maea > Maea johnstoni. Next base: position 13,766,764 of record OZ012695.1, read on the forward strand.
TTTCTTTGCTTTTTTAACATGTCTTTTGCTTCCTAAGGCCAGAAAAACACAAAAAAAGAATGGTTCAAGAAGGGCTACGTATGCTTCATGTTTGTACTAGTGGCGCCATCTAGCGGTCACCAAAAAATCGAAAATGGCGTCTCCCGAAAGTGTGTCAAATGCCTGTGCTAAAGGCATGCTAAAGGTGCCATTTGTTGTTTTTTTTTGGTTTTAAAATGGAATGTTTATTAATTCAATCGAATCATGAGCTAGTCCACAAGCCCAGAAACCGATTTTGAAAAAGGGTTTCAGCAGGGCTACGTATCTTCTATTAGATTCACTAGTGGCGCTATCTAGCGGCCACCACTAAAACGAAAATAGTGGCTGCACAAGAAACCTCCAATTATTGCTTCAAAGGGGGCCGTCTCATTGACGTCAGCGCCACCAGTGGCTAAAAAAAAGATAAAAGTACAGCGTTTTTATATACAGCGAAGCGGCACCACACGCTATGTACGCTATATATAAACACACGCGGAAATTTCGTGTTCTACAGTATATATATATATATATATATATATATATATATATATATATTTATATATATATATATATATATATATATATATATATATATATATATATATATATATATATATATATATATATATATATATATATATATATATATATATTTATATATATATATATATATATATATATATATATATATATATATATATATATATATATATATATATATATATATATAATTTATGTACTATAATCAAGGTTTCAAAAATTTAAAGTGAATATTTACGATAACAAATACCATATTCTTATAAAATATAAGACATAAATGATATTCTAGTAAAGGTTTGCGTCTTCCTCTTAAATGGCCAACCTGCTGTCAAAGAGACCTATCCAATCCTATTACCAAATCTCTTTCGAAAATAAGTGGAAATCTCAGAATTGTACAAAGGACTTGAACATGTACCTACTTATTATAACTGATATGACTATAGTGCATTTGGCATTTCATCAAGCAAGCTTTGAAAAGAGATATTACCTCACTTTCTACATTATAAGAGAGATTACTAATAATATCTGAGAAAATTTAAATACTGGAGAAATGTAAAACAGCCACAGACTGTGATTTTTCATTCCGTGAGCGAATATGCTCAGAAGTTAAAAATAATTAGTATGAAAGATAAGAAAAGTCTGAAAGGTATTTCAAGTCAAAATTGCTCGTGTACTAAGTACTAAGTATATTTGTTGTTTAGTCACGATGGAACATCTGCAGTTTAAAAAGCTATCCACGCCTTTACTTATATGAAACAATAAATGGTCAGTCATATGCAAAATCTGTCATATGCAATTGTGTATACTATTGCATTGGGGACCTCATTTGATAGGTATAAAAGTCAAAACAGCGAAAGAAGTTGCCTAGCTGGACTTTTATTATACATGTATTTGTCTGCTACGCGAACTACCAGAGGGTGCGAAAATTGGAAAACCTCGAAGTATTCCAGATACACAATATACATACATATATATATATATATATATATATATACATATATATATATATATATATATGTATATATGTAAATATATATATATATATATATATATATATATATATATATATATATATATATATATATATATATATATATATATATATATATATATATATATATATATATATATATATACAGGTGAACTTGGATATGACGGACCACTGTATGACGGATTTTTGAATATGACGGACAATATGCTTGGTCCCAGTTCGATGCATATCAAGTATTCGTCATATGTATACGACGGATTTTGCATATGACAGACCAATTTTCCTGGTCCCATTGAGTCTGTCATATCCACGTTCACCTGTATATATATATATATATATATATATATATATATATATATATATATATATATATATATATATATATATATATATATATATATATATATATATATATATATATACGAATAAACTAAGTTTACTTACCAGTAACTTTGCAAAGGCACCTCTGGAAATCCTTGTTATGTTTCCACCCCTTATTTCGATATTGGCAATTGTTTTGTTGACTTGTTCTAACTGTGGCAACTGGTCATAGGTTTCGTTACCTATTGAGCACACGACGGAGTCATATGAGTAGTAATTCTTACATCTACATGTGGTCAACGCTTGGCTAATTCCCTCCTGGCAATCGTTACTTGTAAAACTACCAAAGGAAAAGGCCGTTGAGCATAGAGCACTCAAAACTATCATTGCAGTTAAAAAATCCATGATTCTTTTCGTGCGGGACTGGTCGAGTATTTACTATTATCTGCAAAACTGCCAATGGTTTTACAACCGAATTTCCATAGGCATTAGTCCTAAATCCTGAAAACCCTCGTTGGTAGTAATGCTATATGGAATATTGTGGTACGAATGTTTCACATAACAGGCCTATTATCTACAAAACTACCTACGGTTTTTTCTCGTCATAAATAATGAACACCTTCGTTGGTCGTAGTGCCATATGAAATAGTGTGGTACAAATGTTGCACATACCAAGCGATGTCCGTTTGCAAAAGTAACGTGTGTCCGTGTGTGGCGCTTTTATCACCAGCTTTTTACAGATCAGTCATGAATAAAGAATAAGAAGAAAGCTCAGGGAGCACACGCATTGACTCCTGTGCAGTCTTGCACTATTCAGTTTAATAAAGTTGTTAGTCCTCATGCACTACCAATCCAACTAAACTTGTAAGCAAATAAATCTGTAGTTCATTTCAATTGAAGAAGATGTGTTGCACCGACGCCAGTAGTATCTTCAGCAGAGGCAGTTGTATCCGAATATATGTACCATAAAACTGCAATACAAAGGTGTTAACACAGAATTAGAGATAAGTGAGTGAGCCTGTCTTGAAGTTCTCAGTAGGCCCTTAAAGCTTAAGCATAAAGCCGGCTCGACACAACATGCTGGCCACGCAGCGGTAGAGAGAAACCAATCATGTGGCAGGTAGAAAATCCTACACTAAGGTAGATTTCATCACATGCTATGCCTTCTAGCAGCATGGCATCAATTTCATTTACAGAAGACGGATGTATGAGTAGCTATAACTTACCGTGCTGTTGACTTGCTCAGTTCTGTTTGATCATCTGCTTGAAATCTGGCCTGAGGTTAGAACGAGGCTTGTGACTGCTGGTGGTGATGTCAAATATGCTGGTGCACCCGGTGCTATTAGTATATGCCTGTTGCTCGTTCTCTGCTGTGATTGGTCAGATCATGGTCACCTGATAACCTTACAAAATTGAAATTGGGGAGCAACATTACTTTCCAACCTTCAGATACAGAGCTGCCAGGTTTAATTCTCAAGTTCAACTCGTTAGAAGGAACCCTATAGAAGTGAATTGAGATAAGGAACTCAGAAGAGTTTTGGCCTCTTGTAAAATCCGGATTAGGAATGGGCCCTTGTAAAAATACATACTATATTACCTTTATTGAAGGCAAAACGCATAAATTTGCAGGTACTTCATGGTTGTTATACCTCAAAAGTATAAGCTCAGTTAGGCATAGAGGCTGAGCAGGAACGATTTCTTTTTTGTTTTGCAATGTGGCCCGTTTTCGTTGTTTTGAGTGTTTATATTTTTGCCAAACACGTACAAACTCTCTAGAAAATGTTGAAAAATTCATTCGATTAACCGTCTGGACTTTGAATGTATAATTACTTTTTCCAATTCTTCAAAAATTATTTCTTCTTCGAGTTTTACTTTGGTCAGAGTTCAATGGTGCGTAAATTATCCAATAACACAGAATATGTTGAGTCTGATATATCTGCAATGTTGTCGAATATATTACCCTCATCATCATTACAACCAGGAATAAATCATCCTTGATCATGATCAGTTAATCATTCCCCAAGATTCAGTTTAACATAATCAGGGGAAAATACAGGCCAGGCATAGGTAGCTTTTACTAGATCAACTTCATCTCTGACAAGTCGCTGAAATTCCTTTTTTTAGCTTATAGTTTATTTTCCATTGTCATTGTCATCACGTATGCTTAAAGATGTTGATTACAAGATTTATCAAATAGTGGTCACTTTGGTATGCGGCCTCCATACTTGACTTTTGACATCATTCCATCAAACTTGAGTTTTTGAACCCCATGGATGTCTTTTGACCTTAGGATTCTGTACTCCCCAAATGCCTATGCAATCAAAGACTTCTGTTTTTTTAAAAATGATTTTCCTTTTGTATGTTTGTTAGAATAGGAGCTGCCATCTACCGGTGGCACCATGTTTACCTTATAAAAGAAGGGGAATGGGTGGATACAAATGATGTTTTATGTTCTAAAACAGGTAATTATGATTGTAGTGCACTGGGGGAAGGGACCAACGACACTGCATAAAACTTTCCAGATTTGCTTCTTTCCAATTAACTTATAGAGAAGCAGTATACCCGTTTAATCATATCATTTTTCATGATAAGTAAGCATATTTCGTTTTTTTTATAAAATAGATAGTGAAAGTTCATTCTTCTTTTTCGGTAGATTCAATGGGGAAGCACTGCGGCTCTTTTCTAATTGTTGTGTATTTCCTTTAGCTTCTTTTGTATTAGATTCTGGAGAAGCTAAAACATTTTGCTTTAGCTTCCTTTATATTATATTATAGAGAATCTAGATTATAGAGATGGATTACATACATGTCAGTTAACTTCATTGTAGTATAGGCTACATTTGATTATTCAGGGAGAATTGTGCTACCACTGATAGTTACTAGAATTTGTAGCATGTCAGTGTCTGGTATCAGGACCCGTTTTTCACCAATCGCCAAAACCCATAAGGTAAGGTTAGAAAAAGTTCTATAGCCCCAATATATGTGCCATAACCCGGGGCCATAACGTTTAAATACCGATTAGTGGATCTTGTGATTAGTGTGCAAATTAGTTTCTAATTCTAACATCAAGTGCTACTACCTTTAAGTTGTTAATCAGTGTGTTAAAGGATATTGTGGTCACCAGGTTAATCTGGCTCACTCTCCCCGGGTGTAACCCGAGCGCTATCTTAACCCTAGGGACTCTATTTATTAAGCAGGGTCTGCATCACAGGGCTTCTTGGTGCTTCTGGGTCCATTATATCTAAGGGTATGGCCTTGGAATTTGTTACACACCAGCCACTGTTCAACAGAAGAGCAATTACCTTTCATGTTTGTTATTATCCCTTCTATCTTCGCAATCTGGCTTTCATTTATCTGTTGTCTGTCATTGACTTCCTTAGTTTGAGATCAATAGTAACCAAGATGAAATTCATGTCTCACTGTGGGCTTTTTTTCTTTTGATTCAGAATTTGTTTCCGACAATTTTCCTTTCATCTATGTAATATGTCAATTATCCATAGAAGGTCAGCACACTGCTAAATTGCTGAATTCTTCAAGGAGCCATGAGATTCCATTAATTTTCTTTTGTGCAGATTGGGAAACGTTCACTATTTTGTACTTGAGTGTCTTCAGGGTTTTATAAAAAAGAATAGAACATACAAAAGTGAGATGGATATGTAAAACTGATGAGAAGAGAATTTGAACTAAATAATAAAAATCAGCCATACAGTGCAAAAATAGGGTTAAGTAACATAATAATAATAGAGTAATCAGTCAGTATGCATGTACTTTATTGTCCGTACCGTTGATGTTACAAAAGCATACAATACGGTAATATCAGTTGTAAAGAAAAAACAACAACAACATTCTACATCATACAAAAGAACGGGAAGTAAAACTCGTTAGAACATTACATTAAGGTATTGATACAAAAAGATAACGAGTTTGTCAAATAACTGTGACACATATCATAACAATATTAGAAGCTGCATTCCTTTACTTAATGTACTTTGGTATAACATGCCAGCCCTGTTTTTCACAACATTTTGTGCAGCCGGTTTGGCTACAGACGCTCTAATTCTAGGCAGGGGCGTTTTTTTCAACAAGACACTCTGGTTATTTTAGGTGTACCCTTGTCATCAAAGTAACTTGGAACATATCAAAAGCCAAACTGTTGGTGAAAGAATAACTGACAATTCCTTAGGGCCAACCGACCCAAGACTTACTGAAAGGCATAATCAGCATTCTTTCTAATTTTCCCTTTTTTTCTTTTCTTGCTCCTGCCTAATTTCTCTCTTTCATAGCACTACTAGAGTTAATTCTTTCATGGTCATTCTTTCTCAACTTTAATCCCAAGATTGAGATTAAACATAAGACGAGACAGGACACCTTGATGACAAGCTGTCAATCTGGGAGCCTTCTTTCATACATATAGTGAGTAATAGACATACCTACAAGTTGCAAGCCTCAATATTGAAATTAACCCTGTTTCTTACTCTGCCTCACTCAAGCTTATTTTGGTTGGTTATAACTATAATACGAGAAAAGCTGAGCAGGTGAAACTTCAAGTGCATGCAGAATAGTAAATGATATTCTTTTTCTGTCTTCTAGTCATATCTATAATTCTATAGATCTCCATATGTAGGATCTAAGACCCTACTTGTCCTTGTGCTAATCAAAATTCTTTTTCATGGGCATTTAGGTCAGCAATTCACAAATCACAAATCTTATATATATCAACAAACTCTAATTACTTCCCCAGAATATACTCCATACATCTCATAATAGGGATCTACTAACTAAACTGACACAGACCCTGGGTAATTTCATTAAAATGGACATGATACAAGGCCTAAGAAGGATTCTCCACTCTAGCATGAAATCATTAAAAATGAAATGATATATATACATGTATATAAATACATATATTTCCAAGTAGAGACTTGCAAATGCATCTTACTAGATGCTTTTTTGATATTATCTAGAGTGACTGATCCACATAACCTGTGTGCACCTTTTAGCCTATATGACCTATATCTTTCATTCATGTAGTAAGTAATATCATGTTCATGAGACTAGTGAAAATACACAAACATCAGATCAGTCATATCATGAAACATTTTATCTAGTAATACTTCACAATGCACAACCCAAAAGTTTTAATCAGATTGATTACTGGTTTCAGCACTTCTAATCCCAAACTTTTTCATACACAGCCAGACCATTACAACAGGTGTTCCTGCCATCAGAATAAGACCAGAGACGGCTAGAATAACAATTCTGCCATTAGAGAAAAAGAAAAGTGATTGGCTATCTCCCTTGTATTCAGGATTCAAAGTACCTTCTTCTGAGGTATTACATGTTTTGTCTAAATATTCAAATACGAATCGATATGAAGTATTCGGGCAAGGCACAAACTTAAAACTACGCTCGTGCAAGCTAGAATTCAAATGCATGATCCACCGTAAGCTACAGGTGCAAGATATAGGATTTTCTAACATAAATAAGAACTTTGGCACTGTCATGAGCTCTCTTGTAGGGGAGCTGAGACGGTTCCCTGTCAAATGCAATTGATCTAATTCTAGCATAGGTAGAAAAGCTTCACTCTCAATTTGCTGGATATGATTGTATGATAAAATAAGCGTTTTCATGTGAAGAAGTGGGTGTAAAATATCCTTCTGTAGAAAGGATAATTCATTTCCACTCAAATCCAATGTGTCTAACCCTGAAAGGCCGTAAAATACCTTATTGGGTAGTGTCTTTATGGAATTTTGATTTACTTCAAGATATTCAAGTCTTGGAAAAAAGCAGAAATTGAACGGTTTAAGTTTCAAGTTGTTATAACCCAATTGCAAATACTTTACGTTAGGAAATTTATATGGATAAACATGCTTGAAAATTGAAGTGTTTGTCGAAGACAAGATATCCAGATTTCTGAAAATATCAGAAAACAATTGAACCATTGAATTATTTTGCATGAACAAATACCTAAGTGACATGCCATTTGGAAAATAAGAATAATGAAGCTGCTCCATAAAGCCATGTTCCACTCTCAAAGAATGTATATTGTTCAGATGTTGCCAACCCCCAACATTTTTCAAAGGATTTCCTGATAAATCAAGATCACGAAGTCGTGTGATTGGCTCAAATGCCATCCTCTCAATAGAACATATTCTATTTTGTTTGAGAGTGAGTGTTCTTATGTTCGACATTTCGTTAAAACTTTCATTTCGAAGATGCTGGATGGGCATGGCAGTGAGCACAAGAGTGGTCAATGAGGTCACTTTTTTCAGAGCTTCTCGAGGAACGCTGTTCAGACTGCAGTTATGAATAGTTAGGTGCCTCAAGGTGTCGTTGGTTCCATCAAAGGCAGCTTTATCCAGTACCTGCAGATGAATGTCTCGGAGAGAGATTGCACGGATGTTCTGAAATGACAAGCAGTCACTGCTGTGACGTGACATACAGGACATGGCACAATGTAATATGATTTTACTATCAGACATACATGATATTCGGAGTAAATTTCACATCCTTGGACGAGCCAATTTGTTTTCAAATGGGGTATATCTACCCCTATTACCAAATTGCTTTCATACAAAATTAGCCTTAATCTCCGGTTTTAACAAAGAGCTGAAACATGCATGCCTAATGTATCTTCTCATTATATCAGATATAATCCTGGTCTATTTGGTATTTTCATGCATGTCTGTGAATAGAATAATTATTTCACCTTTTAACTTTCAAGTTCAGAAAAAAAACAATATCTGAGCAACTTTGACCATTGGAAACAAAACATCAGGCGTATACTTTTAAACAACCATTTGGATTTTTCTTTCTGCGAGTAAAGTTCCTCCGTTATTGAAAAAAAAAGTATGTATGAATCAGTTAGGAAGGTCTTACAATATTTCAGGGCAACATTGCACATGAACTTAAGTATATCTGTTGTCTATTCATGCCGGTCATATGCAGTATAATAAAGCACATGAAAAGTGACATAAGGCACTTTTAAGCTGTGTAGTAATATATCTAACGAAAAGGTCTTATCTGCGCATCTCTCTCACTCACTATATATATATATATATATATATATATATATATATATATATATATATATATATATATATATATATATATATATATATATATAGCTTAGTCTATACTTACCAGTAACTTTGCAAAGGCGCACTTGGGAATCCTCGTTATGTTTCCATCCATTATTACAATATTGTCGATTGTCTTGTTGACTTGTTCTAACTGTGGTAACTGGCTATATGTTGTGTTACCTATTTGACACACGACAGAGTCAATTGAGATGTAGTTCTTACATATGCATGTGGCCAATGCTCGTCTTATTCCAAACTCGCAATTTTGGGGTGTAAAGCCACCAAAGGCAATCGCTGACGAGCATAAAACGCTTAAAATCATTACTGTAGATATGAATTCCATGCTTGTTTTGAAGTGGGACTGGTTCATACTATGAGTACTATCTCCTCTAGAACTGGCTGTTTTTTCGCATTTCCTACGCTATAAGTACTCATCACCGTCCCTTTGTAGGGATGCTTCATAACAAGTGCTTGCACAAATGGTGCATAACACGGGCGATTTATGTACAAAAAAAGCATATGAAGTGAGGCGCTTTTTCAGATAATCATGTTGGGTTAATAAATGATTGTTTGACATTCTGTAACAAACACATATTTCAAAGCGTTTGATATTCTTCTAGTGTTCCAAACACCTGTGATGTATAATTATCTTCACCATTGCTCCACCTTATTACATAAGCATTTTCAAAATTTAAATTTCATTCGGTGTTTCTAACACTTTTGATGTGTAATTATCCAGATGACATGTCAAAAGGTTTACATACGATGAAACAAGCTACGCGTCTTTGCTTCTCTTGGTTACGCAATTCAGTAAATTAATATTTTCCTTTAAAGCATATCTTATTGTTCAAGATGCCTTAGATGTAGGATTACTTTCCAGGCATGTGGTGAAGTATTAAGCTATTGATGTAACCTATTATTCATCATATGCTTTGATAGCATATTACAATGATAACACAGATGGACCATATTACTAAAGGGAAAGTCATTAGGTAGTAAAGGTTAATACAGGTAAGAGTAAAGAGGCCGCACCAATGACGGTTTTGCGTGATAATATGTAAAAGATGGCATTTGATGACTTAAATCAGAGTGTGTGAAGTAGTATATGTTGGTTCGTGAGAAAAATATTCTTGTGCGAA
>OZ012695.1:13781853-13784353 GCA_963942565.1 Maea johnstoni
AGAACTTTGGAACTGTCATAAGGTCCTTTGTGGGTGAGATCAGACGGTTTCCCATTAAATTTAATTGAATGAGTTCTTGCATTGGCAGGAAAGCTTCATTCTCGATTTTCTGGATACGATTGTAAGTTAAAGTCAGCGTTTTCATATGGAGAAGTGGGTGCAAAACATCTCTATATATGTAGGACAATTCATTTCCAGCTAAATCCAAAACTTCCAAAAGTGAAAGGCCGTAGAATACATTAGTAGGCAGTGTCTTGATCCGATTTCGATTGAGATCCAAATGCATTAATTTAGGGAAGAAGCAGAAATTATATGGTTCAAGTTTCAGGTTGTTATAACCCAAATACAAGTACCATAGATAAGAGAATTTATATCCATTAACACATTTAGGTATTGGCTCACTGCTAAAGCCTGATATGTGGATTTTCATAAAAATGTCAGGAAATAAACTAACGATTGAATTATTACGTATGTAGAGTCTGGTAAGTGACAGATTGCTTGGAAAGTCTGAGTAGTTTATCTCATCTAAAAACCCATTGTCCATCTTTAGATAGACTACATCGTTCAAAGAGTGTAATCCTTCAACATACTTCAAAGGATTTCCTGATAAATCAAGATTTTTAAGCTGTTTAAGTGATTCAAAAGCCATAAGTTCAATTGAATGGATCGTGTTCGTTGTGAGAGTAAGTGCTTCGACACTTGACAGACCAAGGAAGGATGCATTTCGAATGTGCTGTATGGGCATACCAGTTATCTTCAACACGGACAGAGAGCTCAGCAGCTGTAAGGCCTCGTGGGGGATCTCGTGAAGACTACAGTTGTCCATATACAGTACCCTCAGGCTGTTGTTTATACCCTCAAAGGCAGCTTGGTCCAAAATCCGTAGATGCATGTTTCGCAGCACGATTGCCCGGATGTTCTGAAAGCACATACAAGTCCCTTTTTAAAGCATTGTCACTATGTTCAAGTAATTGCGAGCATAGTATGTATCATATATGGATATCCAGCATGTATCTAAAAGTTATACTCATTCAGTTGTGTATGAATTGTAGATATTTTGAAAGTACAAACAACTCCCCTTTTAAAGCTTTGTCACCATTTTCAGGTAATTGCGAGCATATTAATATCTGGGTATCCAGTAAGTATTTAAAAGTTATACTCATTCAGTTGTGTATGAATTACGGATATTTTGAAAGTACAAACAACTCCCCTTTTAAAGCCAATGTCACTATTTTCAAATAATTGCGAGCATATTCATATCTGGGTATCAAGTATGTGTGAAAAAGTTATACTCATTCAGTTGTGTATGAATTTCTAACACAATGACTTCGAAAATTCAAGTAATTACTATTCTCAAGTAATTGCGAGCATGTGTGTGAAAGTTTTACTCATTCAGTTGAGTATGAATTGCGGATATTTTGAAAGTACAAACAACTCCCTTTTTAAAGCCTTGTCACCATTTTCAAGTAATTGCGAACATGTATTTATATCTGGGTATCCAGCATGTATTTAAAGGTTATACTAATTCAGTTGTGTATGAATTACTAATTTCGAAAATTCAAGTAATTACTATTCTCAAGTAATTGCGAACATGTATTTATATCTGGGTATTAAGTATGTATTTAAAATGTATACTCATTCAGTTGTGTATGGATTGCGGATATTTTGAAAGTACAAACAACTCCCTTTTCAACGATTTGTCACTATTTTCACGTGATTACGAGTATATTCATTTCTGGGTATCCAGCATATATTTTAAAGTTATATTAATTGAGTTGTGTACGAATCGCTACCATAACGACTTCGAAAATTCAATAGTCAAGAATATATGATTATTTCTAAAAAAATGTAACCCGTTCTAAAGCCCTGGTCACATTTGACAAAGATGTTAAATTGCTACCGTAATACTTCGAAAATTCATAAGTCAAGAATACTGGATTTATTTTTCTAAAAATGTAACCCGTTCTTACAGAGTTTTGAAAATTGTCATCGCTTCTGTTCCGTAATGCATAGCACTGTCTCCCCCTTATCAAAACGATGGTAATACATATGTATTATCGTACCGAACTTTACTTCTCTAAGATAAAATTGTACTTGAAATAAGAAGATGCATTGGGAAAGCATTTCTTACAGCAGTAAGACGATTTTGATATATGCGCAACTGTAACATGGAGAGAGAGAGAGAGAGAGAGAGAGAGAGAGAGAGAGAGAGAGAGAGAGAGAGAGAGAGAGAGAGAGAGAGAGAGAGCTTTCGGCATAAATGATAAATGATGTAACAGAGAGAGAGAGAGAGAGAGAGAGAGAGAGAGAGAGAGAGAGAGAGAGAGAGAGAGAGAGAGAGAGAGAGAGAGAATCTCTAATTAGGTCGGTTGGCCTTCAAGTTGAGTTGTCAATGTGGTGCATGTCAGACAAGCAGGCAACTAATTATATTATTGTAAGGGATAGCAGTAGGTCTATCTCCCTGAGTTCCTTTCACACAACAGACAAGGAAGGCACACAC
>OZ012695.1:13789353-13794353 GCA_963942565.1 Maea johnstoni
GACAATCTGCTCATGCTAGATTTAGTTTAAATCTAAATTTAAAGCAAAAAACCTGACAAAAACATGTTTGTAAGTGTTGTGGTATAATGGGAATTGATCACGAAAGGTAGGTGATTGTGGCAATACCAGTGCCCTCCCAGTCAGCAACCAAAACCTTGACCTACGGGCTCGGTTTTAGCTGCTGACTGGGCCGGGCACTGGTATTGCCACAATCACCTACCTCCCGTGATCAATTCCTACAACTAACTTGCCTGATCAGCTCTATGTAACAGCTGCGGAAATGATTGATTGTTAACGATAGGAAATGTATTGAGTCCGTCCTGTTGAGACCAAATCTGAGTGTTCAGAGGTTGTTATGACAGGACGTCATCGTCTATTATTTATCCCCGTTATGATTATGGAATACAGCCAGATTGCTTGTATATGAACAGACTCACACACATACACACACACATATATATATATTTATATATATATATATACATATATATATTATATATATATATATATATATATATATATATATATATATATATATATATATATATATTTTTTATATATATATATATATATGTGTGTGTGTGTGTGTGTGTGTGTGTGTGTGTGTGAGTCTGTTCATTGGTGATTGATTGTGTAATACAATAATACTGTTTATCTGAACAAGTGCTTACTGGTATTATGTCTGGAAAAGTTCTCTACTGTTTTATTTTTTGTTTTGTTTATTGAAATTGTTTATATGGGAAAACCAAAGTCAATTGACCTGGGTAAGGTCAAAAATGGTGATGCCCTCCCATGTTACAAGGGAAATTGTAACATTGATTATATATTCCAGCTTATTTCCCCCATTGGATATACTGCAGTGTTCAATATTATATATGACATATTATTTCTGTGAGTGTGGTATAGAGTTGGGGTGTCCTGTGCCTCCGCCTTATCATTTAACCATTTAAGAGCTGTCCGGGATGCCAATCAATTTTTTCTTGCTTAAACTTAGATGAGTTATTTAACCATAGAGTCTTTAAACTGTAGGGGACTGAGAGACCTAAAAAAAGGATTGATATCCTAGATGATTTTAGAAAGAGAAAAATTAACATTATTCATTTACAAGAAACACATTTGGTAGCATCAGACCTTCTAGGGCTGAAAAGATTTTGGAACTGCAAATACCTGATTTCAGGAGAGAAAAGACAGTCATTAGGAGTGATGACAATTATCAATAACAATTTCGAATACAAAATTCACTCAGTTACAAAAGATGTAGGTGGGAGATACATTATATGTGACATCGAGCTTCCAGGAATAGCAAGATTTATAATGATAAATGTCTACGGACACAATCAAGATAATCCACTCTTCTTTAAAGATGTGTTTGGAAAACTCGAACAGGACAACATTAGAAATTGGGTGTTGTGTGGTGATTGGAATTTAGTCATTGATCAACAATTAGACACTTTCAATTATTTAAATTATAACAATCCAAATTCATCTTGTAAAAGACTTTATCCAAAAATATGACTTGTTGGATATTTGGAGGAAAAATAATCCAAATACTAGACTTTATTCATGGTTCAGAACAAGCCCTGTCAAGGCAGCAAGACTTGACTTCTTCCTACTTTCTTCAACTTTATAAAATATTTTTGCGGATACATACATTGCTTATAAATATAGATCTGATCACTGTAAAATTGGTTTAAAACTTCATTTGGACAAATCGTTGAAAGGGAAGGGTATTTGGAAACTCAACTCTGACCTACTAAATGATGCAGAACTTATAGAAAAAATTAAAGAAGGTATCCTCTTAATGGTTCAAATTCATGCTTGCACACCATACCACCCCAATTATGTTAAAACTTCTGATGAAAATGAAATCTCCTTTATGACATCAATTGATGTCTTTTGGGAAGTACTCTTGTCACATATAAGGGGCATCTTCATTGCGTTTGCTGCAAAAAAAAAAGAGACAGACAAAACGAAGAGACTCAATTAGCAAAAGATATGGAGAGACTGGACGATTTATTCATTTTGCATATGTCAGATAACATTCTGGAACAAGAGTTAAATCAAAGAAAAGAGAGAATTGGAGGAGATTCTAGATATTAAATTAAGAGGTGCTTACATAAGATCTCGTATTAAAGATTTTAATTTGGGGGAAAAACCAAATAAATATTTTTTAAATTTGGAGAATTACAATTTTGTTTCCAAAAGGATCAAAGAATTGAAACTGGATGACGGGAATATCATCACAAAACCTGAAGAGATCTTAAAAGAAATGAGGAGGTTTTATCAGTCCCTTTACAACAAAAAAGATATCAAAAGTTTGAGTGACTCAAACTTTTCTGAATTTCCTAATAAATTCAATAAATTGAGTGATGTTGAGAAGGTATCCCTGGATAGTGACATTACTATAGAGGAACTTGAAAAACACGTTTTCAATAATGGAGCAAATAAAAGTCCCGGCCCTGATGGATACACCAATGAGTTCTACAAGACCCTTTGGACAAAAATTAAGATCTTACTTTTGAGCTTAATGCAACACTTTTTTAAAGAAAAAAACATCAGTCAAAATCATCTAATGGGAGTCATTACTTGCATTCCCAAAGGAGATAAACTTAGAAATAAATAAAAAAAAAACTGGCGTCCCATCACATAATTAAACTCCATTTATAAATTTTATTCAGCCATTTGGGCAAACAGAAGCACCCCGTTCCTCCCCTACTATAAAGGAAGATATACATACTAGAAATAGCTGGTATACTATATGAGTATGACCTTGGCAAATCTTCCTAGTTATAGGTTCATACAGAGAGCAAATAGTATATTTGTTACACTGTGATCCCATGTTATGTAGAAAAACCCTGTTACACATGTGTGTGATTTGAAATTTAAAAAAAAGTTCCTATTGCAAAATGTGCACATTGCCGACACTACTGTCTCGCGTGTTTGTCTGTTGCGAACAATACAAACACGCGAGATCGTATTGTTGGCAATGGACACATTTTACAATGGGACCTAATGAGCAAAATCAACAAAAATATGTTTATACATATACGTAGTAGTGCTCCTAACATGTTTGCCAAGTTTGGATGGAGAACTCCAACGTTTTGTCACAAAAAAGTTGGAAAAGTGATTGCCAAACTCGAGTCAGACAGACTATAAGAGCATCGCTTTGTACATAGGATATAACGGTGTGTATAAATTATAAATGAAGAAGATAACTAGATTGAAGCTACATTGCCATGTGATATTAGATCATATGCATTGGGATAGAAGCATATAAATAGGTTACTTAATGGTTGAGGGTGTGATATGGTTTTATCGCGAGTGGCTGTTTGATATCACGAACGAGTGAGTGATATCATACAGCCATAAGCGATAAAACCATATCACACCCACAACCATTATGTAACCTGTTTATTACATGCTTATTTATACTCAAAGAAACAAACTAACGAAGAAATTAAGTAACCTGTTTATTACCCGTGGGTCGTGCGTGTATGAGCGCTCTGTCAAATATTGAAGAGCATCTGTAACAGCATATGTATGCGTAAATGAAGTGACAATAGTTTTCCCTGCTCATCCTTTCATCCTGAATCCTCAGCGGTAGGTAAGTTTGTGAAATTACCAGGCATTTCAACTTTAATACTGCCTCTTCTGGGCTAAGCGGTGCTTCCAACAGAGCTGCCGCCATCTTGAATAGGTCGTGCGTCTTGAAAAAGGTCATGACGTCATGAGCCAGACAACAAAGACTGACGTCATGAGAAGAACACTTAACATAGGGCCTGCCATTCTTCAACAATAGGCTAACAACAGGCCAACAATAAAAGGTGTGATATGGTTTGATATGTTTTTTTTTCACTTGATATGGTTGTTTTTTTCACTCATCAACATTTTATATCATTTTTACCACATGGCCACAACAATGGAAATATAGGGAAAGCATGTGATAACGTATATTTTACGACAGTCAATTGATATGGAATAATGACTTAACTAGTAATAAAAACAAGCGATATGGTAGATTAAATACATAATTGAAAAAAGTAGGTAGAGGACTGGTGTTTGGATAATATTGTTGTTTTTCAATGAAGAGTAGAATTGAATTAATAATAAACAGAACAATTACATGCATACCAAGCGTATGCATGTAAAATTAATTTAAAAAAATTGGAGCCCTCAGTTTACTTAATTGCATTCATAGATATCTTCCCAAATGATCACTGAAAGGATTAAAACTAGCCTGAACAAATTGATACAGCCTGATCAAACTGGATTCAGTCCTAGCTATCTACTTAGATGTTGATCGAATACAGGACATTACTGACATCAATATGCAATAAAGTCTCCAAAGTGAAAAACGTCCCACAGAAAACGCTGATCACTACCACTCTACGAAAAGGTAGCAACGATAACTTGTCTGGTTATGTTGAAGACTACTCTCCTACTCTTGACTCTTCCATGACAAAATCGATTTATAAATTAGTTAAGATAATTTTGATTGCAACAAAATAAATAACATTCAAACAGGAACAAGAACCGACCGTTTACACATAGAACAAGTCAATATAGTGCTGAAAGATCATTGTTAGAAAAACATGGGGCCAAGACAAATGACTTTGACTATTACACACTTCATATGACAACTTGACTAATATGCCAACCTAAACCTAATCTCATATCACTGAGGCTTATTTCTGTCAAACGTGTAGTCGTCTCAACCTGATCATAACACCAAAATAATGTGAATGTTATGCCACATCCCCTGCTCTGGTGCAATTCTCAATGCTGATTAGTCAAAAGATGAAGCCATTCCCACTTCGTAGATTCAATATCCACTGGCTAAATTCACTATTATCATCAAAAGCACCAACATGATTAATATTACCACTTGCCCAGCAATCATACCCCTAGAGGTCACCAGCCTCATTCTGACCTCCAGCCAGATAATGGAGCGGACAAGTGAATTGAATTGGGCTAGACCACCACATAGAGCTCCCACATGG
>OZ012695.1:13799353-13802284 GCA_963942565.1 Maea johnstoni
TAAAACATCTAGCTATCTGTTACTGTGAGTTTTTTTTCGATTGTTATAAATATCATATGTTGTAGTGGCACCTCATATTTTCACATACATCTCAAATATTATTCGTTTAAGTTACATCGGCAATTAACAACTACGTGCATTATAGTGCCAACATTTAATTCCTGCACTAAATGTGTGGACAGCCCGGGCATTATACACGGCCGCACACGTGAATGCCATCCAGTTTCCTGTGAATGGATGCATGGGTGATTCGCAAGCTACGTGGGTCAATAATGTGCTTGGCTTATTTTCTGTCATGTTATCCATTGGTGTTTTGTATAATCATGGACTCGAAGACGTCCGGTCGACTGGTGCAGGAATTACATGTCTGCAGTGTACAAAACTATGGTATCCGTTATCGGTACAGCGCGCATGCATCAGGCATGCAACCCTGATCATGGTATCGAACTCAAATACAATCAGATTATTTGAAAAGTACCTGTCAACTGGCGCTCTAGGCCGGCTCTTAAAGGCTAATTAGTCTGAAGCTTGCCCAGTGGCATCGTGTGGATTTAATGCTTGATTCAATAAGATGGATTTACTTTTCTAAGAAAGCCTTAGACCATTCTTGTATGGATGGAGTCTGCCAATCGCCACCTTAGCATGTGGAAATACACTAATTACACGTAAGTATTTCCTTAAAGATCCCTCGGGAGGAAGACAGGGGCGATTAGGTTTACGTCGCTTTTAGCAGCTTAGGTCATATAACAACGTCATACAATCCCTGAAGATGGCTTGAAGATGAGCTTTGGGAGTATTTCGTATTATTCTAGGCAGTGTTAGTTCATAATTTAGAGACATATCGATTCAATGTTGCGCCATCTTTTTCCTAAGACAATATAGAACGATGTGTAAGAAAGAGGAAAATAATGAAAAGTGTTAGGTACGTTTACAGTGATAACACAATGAGAACAGAACAGATGATATACATGGAGAAATCAAAGGTATAGTATGAATTCGAATTCTTGAAAGAGGTCAACAGTCGCAAATAGTCATCAGACAACTCTACACCTCCCCTCAGCTTGATACGGTACTTCAAGTCGATGTTTCCAGCAGCAGTGATTCATGTAGTGCATATGTCCAGGTTTAAGCATTGATAGTTTAAAGATCGAGGTAATTATAATGGAGGGACATCAGTTTTCTTAGATGTATTGCTTCATAAACACACACACACACAAATTTATATATATATATATACATATATATATATATATATATATATATATATATATATATATATATATATATATATATATATATATATATATATATATATATATATATATATATATACATATATAGTATTTAACGAGTAATGGAAGTAAGTACAATGGCGTCCAAGCGAATTTGCAATATATAAGGACTTTAAAGTCAATTCAGATTGTTATATAACGATGCCCATTTACCAAAGATTTATTGATATTTTTTTAAGATGTTTCTTATGGTAACTAAGTATATTTTAGTTTTCATATATTATATTTCAGTTTTCATACAGTTTATTTCATTTCTCATTTAGTATAATTCAGTTTTTCATATAGTATAATTTAGTTCTCATATAGTATATTTCAGTTTTCATATAGTACAATTCAATTTTCGTATAGTATATTTCAGTTTTCATATACATTGTACTACATTTCAGTTTTCACATAGTATATTTCAGCTTTTATATAGTATATTTCAGATTTCATTTAGTATATTTCAGTTTTCATATAGTATATTATTGTTTCTAATAGTAGATTTCAGTTCCCATATAGTATATTTCAGTTTTCATTTAGTATATTTCAGTTTTTATACAGTATATTTTAGTTTTCATTTAGCATATTTCAATTTTCATATAGTATGTTATTGTTTTATTATAATAGATTCCAGTTTCCATATAGTGTATTTCAGTTTTCATTTTTTATATTTCAGTTTTCATATAGTATATTTTAGTTTTCATTTAGCATATTTCAGTTTTCATAAAGTATATTATTGTTTTATTATAATAGATTTCAGTTTTTATATAGTATATTTCAGTTTTCATTTGGTATATTTCAGTTTTTATATAGTATATTTCAGTTTTCATTTAGTATATTTCAATTTTTATACGGTATATTTTAGTTTTCATTTAGCATGTTTCAGTGTTCATATATGGCAGGACGGACATCAGTTGGTCGTGAAAAACGATCTCGCCCGCCATCCTCTGATCTCAGGGAACAGTCGATCTTGTTCTGTCTGTTATTAAGAACACGTCATCAACAGGTGTCCATTGTCATCCTCATTAATGAGATTACAATGGCCGAAAGTCTTGTCCAAAATCTTAAATAGACCCAGTTAACTCCGGGTGCAGATCTGAGATCGGCCGCCAGGTGAGGTATCTGGGCGTGACACGAACTAAATTAATGATGTCCAGTGTTCTATGGCCGCTTTGTCTTGGGCCTGATAATCATCTTTTAATTCCCTGGCACACTTCCAAATAAGATCACGCAAACAGTATTACAGGTGTTAGCGAGAACAACATAATAGTAGTCTGGCTAACTGCTGGTACTACCATCTGTGAAATGCATCACATTTAATGATCAACCTCACTGCTCAAGATTGACATAACAATAATATCATATAGTATAATACAAACATTCGGACTAGAATTGATGAAATTTCTTTTTTTATGACCCAGAGAGGACTGACATGAAATATTTTTTTTTGTATCTCATTTTGAAAAAAGATTTACTGAACGTAGTCTGGATCTCGTCTGGCAAAGAGTTCCAGATTTTGTTGGGGGGGTGCAGAATTTGCATTTTCATACATGGAAACGAAATTTTCAAGCATGGAATTTCCATGGCTCGGTTATTTCATGCATGAATCGTTTCGTACGTCTGTTTGGATGAGACGGGAAAGAGTCATTCGGGATAG
>OZ012695.1:13802484-13850545 GCA_963942565.1 Maea johnstoni
TCCCTAAAACTTTCAGGGAATCTGTCAAATTCCTGTTTCACTCAAGGATTCGGTCCCTAAATGTCTACGTATATGACTAAACCCCTAAAAATAGGTGGGTCATTTTTGACTTGTTTACTGGATTGTTGAATGACAATAACCTTTGTTTTATGCTTAGTTGAGCGCTACTTATGATTCCTGATTTTTTAAAGTAATGAGGTACAAAGTAATGCTGAATAATCAATGCTCAGCCAAAAATTATTGCTTGATGATGATGATAATTAGTATCTCAGTCAACGTTTATCAATTTCATCATTCTGACCCTCCTATTCTCAAGGATTTAGTCAAATCTCTACACATTTAGGGACCAAATCCGTGAGTGAAACAAGAATTTGACAGATTCCCTAAAAGTTTTAGGGATTTGACTAAATCCCTGGTTTGACACTCTTACTGTAACATATATATATATATATATATATATATATATATATATATATATATATATATATATATATATATATATATATATATATATATATATATAGCCACCATGAATGACGTGATTAAGTATCCTCTACGAGATACTATCAATGTATGTATGTATGTATGTATATTTATTGACTATGCGAAGCGCATAAAAGATACAGTACATCATGTATACAAAAGAACATAGTAATAACTGAAACGTACATATCAGAGAAATGGTTAGATTAAGTCTAACTTATAGAGATATAAACTGGCTACAAACTGCGGCCATCACTTATATACAAGCAAAGAGTATTGTCAATTTCATAGTCTGGTAGGATGAATGAAATGAAGGAAACGGATTTGAAAATCAACTTTTTAGACTACCATAAAATGAAGCAAAAGATTAAAGAATTACATGGATTTATAGATAGATAAGCTCCAATTTGTGGACCGCACCTACCAAGAATTCCATTTGAAATAGGGTTTGCACAAAAAGGGTGCAACAAAACATATAATAAATCAATGACATACGATACAAACATACTAAGAGACGTTAAAGAAAAATGGGAAATGGTATTAAATGAAGACTTGTTATATAATATAAAGGAAATGCTTTTAAAGGGATAAAAAACATGAAAACTGGAGCCTATCAAAACTATTTTCAATTCAAACTGCTCCTTAACCGCACTATAACTAATGATAAGCTGTTTAAGATGAAAATCCCAGATACAAAAGTCTGCAAAATATGTCAATTAGAAACTGATACAATAAAACATGCATATTTGAAATGTCCCACAACGGCATGCCTTTGATCACAGGTTGAAAATTGGACAAAATCGAAAATCTCAACGTCTAAAAAATTTACAGATGCTGATGAAATATTTGTATATCAAACAATAAAGGAAATTGTTGACAAAATAATATCAAACACTAAAATAGTTATCTATAATAACAGAAAAACAGATAAATACATCACATTAAATGGTAAAAATATCCTTATATAACGATTTATGTACAGAAGAATATGAATAAAAAATAACCCAGACTAAAATGGAGTTTTGGGATACATGGGATGAGGTATGTGACGAATTAATTGAAATGTTCACAAGATAGTGTAATAGTGTAATATGATAGTGTAAAATATAACCACGAAAATAAGTATCTATAATACGGAGGTATAGAAGATATAATATTATGCGCATTGTCACTACGTATTTCTATCTTTGTATAACACATGTTTTTGAATAAAAATGGAAAGTGAAAAACAGCATGTATTGCGAAGTTTAAAAAAAGTATCCTCTCCGCCTTATATTTCCTTTGATAAAAGTTTGATTTCAAAATCTACCTCGAATGATCGCGAGTGGAGTCCTCCGAGACTTTCCGGATCGAAGAGGTCTGTCATTTGTCTGGCTTACTGTAGCAAACTACATCAATCGCATGTATGACATACGTATTAGGTCAAGAGAGGGAAGAGGTTAAATACCTTATCACACACTGTAGTAGTGTGCTATAAATGGCAGTCTTAAGTTAATGCTTGTGCTGCAGAGCTTATGTGTCGCTACATGCTTCCTTTCACGTATTGAATACTGTAAAATGGCTAATTATTCCAAGTTTTATTCTAAAAATGAAAAATTAGGGAGAATTGTTAAACGGAAAGATGTGCCATTCTACAGTAAGCTCCAATATCATTCACCTGTATAGTAGCACATTTATGCTTATATGTATGCTTTATGATTTTAAGGTTAAGACCCTATATTGGTTATTCATGTTGATCTGTTTCCATTGTTCATTTTTCTCTTTTTTATTATTCGTATGTTAATTTTGTAATGCAAATTAAAGTCAATAAATATGCATACATAAGATCAGTAATATTCATTCAGTATATAACGATATCATGGCCAACGAACGGAATTTTCTACTACAATTAATGCAAACATGTTCCTAATGTTGATATGGCTTGCTGTGCATTTGCTACGAGCCAATCAAATTACTATTAATTTCGATATCAAGGCTGTTCGGCTATTGAGCCATTCAAAGCATTGCAAATTACCTGTCGTAAATATGGAAATTTCATCAATAAACTGGAAAATTCATAATACCCTTCTTTGTTAGGCCTGGAGTCATTAAGGTGTTTCATACCCGTCGCTATACAAACCTTTGGGTGGCTCGCAAGCTTTTAATTTTCTTCGGATTACTACTAGTGGTTTACGTCAATGCCCCTGAATGAGGTCCTCTCCTCATAGCCGAGTGGTATGGAATATTTATTTCTACTGTTTTTGTCGATTTAACATATTGTTTTTTTCAGAATGTTGTTGTTTATATTTATTTCTTTATTCATTTTCGTAAGTATCAATATTTTGTACATTTGATGGTGTAGTCAGTACGTATACATACATACATACATACATACATACATACAAACCCGCATACAATCATACATACATACATACATACAGACCTGCATACAAACATACATACATACATACAGACCTGCATACAAACATACATACATACATAATACAGTCCTACATGCATACATACATACAATAATACATACATACATTTATACAAACATACGTACGTACGTAAGTAAATACATACATACATACAAACAAACATACACACACATTCCTACATACCTACATACACACACAAAGTGCAATTGACTGATCCGGTATTAGGTATGTTTGCAGTACACAACCTGTGTTTTAAGTAGAACGATCGCTATGTTTTGACCATCTTTATACATATTATACGTAAAGCAAAATGATGGGGTCATGGCAGTTGTGGTAAGACACCAACGGCTTTTGAATTCAGTCTTTAGTTTTTGATGGCATTTCGTTCAACACAATCTGACCTTGACGAAGAGATGTCTGACCTTCACATTGAAGTAATCACCAGCCTAATGCACCTTATGTATATATACTAACCTCAGTAAAAATCAACAGGCATTGTGATTTGGTGAATAAGCCCATCACCGTTCTGAACATACACAGAAACCAAGGGTTGTCCGTATGAATTACTCTCGTAACTGTCAGGTAATGGAGTAGGCAAGAGGGACTCCTCCTTTACGAATAACCTCGTCCCAGCCAACATGCACGATACGGTTAATTATCCTGCTAATCAACTAGGGAATTGGCTTGTAGAATAAAGTACCACTGGGCATTCGAACTTGCAACCCAGATCCAGTGTACAAATGATAAACAGAAGGTTACATACAATGTCCATGTATCGCGATATATATATATATATATATATATATATATATATATATATATATATATATATATATATATATATATATATATATATATATATATATATATATATATATATATATATATATATATATATATATATATATATATACATACATACATACATACATACATACATACCCACATATATATATATATATATATATATATATATATATATATATATATATATATATATATATATATATATATATATATATATATATATATTTATATATATATATATATATTTATATATATATATATATGTATATATATATATATATGTATATATATATATATATATATATATATATATATATATATATATATATATATATATATATATATATATATATATATATATATATATATATATATATATATATATATATATATATATACCGGCTTCATTGGTGTAGGTGGTGACTTGGAACACATCTACATGTTTATTTCTATTATTGCTAGTGCATTTTTATACGGCCTATACACACTTAAAAGGGGACTTTTCCTAAGAATCTGAAGTATTCTTTGTCAAACTCCGATGTACACGTCACTCGGGTATCAATTAACTCGGACGCTGTGTGTGTGTGTGTGTGTGTGTGTGTGTGTGTTAACGTGAAGTGTTTTGCTACTCAAATAGGTAAGTAAGAAACATGAACTGGGAAATATGAGTGTCATAACTGCCCAGTAATGTGTGCTAGACGAGACGTGTGTACCCGGCGAAATTCAACGCCTACCCCCTCCACCCCCCACACACGTACACTAACCGGTTTCGTTAATGCGTGCCGTCAATGGCAACGCCAGGGTTCCATCGGCTATCAAGGCATTACATATGTAATAGCTCATTTTATCATTAGTAGTGTATAATGATAAAATAAGGTGCTATGTGTTTGAGATCATTGTGCATTTTATTACGAGGTCTGTTTTCCAACTTTATCCGTGGGATGTGGAGTGCCTACATTTACAGTTACATAAGGCTCGTCTGACTGTTCTAATGGACCATGTTATTTGTGGGTTCAACCCGAATGCAAATCTTGCTCGATTCATGTGAGAAAATAACCTATGGTCTGTATTTAGGCTTTTTTTGTTTTAATATAAACTGGTATCCATCCGTTTTAATGACAGGTTATCACGATATAGCCGTAACAGAGCAGAAACAATGACGAATTCCAAAATATGAATGTGTGCCCTCCATGTTTCCTGTGCAATTAAATTCCACAAGTGATTTTCTATCATTTTTACTTATTGGTTATCACGATAAAGCACTGAAAAAGCGGAAACATTGACGAATTACAAAATCTGAATTTGTGCTCTCCAACGTTTTCTGAGTAATTAAACTCCTCGGGTGATTTTCTATTCTTTTTAATTATGGGTTATAACGATATAGCCTTGACAGAGCAAAACCAATGACGAATTCCAAAACCTGAATTTGTGCCCTCCCACGTTTTCTTATTAAACTCCCCAGGTAATTTCAGGCTTGCCGACTAAACCTATCTCCTGTCAATCTTCCTTATATTCCTAAAACCCTGAACCCTGCAGGGTACTGTATTGTATGTTTATGGACCGCACAAAATGGGACGAAATCATACGGATGCATTTTTACTTGAGTCAAAGAGTACAGAACATGCGAAAAAAATAAATAAACTTGAAAAACTTAAAAAGAACTGATAACAGAGAAAACAGAAAGTGATAAGATAGAACTAGTTACTCAAACCAGAAAAATTCCACAGAGATAAATTGTACAGAGGCTTGGGCACTTAAAGAGTTTGGACCCTAAAATCGTTGCATCTGAGAATAAACGAAACACTAACTAGAGACCTTAAGATTCTCTGAGGAGTGGTCTTACAGACAGATACAGTACAGACGTATTTTCGACCGGACGCCTGCAATTGTCTGGTTGTAAAATCATCCATGGGTAACATGTCAAAAAGATAACTGGAAAACAAGAACATAACTGACCCTTGTAGCTTGCCAATCAAAGTTGCATACCGTTGGGAGGTCGTCCATGCCCAGGAAACTGGATGGAAATCGGGCGCCGGTCGTGTATCATGCCCGGGCCGCCCACGCACTTAGTACAGAAATTAAATGTCGGTACTGTAGCCACTAAAGAGTGCTAAGAATTGTAACGCAGGTGAGACAGACAACGCGCAACACCGCCTAGCCAATAGGGTCGTCCCTCTTTATGTAGACAAAAATTGATCCGCGACAGAATTAAGTGCTAAACATACGTCTGTAATGATATTTTCATGATGCTTTCAATGCGTAATTTCCGAAGCTATTCATAAAACATATAACAATCACATGGATGAACAACATTATTGCCAATTTATAGCAGTCTACGCCCACGTACCAAAGGGTATTAAGCTCCCCGATACATTCGGCTTAGATACGTTTACACATATGAACTTATCTGAGAACATGTCATATTTATTTCATATCTATTATGCCATATTTATTCCATAGCGGGATTGTGTGTTGATGCCTAAAGAGGGGTGTATTGTATTTTATACCGTGTATTAATATTTATAAGGACATTTACCCATAATCTATCATGAGTACATAAAGAAACAAGACGTTTATTTCGTAACGTCTGCACGATCCTTTCCATACAGTACAGACAAGTACTTCCTGCACCAGTCGACCATACGTCTGCCAGTGTCTGGTTGTACAAACACCCATGGATAACGTGTCAACACCAATGAACCATGTAGCTTGCAAATCAAAGCTACGTTCAGTTGTTAGGTTATCCATGCACCCATGTCCAGGAAACTGGATTGGCATTTGGGCGTACAGTCGTACATCATGCCAGGACTACCCAGACATTTAGTGCATGACATGAATGTCGTCACTGTACATTCAAGCAGGAATCACCTGAAATCGGGTACACAGGCAACCGAATGAGCCAAGATACGTTATATGATTCGTTTCGGCAATTAAGTATCGAGTTCGTTCTTTTTCAGTTTTCTGATTCATTAATCTTTTGCTCTATAGTTCTTTGTTCACCGTATGTAACCATCTATTTCATCTTTATACGTTGTATATTATGTGCATGCATTTTTACGGAGCTTTAGTCAAAAAAGACATATACAGACATTGAAGGCATCATAAACGTATCATTACAGACGTGTGTTTAGCACTTTATTCGGGCGCGGATCAATTTTGTCTCCACATACAGTGCCGACATTTAATTCCTGCACTAAACAACTGGGCAGCCTGGGTATGATACATCACCGCACGCCCGATTGCCAAAAGTTTCCTAGGCATGGATGCATGAATGGCCATGCAACTGAACGGCGCTTTCATTTGCAGGCTACAATGTACATGGGTCATTGAGGTCATTGGCTTATTCTATTGTCATCCATGTGTGTTTGTACAACCGGTCAGTGGCACACGCCATGTCGCTTGGTGCAGGAAATAGAGGTTCCATCACTCGTGGATGGAAAGATAAGGTATCTTGCACTCGTCACAAGACACAAAATCACTCGCTCGTGCAAGATACCTGCTCTTTCCATCCACTCGTGATGGAACCTCTATGTCTTTAGCGTAGAGGGGCGACCCCAATGGCTGGGCGGTGTTGTGCGTTGCTCGTTTAACCTGCGTCACACCTTAGTAGTGCAATTTCCATGCATGAAATATTCATGCTACGATTTTCCATGCGTGAAATATTTCATACGCGTTACATTCCCAATCAACTCCAGCAGGATTCGCACTGGGTTAGTGGTGAACTACAGCGAACAGTCTTTGGCAACGCCTAAGAACAACTGCAATTTCTTGCGATGAATGTTTGGAAAGACGACATGCTGACATCAATTATGTTCTCTTACATCTCACCATACATGTTATGTTAATTTTGATAAGTAATTGTGTCCTGTTATATCTCACAATACATTTTATGTTAATTCTAATATGTAATTTTGCTTATAACGTATTTGTGATTATTCATATATCTTTAAATAAGATTTCGTATCACATTAAGATGAAGTTAATAAAGATACAAATACATATACTCTACAATCACAGTCGTGTCTGTATTGGAATATCACCAATAGAAAAAAAAATCAATGCATTCTAACATGGCTTTACAGTGTCATTTCAGAAGCCCCACACATATTGGCACACGAATGGGTAGAATTTATGGTACACTTAAACTAATGCACTCCCACGCTTTCTACGGAATTAAACCTCCAAGGTGAATTCAGGCAAAACAGGCATTTCCTGTAATGAAACGTATTGAGGCCGTCGACTGTGGCTCAATAGAAAAGTATTCAGATAAAATCCCATGCAAGGTGATAGGAATGAAGTGGAGGGAAGTATGAAGAAAGTGGCGCTGGGCACAACAGAGCACATAGGTAATAGTCTACTAGCCAAAAAGGTGAACCTTGCAATGTTGATTCCTGCATGGTTTTATGTTAGAAATGCAATATAGAGATCCTCAGGTGGTAGAAACGGCCGGATGCTAATCTCCAAGTGTTGGGCAATTTTATTATCACCCCTATAACCATATGGTATACTGAATCCCTCAGGTGGCCAAATTTGGTTAAAATATGGGGGTGGGGGTAAGACTTTTTATTATAACTTCAGTTATTTTGGGGCAATTTCAACAAATGAGGCATCTACATTTGCAACTTTTCATTCCGCAAATTTTAAGACCAGCCACCTTTTGATTGGTCAACTCTGAAAGGTCATTTAGGGTCAACAGAGGTCAAAAAGGTCACGAAGCTGAAAATCGGCTAACACCATTTGCATTTCCAAAGAAAGCACATTTTTTCCCAAAAAATAAGTTGATATTTTTTTCAGTAAAAATGCATTTCTTGGCAAAATGGACAGTAAAGAATCATATTTTAGGTTGAAAAAAATTTAAAATTCTATGGATAAAAAATTTGACGGCTTTTAAATATGACCATGTTGCTTGATATTGTGCTGATTTAAGGCTCAGAAAACATTGTTATAGATAGTTATTCTGTATTGTATCTCAAGTAATATAAAAACTCTATACATGCTGTATAAAAATGTGCAACATTTTGATCTGCTAATCGTTTATACCACACATTTACGACATTGTTACCTGAATACATTTTTACAGTGGTTGCCATGGCAACTGGCGGCCATATTGAAATTCGAAATAAGCACTACCAAAAGCTACATTTCTGCATATTCAAGCATACAGAATAGCTAGAAACAGGACCTTGGTGTCTACAAGTAGGTTTTCAGGGGTGCAGAAATAGCTGTTATCATCAGATGGCATTTAAGTTGGATTTCAAGATCGCAACCAAGCTGTTATACTTGAAATTAAGCTTATTACACAAAATTTGACCTCCAAAGGTATTGTTAATGAAACAAATGCATATGGAACACTTAAAGGGCAAATGCACCATCATAATGATTTAGGTTCAAAATGTGCCTATACGTGTCACCTTTCTAATAAGACCACCCGCAAGTCTGTCCTCCTCAGCACTCCTCAGATATGGCTTATGAAAGTTAGTAAAAACTAGCCTGAGTCTGGGCATGGAGGCTGACATTGCAGGCCAATTAAGCCCAATTAAGCACAATCAGTGGTATGAAGTGACTGCCAGTGCTGCTTCTGATTGGTTGAGAGATATCAGTGGCTGGAAGTGACTGCCACTGATATCTCTCAACCAATCAGAAGCAGGGCTGGCAGTCACTTCATAAGCACCACTTCTGATAATGGCAGCCTCTATACCCAGACTCAGGCTAGTTTTTTACTAACTTTCATAAGCCATATCTGAGGAGTGCTGAGGAGGACAGACTTGCGGGTGGTCTTATTTGAAAGGTGACACATATAGGCACATTTTGAACCTAAATCATCATGATGGTGCATTTGCCCTTTAAGTGATAAAGATGCTTTAAGTGAACTGGGCCTATGTTTCTTCGAATTGACACAGTTAAACACAGACTTATTAACCACATTTAGAACATTGTATAACCTGAATACATTTTTACAGTGGTTGCCATGGCAACTGGTGGCCATATTGGAATTCAAAATGGCCACTACTGAAAGCTATATTTCTGCATATTTAAGCATCCAGATTAGCTAGAAACATGATCGTGGTGTCTATAAGTAGGTTTTCAGGGGTGCAGAACCTAATTCTGCAATAAATGTTATCATCAGGGGGCATCTAAATGGGATTTCAATGTGATAACCAAGCTGCTGTACTTAATATTAAGCTTATTACACAAAAATATGACCTCCAGGAGCTATTGTTAATGAAACAAATGAATGCATATCATATTCCATTCAATAATATTAACAGTTATGTCAGCTGGCAGTGGAACAGCAAGAGTTGAAAGGGGCGCAGCATAGCATAGATAGAAAATATTAGTACACTTCTAAATTGGTTGCCATGGCAACTGGTGGCCATGTTGGAATTCAAACTGACAAAAAGATCGGGAAAAAACCCTATTTCAGGAGTTAGTTTAACAACAAAAATTATCATAGGCCAATAATAAGGGTTCTAGTGTCTGGTATCAAATCTTGGTCTGGACAACATGTATCATTTGCAATGGTCAACATAGGGATAGGGGTGGGTTTATAATCCTTTATTAAAGATGTAAGTCAGTCAAAGTCAAAATTAATCATATCAAGAATACAGTTTTTTCAAATTATTTGTGTTTTGATTTTGAAACTATTTCTATTCTATAGCCACTTTTCAGAAAAAATGCCTTTTATTAATATTGTTCAACATATTGGAAATGTTAACAACTTTAATCTCAAATTATATTTATTCAACTCTGAGGTACAGATGGGGATATCCATCCAACCTGGAGATACCCCCCCCCCCCCCCCCAAAGAAATAACTGGTAGCTTATAATGGAAATTCAGTACAAAAACAATATAAGTTATACAACTGGAAATAAAGAATATATTGGAACATAATATCGCAATAATGCAATATGGAAGATTAAATTATTATCAGAAATTATTATCACATTAAGTTAAATTATTATCAGAATAAATGTGCGGCGTTGTAGAGGACTGTATATGGTCCTTATGCAACTGAAAGACCCCTTGGAACTATTCGTGAAGAGTAGGGAATTTCTTCCCGGTTCCGGGTTTCTATCTCGTCGCGATTTGACATAAGCTGTTGAAAGCGACGTAAAACCCAATTCCTTCCTTCCTTCGTCATTATGTAATTTCATCCAAAGTTACCTTAAAATCAGCAGATGAATTATTCAAAATGAGGTTCACTGATACCATCTACACCTTTTTAGGGATAATAAAAAAGTTAGATTTGAAGTGAATAACTTGGCATATGACAATTTCCTGTCTATGATAAGTGTTTTAAGACAGGTTGCTATAAATGGCTAGCATCAGGTCACTGTTAAGATCAAAGAATTAATGATCTACAAACATCATGGGCCAAAGCTAGAAAGCAAGTCTTGGCAATGTTACGGTTTTGCGTTTCTAGGAAGCTTCCTAGGCCTTGTTGCTCAGTTGTTCTTTTCGAGTTCAATAAAAAAAAATAGGGTAGGTAGGTTGGTAAAAAATATTTTTACTCAATTGTTACTAAAAATGTTATTTTAAAAATTGCAACACTACAGAATTTATCAGATCAAAATATTTTTACTCTATTGTTACTAAAAATGTTATTTTAAAAATTGCAACACTACAGAATTTATCAGATTCAATGGAAATAGTCCTTATGTTATGCTGTTCTTAAGATGTTTAAGAAATAAGATGTTGGTGGATGCATAAATCACTTTAGATAATGCCAAACTATTCATACATTACAGTTATGGTTTCCAATCATCAAATGGAACCACTGACAGATACATACCTAGTTCATTTTTATGAGATTATATGAAATTTGTGATACATATTTGTTTAATTTAATTCATGATATTTTGCCTATCTTTCATCAAACAACTTCAAAGTAACTTAGAACGTTTTGAATTCACATTTGTCATCTAAAGGCTTACAATGTACTCAATGTTTGGTGCAGACATATGTAAGGTTAGTAAATAGAGTTAGTTATTTTGGCCCAGTTTTTTCCTCTATCCTGCGTTTATTTGACTATTCAGCCTATACAAACTCAGTATATTACCTGAAAGGTCTTCTGATGAGGTATACAGGAAGTATCAAATTAGTTGGCAGTCAAAATCTGAAAATTTGAGGTACATTTCCCTCTGTAAAACTCTGCGAAATTTTAAAGGAATCTTTTGGCATTTGATATGATGTTTTGGGGGAAATTCAATACTAAATCCCCTATCAGATTTTCTTCTACTTGGTCTTCCAATCTGCCATGTTATGATCTAGATTGGGCAGTAGATTTGATTTTGAGGATTATATACTAGTACCGCCTATCTTATTTTTTTCTGCATATTTTATTTCACAAAAACACATCAATAGGTTTTACTCCTGGCTAAAAATAAAACGTTCTATTTCCTGAACTCGAAATACACTCAAAAGCAACTTATTTCATTTCGTAATGTTAATGTAGTTTTAAACTACCTCAGTTCCTGCACTTCATGATTGCAAAATATTCCTTTTAGGTGAAGAAAGACTCTGGCTTCTTTTTGACCTTAGTTTGACCTTAAACTTTTACACTTTGAACTGACTTTAAACTTTAAATGCAACAAGCATTTTGAACATTGTGCATACAGTTTGGTGTATGGGACATGAATGACACCGAAAGTCAATATTGACCTTGTTTTTTAGAACAATTCTGAAGTTGCTTCTAGAAAATATCCTGGAGTTGTAAACTAACTGCTTCTTTAGTTCACGATTGTCAAATATTCCTTTCAGGTGAATAAAAATTACTCATTTGAACAAGATGCAAGTGCAGTATTACAGATATTTGCTACAAAGTTATGAACACTCTATTTGACTTTTTGACCTTGGTTTGACCTGCATTGTTTCCTTAAATCTCAGTAATATTTTACACTACCTTTACCTGTATGGGAAAAAAACATGATAGGCAAGTAAAAATGCATTTTTCACTCAGTTAAAATGAAAGCTGGTTAACCATAAGACATGAATCTGTTATGTCAACTTTCTGCTGATTCACTTATATTTGGATGCACCCGTAATCAGGCGTTTGGTCATTTTGGCCCTAAATATTCAAGATTGACCCAGACTTTGTCTTGAAGTACCTCACCTAAAATATTTGCAGGATAAAATATGCATTCCAGGTGAATTTAATAAGCTGCTTAATGGAAAATTCAATGAAAAAATGTCTTTAATCATAAAATTGTGGTTACTTTGACCTTGAATGGCCTCTAATATCACAACAGAATACCTTATCCTATGTTGATTGCATGACATGGAAAGATTGTCTTACAACAAGCATTTTGATACCAAACAATGTCCATACTGTTTAATGCTCACAACATTTATGACCTAAACAGTGGTCCCATACTCGCATTCTCTCACAACTCGATCTTAAACACTTAATATAGGCATGAATTGTCCAATAGCACATTCAACATCTGCATATTAACTTAAAACTACTTCATTTTCACAGGTAAAAGGGTGAAAATGTATTGGTAAAACATATTTAAGGTATTCTGTCAAAACAGAACTACTTCATCAATATTCCTTCATCAAAATTTGGATTTTCTAGAGAAAAATGACGTTACGACCTTTATTTGACCTTCATTTTTCCTTAAATCTCAGTTATATTTTACACTGCCTTTATAATCTTACATGACATACACAATAGGCAAGTTTAAAGGCTTATTCTCCCCATTGAACATAAAAGCTGACATACCATAAGATATGACTCGATTTGTTATTTCAACTTTCTGCTGCTTTACTTAAATATTTGAGTGCACCCATAATCAGACATTTTGGGCATTTTGGTCCCAGAATGTTGCAGATTGGTCTTGACTGGGTCTTGAAATGACTCAAAAATGTCTCAGAATCCCTTTTAAAGATATTTCTCACCTAAAAATATTTCCAGGATAAAGTATGTATCCCAGGAGCATTTCATAAGCTGCTAAATGGAAAAATCAAAGACAAAATGCCTTAAATCTCGAAATTGGGGTTAATTGACCTTGAATGACCTCTATTTTCACAACAGAATACCCTACCCTAGGTTCGTTGCATGAAATGGAAAGATTGTCTTACAACAAACATTTTGATACCAAACACTGCCTATAATGTTTGGTGCTCACAACTTTCATGACCTAAACAGTGGTCCCGTAACAAGCACTTTCTCACAACCTGTCCCCAAACACTTTATTTAAGCATGGAATAGCCAAATGCCACATTCTACTCCTCCATATTGACTTAAAACTACTTCATTTTCACTGGTAAATGGTAAAAAATGTATTGTTGGACCATATTTGAGATTATTTATCTGTCAATTATTGTGGTAACTTGGTATGGAAGTTATATAATTGCAAAACACAACTACTTCATCGCAATCACTTCACCAAAATTAGATTTTTTAAGAGAAAAAATGGCATTTTGACCTTTATTTGACCTTCAACGACCCCTTGATTTTAGTTTTATCCTACCATCATCTTCCAGATTGAGGAGACAATTAGACCTGACATTTTGGTGCATCATATGCTCCCTTCCGACTTGTAAAACATAAGATACAGTCATTTTGGTTTTCAAATTTTTATCATTTTAGGCACTTTTTGGCGTCTCCAGGTGGACTTGGTGCCCTACTTTGTTCCTTAAAGCTCAAAATTGGACTTAAAACTCGATCTAGTCAATGAACTTTCTAAAATGTTCAACAACTAATAAAGAGCATTCCTTCAGAAAAAGTGGCTACAGAAATGAAATACATATCTTCAAAAAAACAGAGATGTTTATAAATGGAAACTATAGAATATGGGAAAATCCCAGATTCTTGATTTGGCAGCCATTTTGACCTTGAATGACCTTTATTACATCATGGGATAGAGTTAGTCATGTGTTTAGTATTTCAAAAGATACTTCTCTTTCATACTAACATTTTGATACCAAACACTCATCCTTATGTTTGGTTTAAGCTTAAGTTTAAGTTTGGTTTAAGAGTTATGAGTGTTTTAAAGTGCCTTCACTATCCCTATACATATTATTTTGACCATCGTGGGGCCTTTTTACATATATAAGGGTATTCAAGACATGACCCCATAAAAAAGATGTGCACCACTTCTGAAGGCTACATCCACCCGTGCGGTATGCCCCAAGTGTGGGCCTAAAACATGATACCAACGGAAATTTTCTAACTCACGGGTTAACCTGAATCCCCAAAATGGGTGGCTGGCTACTGTACTATACCAATACAGCCAATTTCTACCCATTTTCACAACATTTTCATGACCTTTTTGACCTTAGTTGACCCTTAAATGACCTCTTAGTATTGATGAATCAGAACATGTGCATTTTAAAAAAGTGCAGGTAAAAATTTTACACATTTGGATACTTCATTTATGGAAGTTGGTTATGCAAAACGTGAAATATGTTCGAAAATGTTACCAAAAACCCTCTATTTCAGGATCATAATACTGCAGGTTTTCAGCCTCGTGACCTTTTTGACCTTTGTCTACCCCAAATGACACTTCACAAGTGACCAATCAGAATGTGGCTGGTTTTCATTCCTGCGAAATTAAAAGTTATACATGGTGATGCCTCATTTGTTGAAAATAAACCAATATAACAGAAGTTATGATAAAAAATGTTACCCCTACCCCCATAATTGTGACCATTTTTTGCAATCCTGAGAGGTCATTTGCACCAAATAGTATTTAGGTTGATAAAAAAAATTGCCCAACACTTGGAAATTAGCATCCGGCAGTTTCGTTGTTCTTAGGGTATGTACATTGCATTTCCATCATAAAACCATGCAGGAATCAACATTGCAAGGTTCACATACTTGGCATATAGGGCTGGCTAGTAGACTATAAGGCAGATATGGAGGCATGGATCCGCGCGCCAAAGTAGGCAGGCCGGCACACGGACTCATGTAACACGGTGTAGTTACGGTTATGGCGAATTCAGCAGTAATTTCAGCATCAGCACTGACTCCGAGTCTAACTGTCTAATCCGACACGTAACAAGATAGAAGCACCTGACCCTTGCATAATAATATATGTATACACACATACACACACACACACACACACTAACACACACACATATATATATATATATATATATATATATATATATATATATATATATATATATATATATATATATATATATATATATATATATATATATATATATATATATATATATGTGTGTGTTTATGTGTTTATGTTTAAATCTGTGTAATGACATGTTATTTAAATTACAAAAGCATATGTGAAATATGTGGTAACAAAATAATAATAAGATAGAGGTTAGTGCAAACGTGGTTCCCCTATTGGAGCATGTGCTGGGATTGAACTGACACAAAAACATCGATATAATATTTCCATACATGTATGGTTTCAATATCAAGCCTAACATCATTTTGGCTGCTCTGGTTTAAAGATCAACACATTTTCAAAGTCCTGTTATTTACGACATCACTACATCCCATTTTCTGCCTGTTTCAACCATGCTGTTGCCACCTGCCGTTTACCTCAGCTGAAACCTACTGTTTTCACGTGCAGAGCCCTGGGATGCCGGTTGCATCAAACGTTTCACTGTGTAGTTCCTCTAGGAACAACTTCTTATAGCCTAAGCATTAACTTTAAGATTGATGACATGGTCCGAATCTCACGGGTGTCTAGAAGCTTTTACCAAGCAAATAAAGGTGAGATTTACAGGCAGAACATCTTCTAGTAAATGCTGAAGTGAGAGGGTAAATATACGATACCTGTAGTCTTTACAGTACTCTCAGGCGAGGCGATCGGACTCCAGGTTATTCTAACTGCCGTCTTTTAAGTGAATCTCGCGCAGACGTGACTTGACAACCCACGCACAGACGTGACTACACACATCTCGCGTGAATACATAATTACACCTGCTTCTCCTCCATCTCCAGGTTTTTACGGACATTGGGTTAAGAGTGATTTACCGGTGATGAATGGAAGTACAGTGCCGACATTTAATTCCTGCTCTTAATGTGCGGGCATCCCGGGCATAATAAACGACTGCACGCCTAACTGCCACCCAGTTTTATCGGCATGTACCCATTGATGACCTCACAACTGACCGTAGCTTTGACTCGCAACATACGTGGGTCATCGATGTGCTTGGCTTATTTTGGCAGACACATAATCCACGTGAGTTTGTACAACAAGGCACTGACAGACGTCCGGTCGACTGGTGCAGGAATTATATGCCTGAACTGTATGAAAGAAGGAAGACTGGAATGATTTTTTTCCTATCTATATGTAACGTCGCTTTCAACAGTCAGCTTAGGTCAAATCGTAACATGTTAAAACCTGAAACCGGGAAGAAATTCCCTTCTCTTCAAGAATAGTTCCAAGGGGTCTTTTAGTTGCATAAGCACCATAGACAGCCCTCCATAACGCCGCACATTTATATATAAAGACCAGGCCAACCTGCTGGTGGTGATCTAGTACTGTTCAGGTGAGAACCTTTTATCCAATATGGTCTCTCTCTATATATATATATATGTGTGTGTGTGTGTGTGTAGTATATGTGTTTTTGTACTGTTGATCTATCCCTCACTACATCATGTATCATATACTATATCTAGTGTATATTTCAAGTAGATAAATATGTCTGTATTATGTATCCTATATTTAGCTTATGTTTCTGTCGTTTAGTCACATTTAGTCACAGAATATATATATTCAAATATCATCCTGATCAAATGTAAATAATAAAGGAGTGACGTCTGTAGACAAGTTTTTGTCAGTCATATATCATGTATGGACGGACTCATCAGATTCGCAATGAATTGTCTTAAGGAATAAAGTTTGTTTCAACATAGATGTTGAATGAGATCTAGTTATTAGTCATATCAAATCATAAATATTGCATGATTTTATATATGAAGAATTGGTAATTATGAAACATGCATGTACATACATACAAACACATACAGACATACATGCTTATCTACATACAAACAGGCATGTGTGCATACATGCATTCATACATACATACATACAAACATACATGTATACATACATAAAAAAGAAACGTATAAGGCATTCATACGAAGAGTCAGGTCACCTGGTCGGCACCTATGTTTTAACCATCTCATTACTGACATATTGTCTGTAGCTGCAGCAGTGGTGGTCCGTTGCTAAGCAACGCATCCATGTTTATACGACTCGACGGTAACTATGGAAATCAAATCAACACCGAAAATAAATCTTACACAACTGTTAGTAGGCTTTTTGATAAATCTAATTCTTCATCTAAAGTAGGTCACCGAAATTTAATCAAGAATTCCTGAAAAACAGAACAGTATAAAATGTGGGTCATGTGATAATTACACGTGGCTGTGTAGTATTGTACATGGAGTCCTGTAATGTTTTCCTTCTGTTACGTAAAAGGTTCCATACCATCAGGATTAACTTAATGCAAGTCTTAATGACGCTCTTTGGAGATGTTGGCCATTACAGAGAATGGCCCTTGTACTATAAAACAAACACTTACGAGCAGGCCACTAATGCATAGGGAAAATATTTAAGTGCATCTTGAATCATTTAGCAGAATAATATGTGAGTGCCTGCAGTTTCATAAAAGCAGAGGCAACATGGTTCAATTGATTGCATTCAAGCCAGTCCAGTTGCACTTCCAAATGCATTTGCATTGATGCTCAATTTATACTCAGCAATCCCTATAGTAAATAGGGTCGTAAGTGTTGGCCCTAGACCACCTGTTTCTAGGAACTTTGATTTATTCAAAGAATGTTTTGCCATTATAAGAGACAGATGGGATAGGTAATTTTTATCTCAGTTTTACCATAACTCATTGAAGCCCTAGAAGCGTAAAAAATACTTTATTCTCAACACCAAACAGTACTTTAATAGCCAACACTAGATGTAAGCGTCTCGGGGGCCTAAGAGAACTAGTACTCCATGTAAATTGCTAACGTTAATCAAGTAAAATAAGCACAAAGCTGGATATTTTTGAGACCAGCATTAACAAGTGCATGATGACTACCCTCTGCATGTCATATCGTTAGATAATTGTAATTGAACATCTGAAAATAGGTTAAGTAAATTCCATTCGGCAAATTTGGACAAGATAAAGCATTCGGATTTTTGTTTTCTTCTTTAACATTCCGTAGTATGAGAGTTTTACATTTAGCTGCATCAAAGTTACACGGAACGTTTGTAACAACTGCTTATGTAATAATCACGGTTTATGTAATATTAACCGCTTGCGTAATAAAAAATCAACTGCTTATGTAATAACAACCGCTTGCGTAATAAAGAATTAACCGCTTGTGTAACACAACCGCTTGCGTAATAAAAAATTAACCGCTTATGTAGCACCAACTTCTTTATGTAATAAACAAAATCTGCTTATGTAATAATAAACCAAATATTGAAAGAAAATAAGTTTTGTTATGGGTGTGCAATGCACAAATAAAGGACCTGCCGTTTTCAACTGCATACATGTATTAGTATCATGGAAGCAGGCACAGACGGAAAGGAGTTGTAGGTAAGCTTGTATTTATTTTATTTGATACGGGGTATTTAATTTAGTTTTGCCTTAGAATACCAAACACAAATTCTTAATCCAAGGTTTTGCTCAACATACCTGACCCTGTTGAAAAATGATTGGCTAAAATTCTTGCCTGTATTTACTCTTCTGTGTTTCTGATTTTAAATATATTTTTCTTTTTCTACAATGAATTTGGCCCTACTCCGTGGGGCATTGCTGTGTTAGTTATTCATCCATGACATAGAATAACTAACACAGCAATGCCCCACGGAGTAGGGCCAACAGTAGGGCCAACAGGGTCAGGGGTGGTCCTGATCCCAGATCAATGATGATGATGATGAATGACACACTGAATGTGGATGATGATGATGATGTGGATGATGCATGTATTATGATACTGTTTAATACATGATAGAGGTGATTTAAGGAATGCAGGGAAAATAATTTTTCGATTGGTCATTGATGACTGGTAAATGGATATCATCGTTCAGTTCTCATTGTGAACATTTGATGTTCAACGGGGGGGGGGGGGGGGGAATGTTCCAGCAAAACAGGTATGAAAATCTGGTACTGATAGATGTTTAATTCACAACTCAAACTAATGGTAATTAGTTGTGTTTTTATCAATTATTCATGGATGACTGGTTGAATATTACATAAGCCGTGATTATTACATAAGCAGTTGTTACAGTCGTTTAACTGTTTTGTGTTATTACATAAGCAGTCAATTTCTTATTACGCAAGCGGTTGTATTACATAAGCTGTAGTTATTACATAAGCAGTTGTTACAAACGTTTGATGAGAAGAGACATACATGCAGTGCCGACATGTCTTGAACTACACACGACCGCTCGCACAGTCGCTACCTAGATGACTTGGCTGAGACCTGCCGTGAAATTTAAAATACAGACAGCTTAAAAAAACAGCTACTCAGTTCGCGAATACAAATGTGTGCCTAATCATTTAACATGGGCAGCCGGGGACGCCCGTTTAACCTGTCGCTGAAAGATGATCATGTCATTGATGCAAGAAATAAATGCAGTTACTGTATAACGGTTCGAGTTATAAGGTTGGTACAATAAAGTGTGAGTTTGCAACTGAGCTTTCGTTCAAATATCAATGGAAGACTAGAAAAGCAATTCATCTTGGATTCTCTGAATGCTTTGAAATGCATTATTCACAAATATAACATTGATTGTCACGAAGAATGTCATCATTTGGCTCAAATCCGTGTTGATTAAAGATTTTTTTAAGTGACCAATGATGAATGCCTGTTTAGTCTAAGTCGGTTAGAATGATACATAAAGGTATTCGATTTATATTCTTGTATCCACCGAAATGCTCACACGACCTTCCTCCCCTAGCAGGCCTGTACACACATAAACCATTTCAATCCCACGAGGGATATTCCAGAGCAGTTGGAAGCATATACCGCACAAGCTCTAAGCACTACCTCATTAATGCTAGGTACCCATTTTTGAAGCTGGGTAGACTGAGGCAATATGGAATAAACTACCTTGCCCAAGGACAGACCAAAGTGCCCTGGCCGGGAATTGAACCCAATGCCCAATACTGACCACTGAACCAAGATTAACAAACAGTGTCGACATTCAATTCCCTTCACGGCCATCACAAACAAACGCACGCCCGATTGCCAATTTAGTTTCCTCGGCGTGGATGAATGGAGAACCTCATACCTGAACATATTTTTTATTTGCTAGCTACGTGGATCATTGAGGTTCTTGGCTTAGCTTTTTTGACATGTTCTCCAAGGTTATGTGTAATACCGAACACGTCCGGTCGACTGGTGCACATATTAGATGTATGTACTGGATTATTAATGGTGGAGAAATGTAACGTACCTAATAAACCATCGCTTCGTACCGTTTCTTCATTGACTGCGCCTGAGG
Source organism: Maea johnstoni (assembly GCA_963942565.1). NCBI lineage: Eukaryota > Metazoa > Annelida > Polychaeta > Spionida > Magelonidae > Maea > Maea johnstoni. The sequence continues at coordinate 13,823,640 of OZ012695.1, forward strand.
TACAGAATAAACCCATAGTACTGGTGACTTTCTCACATGCCATGTGCCCGACTACTTTCGTGAACATCAATATAATAAAGGCACCTCAGGAATGATTAAAAGAGAAATACTTATTCCAGCACAATCAAACCTATTTACACGCGTTACAGTTTTGTTATTGTTTGACCATTAGTATGGCCCCTGGACTAGTCCACTCCTTAGATCTAGCCTGCACGTGATATGTTTGTATTACCGGGCAACTGCAAGTAACATTAGCATTACTCATTCCTTATATACTATAACCACTGCCAGTAATTGTGGAATACCTTTGGGCAATGCTCCTGAAATATTCAGTGTACACTGTGTGTATTTATTTGGGTTAGGGATACCATATATAACCTGGTGTGTAGTCAAGTAAAAATTAGATCGAGCCTACGCACTATGTATGTAACCTACACGTAATAAATGCACAGGATTTTGTCGAGCCGCTCAGTCGACGAGCTCAACGCGGTAAAGTAGGTTGTAATACACAAACCATTTCCAGTTTTGTTATCCCTGTACTTGTTGTTCTATATCTATTTATCGATCTATCTGTACATACTTACATACATACATACACACATACATACATACATACATACACACAAACATACAAGCATACATATATAAATGCAAACATTCATACATACATACATACATACATACATACATACATACATACATACAAGCATACATACATTTATAAAAAACATACATACATGCAAACATACATACATACATACATACATACATACATGTACATACATACATACATACATATATACATACATACATATACATACACACATATGTTAACGTTAACGTACGTACATTCATACATACATGTACATACAAACATACATACATATGAACATACATACATACATACACACATACATACATACATACATACATACATACATACATACATACAAAGTCATACATATATACTAACATACGTACATACATAGAGTTCAGTAAGTTCAAAGGTACAGGTATGCAAGTATACAATCTGGGTTAAATATGTAGGTTTTCCGAGAATGCGTTGCCTGCTGGGATGATTGTTTGATATTGTATCGGGTGTCAGAGACAGATTGACCCAAGGCCAAAATATGAAGCCCATAAATCATCATTTAGCGAGAACATTCCTGCTAAGATTATACGAAGCTATAGACGATGAACACGTATACATTGTGGAAAAAAACCTGAACATCATACGACAAAAATATCAATTTTGTCTTCAATACATGTAGGTGAATTTGTTAAAACGTGCATTCATATTGTATTTGATATTTCCAATTTGCAGGAGCAAAGTCGTTAATTATTGAATATCAATGCAGTATCAAATAGGTATCAAATTCGCCTTGCGCAAATTGGTGAATTTAGGAAACCAAATTGCAATCATAGCGTATCATATGTTTCCAAAAGGCAGGTACAAGGACGATAATTATGGAATACCAATGCAGTATGGAATATATATATATATATATATATATATATATATATATATATATATATATATATATATATATATATATATATATATATATATATATATATATATATATATATATATATATATCAAATTCGCCTTTTATACATAGAGGTGTATTTGCAAAAACTTGCAATCATGATATATCATATGTTTCCAATTCGCAGGAACGAAGTTAATGACTACAGAATATCAATGCAGCCGACCTGTCCAATTGGTTGAATAATTCGATTACATTGTTCACGTTACTAGTGTTACTATCTACTGTTTGACCCAGATAGGGCCCCGTTGAAAGAGGTACTGGGAGGACAGTACAATTACAGAGAAGGGGGAGGCAAGTTTTGCGGCAAGGCGCTTAAGGCCGCAGGAGGAGTAGAAGTTGTCGATGTAATAAGGATCCGTGCGCCCAAAAAGTGAGTGGCGGGCGCACGGATCCAAGCCCAAAGTGCAGGTGGAAGGTACATGGGATTGGATAGGGCACTGATCAGCACGTAGAGATGTGTGAAAGGGCAGATAGAAGGTAAATGGGTGGGAGTTGCATAAAGTAGTAATAGTCATGTGCCGCAAGTGTGCATGAAAGTGACAATACCAACGTCATAGGGAACTTAATGGAACATTTCCTTCATCAACAGATATAAATTAATACTTACACCCATTAAACTTCACAGAGCTCAATTTTTATATGAAGGCTAGGCATTACTTACATTCATTAAACTATAGATTTTCTCGAAGAAATTCCTAACTTCACAACTGTGGAAATGTTTATTATAACCAGGGAATTTCATACACTAATCAAATCGGCCCTTATAGCGAACGCCAATTCAGGCAGACCTTCTCTCTGGGATCAGTGGATTTGACCAACAATTCATTTTAGTAAAGTGAAATAAAAATAATAAAAATATAGACATCGTTATTTAGAGTAGGAAATGTTTCAAAGTGCCAGACGAAGGACTGAGCAGGAAAAGATGATGCTAGTTGCGGGCAGATGGAATCGAACCCGCAACCTCTTGCCCTGCAGGCAGGCGCTCTAGCCACTAAGCTACGGCGCCATCTGTATGACAGCGAGGTTTGAAAAGAGAGCTATATTGATGAAATCCCGTAACTCTATTTTGGATCTTTCCTTGCATTCCGAGTTTAGTCCTGTCATTTACGTGACTGAATACCGGAGTAAATGTTTGAAAAAGACCGCCAGGCCACTTTTATCAATGACCCCACATATTTACATACGGCCCGAAACTGATTATGACCTACCTACCTCATGCGAGCCAGTAAAATAGCCAAATCAAATCTGGCGCCTGTTATCTAACTACTCCAAACCGGCTCGGGATAGCCGGAATGACGTTACAACCCAATAAGGAGCGCCAAAATAGCTGAAAAATTGTATTTGATCTTTTAATCTAATGCCTTTTCAAATAGATAAAGAATAATGATTATATCAATACGCCTTTACATGTCGTTAACTTTATGGCATCGCCAGTTTCGCAATCCAATTTTCCTAGTGTTATGAACTTGCTATCCTGGGGTTCAATTAGTTACATTTGCCGCCGTTTCACTTTGTGGGGGCGCTACGCGCTGCATGAACATTTGCGTCTAGGCATGTGGGTGATTCTGCTCTGTGAGCTAGATAGCAGTGGTGCTGTGGGACTCACCACATATAATGCCTATAATACAGTGTGACTCCACAGCTGTCAACCCCCCCCCCCCCCCTCCCGCACACACACAACCGTGTAATTCTAATTTGTGGGATCGTTCCCCATCATTCCCATTATAAAGCAACTTTTCTTTTATTTGGGCGTGGTTTGAGCTGATATTACCCTAACATGACCTACCCCTAAACCTCACCCTTATCAGACAAAAAAAGAAAGATATTGGGAAAAAAATTGTTAGATCGATCTCACAAAGCACCCATGCTTTAGTGAGAACTATCATATATGTTTTGGAGATGATCTCACAACTCAGAAATACGCGCACACAAAAAACTCTGTAATTCCGATTCGTGAGATAGTTCCCTTTTTTCAATTATAAAGCATTTTATTATTTGTGCGTGTTTTGAGCTGATATTACCCTATTCTAGCCTTAACCCTTAGCCTAACCCTAATCAATTTAGTTTTGGAGGTGATCTCACAACTAGGAAATATAAGTATACACACATAAACACACATACATGTACACAACTTGTGATTTTGATTTGTGAAATCGTTTCCTATCTTTCCCACTATAAGAGCAACTTTTTTTTTTATTGGGGCGCGTTTTGAGCTGATATAACCCGAACCTAATCCTACAGTACAGACACTTAATTCCTCCACCAGTTGACCGGACGTCTGCCAATGACTAGTTGTACAAACACCAATGCATGACATACCAAAAATAAGCAAGTACATCGATGATCCACGTAGCTTGCGAATCAAAACTGCACTCAGTTGTGAAGTCATCGATGCATTCATACGCAAGGAATTGAGTGGCAATCGAGCGTGCGGTCGTGTTTTATACCCGGTCTGCCCATGCATTTAATGGAGGAATTAGATATCGGCACCGTAAGTAGACACATAATTAGTTAATTGGCCCATTCATTCAAAACATCCGGTTTATAATACCAATTATCGATAGTTGGCTGCATTTCATCAAAAACAGACCTTGAAAAGTGTGGCGAATATGACACAACGCACAACCCATATAAAACATCCAAGGGTTGCCCAGATTGCCTAGTGCGTAGAATATCGTGCTTGCTGTCTCTTCTTCGAATCCGGTGTATGATAACAATTATACACGAGTTGGCCGCCATCCACCAAAACAGACCTTGAAAAGCGTGGCAAATATGACACAACGCACAACCTATATAAAACATCCAAGGGTTGCCCAGATTGCCTAGTGCGTAGAATATCGTGCTTGCTGTCTCTTCTTCGAATCCGGTGTATGATAACAATTATACACGAGTTGGCCGCCATCCACCAAAACAGACCTTGAAAAGCGTGGCAAATATGACACAACGCACAACCTATATAAAACATCCAAGGGCTGCCCTTGTTGCCTTCTGGGTAGAGCATTGTGCTTGCACTGATTGCTGTCTCTTACTCGAATCCGGTATATGACACCAGTTATGCCAGAGTTGGCTGCCTTCCACCGAAAACAGACCTTGAAAAGTGTGGTGAATAATTGACACAGTCCACAACCTATATTTAACCTCCATTGTGCTTGCGCTGATTGCTGTCTCTTATTCCCGCCAAAGGTATCTTATTAAGATTCGGTATATGATAGCAATTATACCACAGTTGGCTGCCTTCCACCTATCACATGCCTTGAAAAGAGTGGGATATATGCCACACCCCACGTTATTATAAGCCTTTGTTCCCTAGGCTACTAATAACCCTTAAGCTGCTGGTGGATTAATTAGGCCAGTAAAAATGATGCAAGAAACATTAGAAATAACTGAAACCCTGCCACATGGGTACTCGTTTGAGAAAGCTCGGCGAGAGCTATTCAAAAAATACCAACGTGACAGGGTTTAGATGATTTTCAAAAAATTATATGTCCTTGTGCTTCGGACGAAAGTAGCCTCAGCATTGGAATGGTCAACCACTAGGGCATTTCCAAAGGGCATTGAGTAACTTACTCACCTAGACTTGTCTTGGCCCATGATTTGAAGAAGGGATCAGCTGTTGTACATATACCCCTTATAAGCTGTGGTGTATGTAATATCCCTCGGGGTTACTCGGCTTCGTATTGTCACACCTCGGGTATATCACATACCACAACTTCCTTGGGGGTCTATCCACCACTTACAACCCTTTCGTGCCTTTCGTTTTAACTCTTATACTGTTGGTGGCTAATTTGACCAATACAAAATGATGCAAAAACAAACCAACTGAAAATGCCTGAAACCCTGGCACAAATGTACTAACCTGAAGGTACTCATTGAGAGCTTTTCCATGAATAACAAAATGACAGGATTTAGATTTTTTTGATTCATTGTGCTTTGGACGAAAGTAGCCTCAACATTGGAAGGGTTAAGCTGCCTGTTCAATAATGGTATTACTTAAGGGTATTGAGAAAACGTGCTAGTAAACTATCTAAAAGCTACATGGACAACTCCATGGTTGTGGTGAATATGTGGTTTCCCTAGAGAGGGCTCGGCGTCGCTTCAGAACACCTCGAATACATCACTTCACCGCATACGTCTTGTCTGATATACGGAGCCGGCAATTAATTCCTGCACAAAATGCATGGACGACCCGTGCATACTAAAAGACCGCACGCCCGATTGCCACACAGTTTCATGATTATGAATGCATGGATGACCTCATAACTTAACATAACTTCCTTCGCAAGCTTGGCTTATTATACTTATACATGTATTATCATTCCATGTCAACTCACTCACTTTTTTCCCGGCCCATCTCCGATTTTAATGAACTTTGGCAGACTTGTTGACCCTTTGGAGGGACTGGCACACACCAAGTTTCAGCTCATTATCTTTATTAGTGATGACGCTACAGCACTTCAAAGATTTCTGAAAATTTTCAAAATTTTCGACTTTGGGACACAAAATATTCTTTAACTCGAAAAGTAACCGACTAATTCTTAAAACCTTGGTATCGTTGAAAAGAGAAGACGATATCCTTTTCAACGATATGTTACTTGATGACCTTTTGAGACAATTAACCTTTCAAGGTCATTTTCTGAGACCTTGACATTTGACCTACATTTCCCAAAATACCTCATCTTCAATTTTCCTGAATTATAGGTAGAAGGTGCTAAGTGATATAGGTAAAAGGCATGTGAAGTTTGGTTTTGGAGAATTGGATATTACTTGTTAAAAACCATGAAACAATATTTGGTGTAATGGTGTGTCATACGAAAACAGACATTTCAATTTCATAATGTGCTTGGCATGGTAAACGAACTGCATATCAATAGCTATTTGTTTTCACAGACAACCTCAGGCCATTGTTCATGTATGTCAAACAGATCTGACTCCATCACTGCTTTTTGCCATAAATTATGTGGCCAGTTGATGACACTAAAAACACTAGGCAAATTCACCTGTAATCAATCTTTGATCTATCTGAAAATGTGTACAGCATCTACCTTAATGCATTCTTATTACAGTTTAGGTTTCACTACAAAGCAACCTTTACCGCATCATTATAAGTAATATCTTTTCATACCTATAAGGCCAACATTTGTTGAGCATATCCAGGATGAATCTATACCTGAACCTTTTTGAGATTCATCTGAGTTTGAAAAGCGTTTCACTAACAGCTTGTGTTCCCCATAAATATGTAAATGTACAAAGTTTCTGGGTGCCAGCTACAGTTAAAGAATTTTCCAGTTTTGCTTTTATTTTTTCTCCATTTTTCGTGATATCGTCTGCTGACCAGAAGATGGCTGTGATCCCTGTGAGATTTTCCTTTGCCCATTCATACAGTTGTAAAGGAGTCTGGATTTGAAGGTCAACTGGTCGCTTCAAACTAGCTCTGGTGGCAAGTCTTTTGAGGCTGCCTCCAATTCCATCACATGGTCCTTGACCTTTACCATGCAATGTAGTAAAGAAATGCCACTCTGCAGGTATATTATAATCTTCAGTGTGGTATGCTAACTTAGCAAAGTTTTGCGGTTAGGTCAAAATCTCAAAAGGTCATCAAGTACATATCGTCGGAAAGGGAATAGTCTCCTCTTTCCAACGGTACCAAGGTTTTTAAAGATCAGTTGGTTACTTTTCGAGTTAAAGTATATTTTGTGTCCCAAAGTCGAAAATTTTGAAAAATTTCAGAAATCTTTGAGGTGCTGTAGCTTCATCAATAATGATGATAATGAGCTGAGACTTGGTGTGTGTCAGTCCCTCTGAAGGGTCAACAAGTCTGCAAAATTTCATCAAAATCGGAGATGGGCCGGGAAAAAAGTGAGTGAGTTGGCATGGAATGACCCTCATGCACTTTTGCACTGGCATACGTCCGGTCGACTGATGCAGGAATCAAATGGCTGCACTGTGCTAGAACGGCCGCTTTCCTGTGGCAGGCTAAGGCGTGTTCAACGTGGGCTATTGACCTGGTTATATTATATTTATCAAGAGGTTTTTCTGCGTGTAACGACATTAGTTTGGCGGCCATATTCCCGTTAGCCCATCCATGCCTGTAGCAGCGAAACTTGCCTGACAATGTTGGTGATCTCTCCCTAACAAAAACAAGATAAACAATATATTTGAAGGAGAGTTGTTCATCAGAACTTTATCTACAACTCTCCTTCAAATGTTTTCTCTATTTACGCTCATTACCTAAGTGATCCTCAAAAGTATGACATGTCCAGACGACACTCACAAGTAGATCTGCAGCCATGAATGGGTTATCTCATTTATGACGGCACTGCAAACACAATCTGGGAAATTTGATCATAAGCTACTAAATAAATAAATGAGAGAAATTACCCTAAAGGGGAATAGTAACAACCCACCATACACAACATCTGGCGCGCAGCGAAATAATAATGAAATCATCGGTGTTTTGTTTAGATATTTCTGTATATGTAAGATCATGTTTGTGTGTGTGTATTTATTATGTGTATTTACTGAAAACGTACATGGTTTTATAGAAGTATACGGTATACAGTATGAGGTCTAACGTATGAATTAAAGTGAACAGTGAGAAAAAGAAAAACTATGTAAGTAACATCGATGAGATAAAAATGATTGATTTCATGGCATTATCATTCTATTGTTGATATTATGACATTGTCGTCTTTCGAGTGATAATGAGTTAAAAAGGGCGGTCAATATTCGTCTAATTTTTACAAAGATATATGGTTTAGCCAATTCCAAACCTGAATAAGAGCACCCTTAGATAGATTTTACTTATGGCTATTCCAGTTCAAAGTGTGGATGGAGGGTGGAGGAACGGAAGCTCAATAAAAGGTCGACACCCCCCCCCCCCCCCCTCCCACACACACACACTCCTCCCCCACCAGCCATAGTTCAATATTTGGGAGGGGTAAAGGTGAGAAAAGATCAAAATTCGGCGAAAAACAAACAATGCAAAAACGTCAGACAATATTATTGATTACGTCTGATGTTTGTGTGATAACACTTCACCCCACCAACACAGGTGGAAGAATGTCTTGTCCCTGAACGATCGGACACGAGTGAATGACTATGATATAATACATTGTCATGATCTGCAATATAAAATGGAATGTAAAGGTTGGTAGTACAAGGCATAAGTCTGGCAGTGAATTATACATGATTGGGGGTTGGTATTCTGCTCTAAAGTTTAGACAATAGAGGTTAGCAGCTTTTAAGAAATCCTAAAGTTGTGGGGGTGCGACCTGCTAGAATAATGCAAAATTCGGCACATCGTTCCCCTCACAGGGAGTGGGGACTGGTAGACACCCTCTCCCCCTCCCAGGAAAGGGGGTGGGGTAGAATAATTCCGAATATGACCTCTCTCCCCCTTAAAAATCTTCAGTCCCTCCCCCCCCCCCTCAAAAATAATACACACACTTTTTAATGCAGCAGCCCTTATGCAGTGTATGCCCCATGTGTGGGCGGTTTATGGCTAGTACCGAGGGCTGGAGCCAGCTGGCTAGCTCGGCAATTACATGCGTCTAGTGACTCTCTCTCTGTGTCTACTACAAGCGCCTGGGGTCTCATCAATAAACCTTCACACCTACCTCAGCTACAGATAGGCGAACATATCGCCATTTGTGAACAAAATAAAGTCGGAATGACCATTAGCAAGGAACGTAATGATCAGATATGTGCATGTAATATAAATTTATCTTTTGTGGTAGGAATATTATCCAGGAATTTAATTCGAGTTCTTATGGTATTTTAAGGTTTTACCTTTCCCGTTAATCGTTCCCATGAGAAGGCTTGGTTTGTTGATTAAGACGTCAGACTCCTAAATCATGTTGGATTATGTTTTATTCCTGATTCTTCTTTGATGATAATAGTAGTAGTAGTAGTAGTAGTAGTAGTAGTAGTAGTAGTAGTAGTAGTAGTAGTAGTAGTAGTGGTAGTAGTGGTAGTAGAAGTAGTAATAATAATAATAATAATAATAATAATAATAATAATAATAATAATAATAATAATAATGATAATAATAATAATGATAAAAACAACAGTGATGATAATAGTAATGATAATAGTAATAATTATAATAATAATAGTAATAATAATGATAATATAATAACATAATAATAATAATAATAATAATAATAATAATAATAATGATAATAACAAAAATAAAAACAATAATAATGATAATGATAATAATGATAGTACTACTAATAATAATACAGTATGATAATTATAATGATACTACTACTACTACTACTACTACTACTACTACTACTAATAATAATTATAATTACAACAATAATAAGAAGAAGAAGAAGAAGAAGAAAAAGAAGAAGAAGAAGAAATATAATAATAATAATAATGGTTATAATAATAACAACAACAACAACAGAAATAATAATAATAATAAAAATGATAATAATAATAATAATAATAATAATAATAATAATAATAATAATAATAATAATAATCTTAGCAGCAACAATAATAACAACAACAAAATCTCAAAATCACCGGGGCGTATTTCAGTCTAACGTGACAGCACCACCCACGCACCATGTGCACAGTTGGTGTCGTGTGCAAAACTGCGGTACTGCCCTCGGCTTGCTCACCTGCCCGCCCGCCGCCAGATGTGGCAAGTTTATGGAGAGGCTTTTAAGGAGGACGCACGGCTGGTCCATTAGTAGATTACAATGACACTGCGACTAAAACAATTTAAGCTTTAACTTTTAAAGCGTTTTAATCCACTTTACCTTGTTTATTTTAGCCAAGGTTGAGCAAGGTCAAAAGTTAGTGGTGCAATTACTCTACTGAAGCATGCTTGCTGTAACGATACATCACAGAATGCTCTCCTGATTTAGTAGTCCTTGTGTACAAGTTCTATTTGTTATCGTCTATGACCCAGTTAAAGAGAGAGATTGCTTTTAAGAGTTTCATTTTATTTCATATCATCGTTCATGCTGTCTGTATCAATTGCATATACAAAAAAAACTTATTCCAAATCTCTGAGCCATTCTTTAAAACGGGTCCCAAACCCTTTGAAAAGTCCTGGTTCACTAATCCTGATGGTTTTTATGTCTCCAAAGTCGCCATTCGCATACCTTTTAACGAATCTTTATACAAAAGCAACATATTTTTTGTTTGTAATATCTTCTCGCCGCTAGGAGTCTTACTAAACAAACAAGAGCTAGAAATCAAAACTGGCAGACCAATAATGCTTACAACCTTCTTTTCCCTTTGTAAAGCCATACCAAGAAATTGGAAAATATCTATGGAAAGAAAACCTGTATCATACAATGTATATATACCGCCCCCAATATTATGGCTAACAAGGGACAAGAAGGGCACTCAAAACATTCGAAAGATCTGGCAATTCAATAAACAGATAAAACTGCCCCCAGGCCAAGGAAAATGACAGGTCGAACTAAATATGGACGAATCAGAGGACTGCAAGTGCCCATATATAATGCCTATGAAATGCAGATTAAATACCAGAAGCCGATATTTACAATTTCAAGTGTTGCATAGAACCCTGGTGACAAACAGAAAATTAAAGCAATTTGGCATTAGAGACCTAGAGAAATGTGAATACTGTGACGAGATTGAAACAATCTCACATTTATTTTATGATTGTCCATCTGCCAGGAAATTTGGAACGAGACCAAAACCTGGTTAACAAACGAATATGTCCAGACTTTCCATATAAATAAGAAATCAGTGCTAATAGGTAATATTCATTTTTTTATTTTTAAAAACTTTTTTATTCATTTTGTGTCATGTCAATAATACAGATATACAGGCATATATAGGTAAGATTCATAATGAAATAATTATCAACTACATCTTTACCATCATTAAGCACGAGATTTACAAACAAAAATGGAACAAAAATCAACTCAACATTCACAAAATAAAAGGAATACTTAAAAATCATATGGATCTGGAAATATACCTAGGAACTATCAAGAATAATGTTCAAAAGGTTCTGGGCAGATGGTCAACCTTATATAACTACCTCAAATAAACTTTTACCTGTCTCTGTTAGCATGTAATGTATATATTTGTATCTGAATTATTTCTATATGTACTTTCAAACAATACTATACATTTATTTACATTCATAATAGATTTGATATATTCTCTGCAATGTGATATGATATAAAATGTATATATTTACAAAGAAAATGTTATATTTACAATACCACAAAATGTACCTGTATTTATTTATGTTTATGGAACAATAAAATTATAAAATAAAAGTCCCCATTCGCTAAGCTAGTCTTTATGCAGCTGCCTCACTCCAACAGTGTTCCCATTTACTTCCCTTACAGGAAATATGCACATAGAACACCGTCGCGGCCACCCCATTTGTGACGATGCCGTTCACTCTCCCCAGATAACGCTATCTATCTAGCAGGTACTGGCCGTGCAGGTCCTTATCTTTATGGGTCAAATGCAGTCAGCTGTGGCAGTGTAGGAGGGGTGTTAACACAAGAGACAGTCTTACAGATTTCCACTTGCAGTGGAAAATTGAGTATAAAAGCGGTTTTATTAGAAATAACTACAAACAAGTGGTATATTTAGGTAAGGAAGTATATGATACACCGGCTTGCGGCTTAGTAATTTAGGAGTTTAAGCGCGCTCTTGAGGGTTGAAAGTTGTAACTAGTGATTTTAAAAAGTATTATGTGACCATTTCCTGTCATGTAGTACTAAATCATTATTCATGATCCAGTAGTCTTGTTTCACTAGTCCGGGTTCAGTAGCCCTGATCCAGAAGTCCGGATACGCTAGTAGGCCTGCTTAATACGAAAAGTATGAATATCATTTTTGAGATCCCACATAATAATTGAATATTTGCAGATCTCATCATCATCATCACCACCATCATCACAATGTTTGTCATAATCACCGTCATCATAACATCATTATCATCATCATCACCATAGACATCATAATCATCATCATCATCATCATCATCATCATCATCATTATAGTCATCATAGTCACCATCATCATCATCGTCATCATCAACATCATCATCATCACCATCAACATGATATCATCATTATCATCATTGTTGTCATCATGACATCATCATCATCATCGCCGTCAACATATCATCATTATCATCATCATTGTCATCCTGACATCATCATCATCATCATCATCAAAATCTTCAGCATCTTGTCACGACATCATGATCAACATGATACTCATCATCACAATCTCTTCAGCCTCTCATCAGTACTGACACTACTATCACTCCTACACAGCAGCACAATAGTCATTTTCTTTCGAAACTCCGTGTATGCAGACACATAACCGTGAAGCTATGTAAGGTAATCATTACAGTTTAGAGATCAGGTGTGTGCTTCAGCAAGAGGCAGCTTCTGAGCTGTTAAAAGGCACCGTGTAACTCGACGTTATTTTCGCTCAGCTTTGCCAATATCCGGCAGTGTTGGCATTGTGTGTGAATCCTGGCAACACAGGGCCCTGTATGTAATCAGCCCACCACTATCCAACCAGGGCCTTAACACATGGCAAGGATACTATCACATTTGTAGCAAAAGAGAACACATGGATACTTTGGTCTGTCCTTGGGCAAGACAGTTTATTCCATACTGCCTTCAAAATTATTGAATGACTTTCAGTCCTAGAGTGTGGTCCACACATAGTGTAGAATATTGACATGTCATCACAATAGTGTTATTAGCTTTGATACAGCTGCAAATTGGGTACCTAGCATTAATAAGGCAGTGCTTAGAGCTTGTGTGCTATATGCGGCCAACTGCTCTGGAATATCCCTCGGGGGATTGAAATGGTTTCCGTGTGTACAGACCTGCTAGGGGAGGAAGGTCGTGTGAGCACTTCGGTGGATACAAGACTATAAACCGAATACCATTATTGTCTGATGATGCAGTGTACATAACACAACCCGTTATAAATGCATTACAATCCCATTACAAAGAAACTTGTAGAGGTTGTCCACTTTTTAGCGATTAGTAAGGGTCACTAATATGAAAAGAGACGTTACATTGACAGGTGTACATATACAGTAATGGTTATTTCAAATGTAGAGCTAGACAAACCCAAGTGTAGTAGTAGTGTTATATATAGCAAGATACAAGAACTGTTTACCAGAACATTCTGCATATATCATTCTCAATCATCATCAAATAAATTTAAAGGGTGACACAGTCTTTCGAGTTAGGATGGCCCAAACCGAATCGCAGAAGAAGCTATTTTTGTCATAGGGGAAATCGATATGAAATGATATTGAATATATTTTTCGGAAATTATCATCGAGAGTTATCAAAAACCCACTTCAAAATTATTGAATGACTTTCAGTCTAAGAGTGTGGTCCACACCTAGTGTAGACTATTGACATGTCATCACCATAGTGTTATTATCTTGGATACTGATTACATAGTTGAATGTAATGGACCAAAACCTATGTAAAAAGGTGAAAATTGATTGCAATGATATTAATAACTAAGTACTGATTACAAAAACTAATGGGCCCATCCTTAATTTGCCATTTTCAGTAGCATTATCCTGTTGTCATTAGCATCTCTGATCACTATTATATGTTATATGATGTTGTTATATAAGGTCATGTAGATAGGTAGTTAACAGTTAAGCATTAGAGTTTTGAAAGTAAAGGCTAGGTGGTTAGGTAAGAATAGCCTAAGCTGGAAGCCAGCTAGAAAAATTACTGCTATATGTATTGCCAGTTGTAGACTTATTCCCAACTTGGATTGGATATTGAACCAAATACACCACCAACATGGAATACACTCTATTACTTTTTCTAACCCGATATATAACACAACTCAATACAGGTGTTACAAGATACACACCACCGTCAACATCCCCATTGCGATCTTTAGCCTCACCAATCCAACCCCGGTGTAACATCTATCAGTGACCCGAGGGTATCAATGTATGTATGTATCTTTATTGACCATGTTGATTCAAATATGAAATATTCTTCAGGAAATAAGTGCAAAGGTACAAAGGTTATATAATAACTAAACAAGGAGTTAAACAAAAGAGATGGTGAGACCATCAATCAGGCGTTGTAAAGTACTCTTAGTTCCAGGAAGCCTATGTGTCTGCAGTAGGACCTTAAGACTCAAAGGAGAATAGTCATTGGCATTACAGAGCATTATTTTACTAACCTATTCCTGTCCTGCTCATCAGAACGCGTTTATACATGTTATATATCGAGCATCCAGGAATACAGTGTATAATGTGATTGTCCTCACTGGAGAGCTCTGGTATCAGCTTTCCAAATAGCCAGGGCTGTTCTGGGAAACATTATGATCTCGGAATAGTGACCCTGGGTTACTGGTACCTAGTCACATATGTTGTGTTTTTTGTGAAACTTGTGTTTCAGTGCGACCCCCAGGGGAAGGGGTCTTTGAGTACTCCTCCACCGGTACCCAACTATTTACAAAAGGGTAAATACTGCTTCATGTATCCATTGGGCTACTGGTACTTTATTATCACCTCTCGAAGAAACCCGGTACTCAACAATTCAACGATCATTCAGTATTTCATGGGATTACTTTAACCGTTATGCTGCTGGTGGCTAATTTGGCCGTTTAAAAATGATACAAAAGAAAACCTAAAAAATGACTGAAACCCTGGCATATGGGCACCCATCTCAGAGTATTCAGCGAGAGCTTCTTAATGAATACCAACATGACAGGGTTTAGATGCTTTTCAAAAACATAGGCATCCTTGTGATTTAGACGAAAGTAAACTTGGCATTGGAAGGGTTAACCCTTATGCTGCTGGTTGCTAATTTTGGTGACACAAAATGATCCAAAATATCTGAAAAATGACTGAAATCCTGGCAAATGGGTACTCATTTGATAGACGAGAATCGCTGGGATGTTGTGCGAGGTAGTTTTTCTCTGAAGGACTTAACCCTTCCAATACTGTTACTTTCGTCCAAATCACAAGGATGCCCAAACATGTAAACCCTGTCATGTTGGTATTCATTGGATAGCTCTCACATGACAGGGTTTAGATGTGTGGGCATCCTTGCAGGCCTCAACGCTAACTCAAAATGTTACTGGCCATGTAGGACTAGTAACACCTAGCATCTGCTGGTCCTGCAAAATTGTTACTGGTCCTACATTTTTTCTTTAACATAACAAGAAAGAACTTTGGATAAAATTCACCACAAGATTTATCTTTATAGAGTCTATCTTCATTTATTTCAGAAAACATTTGGAGACATTCTTGAGGGAAACTTTTTAACAAGAATGTCTCCAAATGATTACTGGCCCTGTAGGACCAGTTGAGGTCTTTTCTACTGGACCGAAGCTGGTTTTTTGGGAATTTTTACTGGCCTGGGGCCATAGGTTCACCCTTAGCGTCGAGCCCTGCCTTGTGATTTGGACGAAAGTAATAACATTGGAAGGGTTAAGTCCTTCAAAGAAAACACACCTTGCACAACAACCCACCTATTCTCGTCATGTTTCTAATCACGCAGAGGATAATGACTACATCCGCTGGGAAGACAGAACTAGCGAGCTACTGCCTTACAAGATCATTACGTATAATATGATACTGATCATTTGAATTACCTAGTATAGTATTTAGTACTCAGGTTCTATCGTAAAATTCTAATACCGATATATAGTGTAATATAATGTCATGCGCATTTGTATTTTGCTGTTTTATATATTTGTTTCAGTGTCGTATCGTTGTATTATACTTTTGAAGGTTGTAGTACATTTATAGGCATGTAATAGATATTTTCATCGTATTGAATCGAAAAGAATATTCTTTTATAGTATAAATTTGCATTATTTTGTGATGTGATAAGATACAAACAATTATACACACATACGTACATACAAACAAACACTATTGTTTTTAAATGCAATGGAATATATGGATATGTATTAAAGGTAAAAGGTATTCAGTTTAGAGCTTGTATCTACCAAAGTGCTCACACGAACTTCCTCCCCTAGCAGGCCTGTGCACACGGAAAACATTTCAATCCCCCGGTTGATATTCCAGAGCAGTTGGCAGCATATAGCACACAAGCTCTAACCACTGCCTTATGTATGCTAGGTACCCATTTTGCAGCTGGGTAGACTGAGGCAATATGGAATAAACTGTCTTGCCTAAAGACAGACCAAAGTGCCCTGGCTGGGAATTGAAACAGCGACCTACTGATTACTAGTCCGACACCTAACCAACTGAGCTACTTTGTCCCTTGTAACATCCTTGTATCATTGCATCATTATAAGAAAGAATATGCAAGGGAAATGAAAATGAATCATTTGGATAAGATACTGTTTATTTCAAACGTTAAGAAAACCACTTTTGTCTATGTTTCGTACAGCTCTAGTCATTTCGAAACTAGCAGATAACTTGAAAGGATTTTCCATCTCTGTAAACAATCCATGTGGTCTTTTTAGTTGCAAAGGTACCGTCCATAGCTCTACACAGCGACATACATTTCTAAAGCGATCATACCAGACAACACATATATTTGGAATGTCGATTGTCGTCACTTTTATTTTAATAGCGCATGTGGATTAATCTCATGGTATTGCCGAAAGCACGAAAGACAAGCATGTACACATTGTTAATTTCTTTTTAAAAATATATATATTAATGAAATATTGTCACACTGTCTACAATATGTATTGTTAAATGCTGCCCATACCAAAAAGTATTACTTCGTACTGCCACGACACACTATGTTTTGTTTGTAATGAATTACATTATTTAAGAAACTAATTCTTATTTATTTTGTTTCACCTTAAATTCTTACATTTAATGTACCTCTATTTTACCGTATAATTATGTACTACTTTGTACCATGGAGACAATAAACATGCAATACACTATATCGCCTCCTATCAAGAAAGAACAGATGGTTCGCTAATTAAAAGTATGGGAACTTATCATCATTAGCAATCATATGTATACTGGCCGGCATAGCGCGTGTTATGGTATACGAAATGATCTGTTAACTTTACCATAGAGCGACACCACAAAGTCAATACAAGATAAAGAAGTCAATATGCTAGAAGCCTTGGCAAACACAGAGACATGCCTTCTCCTCTCCTCTAAATAGGAATCAATGGAATTCATCACTAACACTCCGCCTAGGACAATAGTACTTAATACATCCGCATGGCGACCCACATAACAGAAACTTATTTGGTACAAAAGTCTACTATGATTTTATTCTCTCATGCTTATTGTAATCACATTTTTGCGTTTGATTTACAGCCAAATAATTTTAAGGAATATGTGTGTATTGGTAAATATCTATCTAACTATCTATCTATTTATCTATCTATCTATCTATCTATCTCTATCTATCTACTTATCTATCTATCAATCTATATATATATATATATATATATATATATATATATTTATATATATATATATATATATATATATATATATATATATATATATATATATATATATATATATATATATATATATATATATATATATATATATATATATATATATATATATATATATATATATATATATATATATATATGTATATATATATATATATATATATATTATATATATATATATATATATATATATATATATATATATATATATATATATATATATATATATATATATATATATACATGTCCATATTCAAGTAACTTAATTTTTCTAAAATTGCACTAGTTGATTAGCTGTGAACAAAACTGCCATACCGTATATGTACTCCAATGCAAATGAGTTGTACTCTGTATATGCATGGTCCTTTATAGAGAAATATCAAAATTACCTTATCAAAGTATAGTTATTTGCTGCACCCAGTAAGGCTGTCATTGTTATGGCAAGAATCGATCGATCGAAATAACCTTTCCAATTAATCGCAATAAAGAAATTTGGCAATTGTTATATCAATTAATCGATTGTAGAATAAACACATTTTTCGGCCTTTTATGCCATTGGTCTGCCGATTTTAGTAATAATAAATTCGAATCGAAACTAAAGTATTCAATCAGAAAAGTTGAGAAAACTTTTATTGTCATCGTATTGTCTGAATCTTACGATCCTAGGCAACAAATATTATACTATGGTACATGCGGAAATGTTCTATTCGTGCAGATCTTTTAAATCGAATCGAAAAAATCGGAATCGAACATAAAGATTTCAATGATCGAATCGAAAAACAAATGTATGCCAATAACGGTCCTAGTACCATCTTTGCTTTTAATTTTTAAATTTTGCACGTCGTACCGCAGGACTGGTACTGCTCATCTTGTTTACACAATTGTATACGTAATGTTTTTCAGTCGCTCTGCCCTGCAAGTGATGTGGCACCCTATTCCCAGTACATGCTCTCTATTCTTAAAAGGAAATGTGCAATCCTAAACCGGGAATCTCATGTCGATCTCAGCAGCGGCCAAGCGATAACAAGCTTTATCTGAACCAACCTGAATAGTTTATAGTAAGAAAAATCAAATTTCCGGAGCCGTCTAGGAGATGTTCCTACTGAATTCAAAAACTCGCCGAGTAACAAATGTTTTTCAAAATAAACCAATTAAAGAGCAATTTGGTTCTGCACAGTATTTTCCCCAGCGCTTTTATAAATCAATTTCCCAGCGCTTTCATTTCAGACGGTTAAGAGTCTGATGGGAATGTTAAGTCTGCAGTACAGAATACCGCAATGCAATGTTTATCAAAACCTTCTACAAACCACAATGCTGCTGCTGGCTATTTTGGCCATTATTAAAGAATCCAAACACCTGCAAAATGACTGAAACCCTGACACATGGGTACTCATCTGAAAAAAACTCCCCCAATAGCTCTCCAATGAATACCAAAATGATAAGGTTAACGTGGTTTTCAAAAATCTTTGCATGCTTGTTCTTTGGACGAAATCGTAGCCTAAGTATTGGAATGATTACGGGGAGGACCTGCGATGATGGGTGTGAGGTCTAAGGCGTTGCCATTGCATACAAATTGTCTCTCACCAATGTCCGGGTTCGAATCCCGACCGGGGCATGTGGAAAAGTTGCCTGTGACTTGTGGTTAGGCATTGATTTTCGCCAGGTACTCCGGTTTCACGACTTAGCCGCAATATGGCAAAATATGTGACGAAAACGAATTCCCAAATTATATCAAGGTAAGTCGAATTATCTCTTTAAGAGCAGATGCATTGTATACAGATGAACTAAGAGGTTAAACCTGCGTTTCCTGAAATGTTATGTCTAGTTTAATTTGTCTGAATAAAACACTTAGTATATACAACTGGAGCACGTGAGCCAGTTGGCAGTATTTCAGAGTAAAAATGCGTTATCTAAGAAGCGCATCATTACTGACGCACTCTTATTAGCTGCGATCTAATTAAAACATTAACAACTGTTTTCGTGCCAAATCGCAAATAGGGCAGTTGGCTAGGTCGTCACCACGCGCTTATGTAATGAGAGAGAGAGAGAGAGAGAGAGAGAGAGAGAGAGAGAGAGAGAGAGAGAGATGTCAAAGTTGATTTTAGGGCATGGTACTGTATTCGTAAAGTTGACAGTGGCATATAAAACTTAAAATTAAATTAAAATATACCATACATTCAGAAATCCAAAGGAAACTGACAATGATAGTTTATGCAAAGTATAATGGATTTCTGAATGCGGGATATATTCTCAATGGATTTTTGATTTTATATGCAACTGTCACCTTACCTTATCTCATATTCAGGTATCAAACGTGAAATTCCGTTTGGGCTTTCTTGTGGTACAGTTGTTGATCTTTCAGACATCTAGTTATATCGCAACAAATACCTTATAATCCCGCTATATCATGACTAACTAGCACCTTCTGAGTGAGACGTTCTGCTAAGCAACCCACTGAAGGAATCAACAATTAACCTATCCAATGCCAAAGGGCCTACATGTGATGTAAAATGTTCTCATAGCATTGGCAGATCATTAAATTGTTGGGTCATCATCTGCATTTTTTCCCCAAACAAACGATGCTACTTTGCAGATTGTTTCTTTGAATATTTTATAGAAAGAAACAAGCTAACAAAGTATCGTAAATGGAAGTTGGACTTATAATGCATGCATATTTGGAGTGGTCACGTGTAGCTTTTTAACCCTTTAGCTGCAGGCGGCTAATTAGGTCAATACAAAATAATGTGAAAAAGCCAGGAAATGGCTGAGACCCTAGCATATGGTACCCATATGTTAGTATTCAACAACAGCTTTCAATGAATACCAACATGACAGGATAGAGACGATTTTCAAAAACCTTTCTGTTCTTGTGACAGAACTAGCCTCAGCATTGAAAGGGTTATATTGTTATTATTAATATGGAGACAAGTGGAGATTTCAACCAGGAAATATGGATACGTTACATAACGTTCCTTTTTTTGCTGATGATATTCACAATTAGCAGAGTAATGTGATGCATATGGCAAAGTATAAATCTCAGTCATGCTGTGAGAGATTTTCGACCAGGAAATATGGAAAAGTTATTTAACGTTGCATTTTTTGCTGATGATATTCTCAACAAGCACAGTAATGTGATGCATATGGCAAAGTATACATCTCCTACATGTTGTACTGATGAAAGTGACAGGTCAGGTCCCAGAGAGCAAATTGCTCAACGTTTAGCCCGCTGATTTAGCATTAGTCCCCAAGAGCCGGATACCACTAATATGCAATTAGTCCAGTGGAGCAGAGATAATAATTACCTCTGACATAGTCCAGCCAGTATACGTGAACCGCAGGAGTGAGGCGTTACGAGCTGATTGAAATGACAGCACACTGTACTGAGAGAGGTTTCACAAACATTCGAGTTCTACGCCTCCACAAGCTCATAAAGAAATATTCATGTATACATATATATATACATTTATATATATATATATATATATATATATATATATATATATATATATATATATATATATATATATATGTGTATATGTATATGTATATATACGCCCACACACACACACACACACACACACACACACACACACACACAGAGAGAGAGAGAGAGAGAGAGAGAGAGAGAGAGAGAGAGAGAGAGAGAGAGAGAGAGAGAGAGAGAGAGAGGGGTCTTAGTTCATTTTGTATGTCTTAGAAATATAGAGATCCCACTGAAAGTCTTGACAAAGATTGATCACACTATAGTTCCAAAGCAAAGGGAAGGTGAAGACCTTTCGACAAGCAGAAGGAAATATGCTCACACCTCCAAGGCTACTGTCACAGATTAGGAAAGGAATATGTTGGAAAATGTACCTGTGCCCGGGATGTTGTTGCCCTATGAGATTTGAATCGTGTCACGTGTCATTTATACCAGAGAGGTGCCAGGTTATAGACGAGGTTTCAAATAAGCTGGCGAAAATATGGTGTCAGTTCTGCAATATCAATCCACCTTTAAGTTCAACGTGTCTTTCTGTATTACAGCGATAATGAAACAATGATGAATTGCATTTCTTTGCATTGAATTGAATTGAATTTGTGTCGATTTCCATCGTACATTCACACACACACACACACACACACACATGCTAACTACGTAAAAACGTTCGGATCGGATAACAACATATCGCAAAACAATTTCATTTACTTATGGATTGTGGGTAGCAGGTCGGACCACACTATTTAGCAGGTAAGACGAATTTATCACTTGATATCCTATGGTAAAATGAAAAAATCAAAGACACCACGGTGCTGGCTAAAATTATATCGATAATATACTGGCGCTTACATGTAGCTAAGGGAGTCATATCGAATGTCAAGGTTTGATATCACTCCACATGGTATATTGTATTGTATTTCTATTGACTGCAAAGATGATACAAAATTATACATTATACAAAACATAATTGCAGAGTCTCACTAAAGTGCGACGAATAAAAACAACATAAAACTAATACAGGGCCAATAGCAAACCTTAGATGAAGAAAAGAATGGATATGTAGCGAGAGACCAATAACTATACGCGCTATAGTGAAAGGTTGGACACGGCAGGGGTTTCTGATCTGGCAATCGGCGTGAGGTCATTAGCGAACAAGGACCAATCAGGGCTCTGCTATCATTTAGATTACAGAGAAGTCTGTGCACCACCAGCTTCTGGCATGCGCAGAGCACGACCTTTGGGCTACTGGTTTAGGCTAGCCTTTTCAGGTTGACCGGCAGGTTTCATATCCACTTGTTTTTATTTATCTTGTTTCTATGTACCTTAAAGATCAAAACGAAAAGTACATTACATAGTGTGACACCTATTAACTTCTCAGCATCGGGAACCACACCAGGAAGGTGATACACTACAATCTACTTATCCCCCCCCCTCAAAAAAAAAAGAACTAAAATGCTGCGAGAGACATACTCCCTCGCTGCATCAGAAGCATTATCACACTGTCGCCTCAGCTCTCATACAGGCGCCGCTTTTGATAGTGTTCATCAATACGTCACCGTGCCATGTGTCAAGCGCCGGGGCTAATGCACCTATGCCTTCCTGCTGGCTTACGAGGGCTTTAATCACATATCAACATCACCTTACAGCATCGGCTGACCCTGGAGACCACTAGCGGGGATCAGCCTTCAGCTGCAGGTAAAATGCCTTGCGTCTGTCCAAGTTTGTGCCACAATGTCAAATCGAAATACAAGTAAATGACTAGCAAAACACCCAATTTTTGGATTGAATAGTTTTTCATTTTATAGTAATGTTGATTATTTTAGGTGAAGTTAGCAACCCTCAATAATGTTAAGATTTGTTGTAATCACTCTTTAATTGTACATTATATTTTCAGTTATTCTCACAAATGTCATTGCTTTTATTACCCTTATTGAGGACGGAACTCTCTCTCTCTCTCTCTCTCTCTCTCTCTCTCTCTCTCTCTCTCTCTCTCTCTGGCCAATTAGACAAAGTCCCCAAGAGAACTTTACTTATGTAATATGCAATACATATTCCTATCATATTTGCCTTTATTCTCAGGATAGGCCTGATCCCAGGATTTGTATGATGTTACATTTAATGCTTTACCATGAATGCAGGGACACGGATGTATAGATAACGATAACATATTCTATCAAATCAATTCATTTACTTTAAGTCTCAGCCAAGGTTTGTAACTGACCTCAACTCTCAGCAAAAGAAAATCCTTTTAGTATGCCACTGACTGATATTTTCGACTTTGTAAATATAATGTCACCCAATGGGCACAAATACGGAGGTTTACCTGAATTTTATATAAACGTTCAATTTTGGTCGGAATATTCTGGACCAATTATTAACATTTCAGCAATGTTCAGGTCCTAACATTCCTGGAATGTTCTTAGTTGATGTAAAATGAACATTCCAGCAACCTTAAGGTCTGAACATTCCTGGAATGTTCAGATTTGACATTATATAAACATTAAATTGAGATATTTACTATGTCATGAAAACTGAACTTTTACAAAGTGTTTCCACTGCACAGACAACTTCCAATGTTCTGACAAAATTCAGAATCCAAATGATTCATTTAGCATTCAGCTCTGAACATTCTATGAACATTCCCACCTGAAAATTCATACGATTTTCATTTTGAACTATGAGGGGATCATTTTTGAATGTTCGCCCAAACATTCCAGGAATGTTCCATGAATGTTACTGTGCCCACTGGGTCAGACATCTAGCTCAGGGAGGGAGGGAAGGGTTTGCGTAACTTTTAACATCCTAAGTCATTGCCGCGACTTAATGTAGATAATATACAGCCCATCACAATGCCACACATGTGTATAGTATCCAATCAGCTATTGAGGTTGCAGCAAACTTTGATTGTAATATCTATACCTGTTAAATGTAAATTCAATGTATTTATATCAACTGTTAAATAATATTTTGTATTTTATTAAGTTACGCTACCTGCTCTTGAAGAAAATATGTAAGATGCTATTGCATGAAAATACAGTCAATAACATACATACCCATCTACGTTGACTTTATGCTCATATATGAAATTTTAAATACATTTAACAACGTACATAAAAGAGTGGTATCAAAGAAAAAAACATACAAAGAAGTGACCTTAAGGAATACAACCAAACGAAAATGTAGAAAACTCAAACAAATGTATTACAATGTTACCGCTAACTTTACGGTCAAACATTACATTCCTATTTTTTGATAACAAGACGGTTAATGTTGAACTTTCCCCAAGAAAAAAGTGCAGGTGATTCACGGAGAGTATTAGCCAGTCTACGAATTATGATTTGATGAAACTGTTAGAAAAAGGAAATATGATGTTTAATAACTTATCTTATGTACTGTTTTCGTCAAGGCATTGCAACATAAGTAAAGTTACTTGAAAAAAATACTCTAGAAGGTGTATTGTAATTAGAAATAAATGATTCGTTTTTTTTGGAAATCAAGCGTTGATATGATAGTTGTATGCTGGATTTGTCGAGACGGGGATGCACATTGGTGTTCGTATCTTTTATTCCCTACCATTTGTAGTGACATGATTTTTTGACTTTTTGCGATGATCGTGCTTTGCATTCTCGAGGAGAAAGGAAGCCAGGGCAGTAAAAAAATATTTTCCCTTTGGAATTTGAAAATTTGATTTTCGTCATTTCTTTTCTGCCATACAGGGGTACGGTACAGACATTTAGTTCCTTCTCCAGTCGACCGTACGTCTATAGGTGCCTGGTTGTACAAACACCTATAGATAACAAGACCAAGCCAAGCACATCAATGATCCATGTAGCATGTGAGTCAAAGCTACATTCAGTTGTGAGATCATCCATGCCCACGAGACTGGATGGCAATCAGGCATGCGGTCGTGTCTTTTTTCCTGGCTGCCCACGTACTTAAGCCATATGCTAATAAATGCTGAAGAAACTAAACCACACGAAAAGATACGTTCACCTGACCCCAGTTCACTGGCAAATTCCCTTCCCTAATTTAGTCCTAAGTGTCTGATCAGTTGCTGAGGGACTATCTATGACCTTAAATACATTACATGTTCAGAAAGAGATTATTCCTTAAGGCGATGTAGAGGGAAAATTGAACCCATGATCGCAAGAACAAAAACCGACATATCATGAATGTCAAAAATATGGTAAAAAGGTTTTATTATGAAGATAAATACAATGTCTTTTAAAAGGCAAAGGTACACTCTTTGAGAAGCAGTACATTCTCTTATCTAATATCTACACAGGTAAAAGTTGACGGGCCCGTACAAGCCCCGTTACGGGCCCGTTTTCGATCCATCAATATATCTACATTTCAAAAAAAAAAATGATACCAATGTCTTCCGCAGGGATTTATACCATGTGACCTGTCGATACATACCCATTAAATCCTACCTCATAATGCCTTACTATAGGTTATTGAATCATGCTTTAACAAGAGTTTATTGCTTTTCATATACTAAGTACTGATCTCTGACCTCTTATATAGATACCATTTACAACGCATCACAATCCCATGCTTTGTAAGTGTCAGTGCAAAATGAATAATGCTTACAATATGAAGATTCTGCTCAATTGATCATTTTGGAGATATTGAATACATAAAACATATTTTTAATTAATTTTAGAAGAAAAAAAAAAATTTTGAAAATATTTTGCTTTTTATGAAAAAAATATTGTAAAATATGTTGTAAAATATGGCCAATATATGTCTCTGTAAACCCATTATAACGGGCTGGTTACGGCTTGAAAACCCGTAACGGGCCCGTTCGGGGCCCGTTATTTTGACGGGCCCGTTATAGAGGGCCCGGTTACTGACCCGTTATAACGGGCCCGTTACTGGCCCATTATAACGGGCCCGTAAACGGGTTCTGAGCCTGTAACGGACCCGTTACGGGCCCGTTACAGGCCCGTCAAAATAACGGGCCCGTACGGGCCCGTTAATTTTTACCTGTGTATACCATTACCACAAAATAATATTACTGTTTTACTATGTATAATCCTATGTCAATGTCTGTAGTACTTCTATATTATCGATAACAAACTCAGAGTTATTGGAAACTTCTTTGTTACTTTGATTCCAGTATTCTTTTGTATGTCCGCTTCAATATACATACTCATTGCCACATAACATGCACTCCTATTTGTACACTGTTTTTTGACTTGTGAAGGAAAGGAAATAAAAATGATTAAAAATTAAAAAATGATCGCAAGGTTTGGAGACATACGTGATTACAATGTAAATGGCAAACAACTATCAACAGAAGATAGTACCCTTATTACGAGAATATTAATCACGTGTATTAGTTGAGCTTCTTCTGGTTGAATAAGCAATAACTCATATGATGCATAGCATACATACATAACAAGTAGTTGACTTGATATGAGTGCTCTA
>OZ012695.1:13853245-13933245 GCA_963942565.1 Maea johnstoni
CCAGTGTGCATTTGAATAGTGCCGACATTTAATTCATGCACTCAATGCGTGGCAGGCCTGGGCATAATAAACGAATGCACGCAAGATTGCAATTCAGTTTCCTGGGCATGGAGGCATAGATGACCTCACAGCTGAACGTAGCTTTGATTCGTAAGATACGTGGGTCATTGATGTGCTTGGCTTATTTTTTGACATATTATCCATGGGTGTTTTCACAACCAGGCACTAGCAGATGTCCGAACGACTGGTGCAGGAATTAAATGTCTGTACTGTAGTAGTATTTTGATTGTTTTGTATAGTAGTTTTTTTCTGTTCTTTGCTCTTTTGATAGAAACATTTCGTATTTGTACTTTCCTACCATGTTATTGCGGTCAATAAAAAATACAGTACAATAATATTTTTATTTTCTTTCGAGCGAGGGAGAGGGATAGAATATGTTTATTTCAAAAAAAGGATTGATAAATGAAAGAAGCATTTGTTTTGCGTCGTTTACATCAACTTGAATCATGTCGCAGCGACCTGAAACACTGGCACTTGAAATAATCGACTTATCACTATGTAAACAAGTTGCAGGGATCGTTGAGTTGCGAAAGCATCCTAGAGGGCACTCAACAACGCCGAACATTTATAGGGGCACTAAACGAAACATTTTCAACACTTAATTGCAAACCAATACGTTGAACAAATATGGAGATATAATACCCTTGCCCTGCCAGGGCAGAGAAATTTAAACTGACACCCCCAAAACAGTACGAGTATTATGAATATTTACATATACAAGGGTGCATTGGAACCCAGAAACGGATCACCCTTAACTAAATTACATCTGGTTTCTAAAGACTTCTTCAGTGGGTATCTCTAGAGTAAGAAAGGAATTAACCACAACCTATCAAAGCACGTCTGTTAAAACGCATACTTTAATAAACGTTGCGAAATGTAATACGTACGCATAACGTAATACAAAATCGTTGCGAAATGTAATACCTATGCATAATGTAAGAAAAAATATTGCGAAATATAAAACCTGCACAAAACGAAATAAAAATGATTTGGGGTGTTGATTTTTGATAACAAAAATATTTTGACTTGCTATATCTATCTACAAAAACAATTTGCGTGTATAATACTCTTAATACATTTCTTGAAGATTTCTTATTACATTATGCATAGGTATTACATTATGCGACAATTTTTATTACATTATGCATAGGTATTACATTTCGCAACGATTTCTTATTACGTTTCGTGAAGGTATTACATTTCGAAACAATTTTTTATTACATTATGCGTAGGTATAACATTTTGCCACGATTTTGTATTACATTATGCATAGGTATTACATTTCGCAATGATTTTGTATTACGTTATGCGGATGTACATGTATTACATTTCGCAACGTTTATTACAGTATGCGTTTTAACACACGTCTGTAACAACTGTTTATGTAATAATCACGGTTTATGTAATATTAACTGCTTGCGTAATAAAAAATCAACTGCTTATGTAATAACAACCGCTTGCGTAATAAAAAATTTAACCGCTTGTGTAACACAACCGCTTGCGTAATAAAAAATCAACCGCTTATGTAGCACCAACTTCTTTATGTAATAAACAAAATCAGCTTATGTAATAATAAACCAAATATTGAAAGAAAATAAGTTTTGTTATGGGTGTGCAATGCGCAAATAAATGACCTGCCGTTTTCAACTGCATACATGTATTAGTATCATGGAAGCAGGCACAGACGAAAGGAGTTGTAGGTAAGCTTGTATTCATTTTATTTGATACGGGGTATTTAATTTAGTTTTGCCTTAGAAGACCAAACTAATCCAAGGTTTTGCTCAACATACCTGACCCTGTTGAAAAAATGATTGGCTAAAATTCTTGCCTGTATTTACTCTTCTGTGTTTCTGATTTTAAATATATTTTTCTTTTTCTACAATAAATTTGGCCCTACTCCGTGGGGCATTGCTGTGTTAGTTATTCATCCATGACATAGAATAACTAACACAGCAATGCCCCACGGAGTAGGGCCAAATTCATCGTAGAAAAAGAAAAATATATTTAAAATCAGAAGCACAGAAGAGTAAATACAGGCAAGAATTTTAGCCAATCATTTTTCAACAGGGTCAGGGGTGGTCCTGATCCCAGATCAATGATGATGAT
Organism: Maea johnstoni; assembly: GCA_963942565.1. NCBI lineage: Eukaryota > Metazoa > Annelida > Polychaeta > Spionida > Magelonidae > Maea > Maea johnstoni. Next base: position 13,855,412 of record OZ012695.1, read on the forward strand.
GATGAATGACACTGAATGTGGATGATGGTGATGATGTGGATGATGCATGTATTATGATACTGGTTAATACATGATAGAAGTGATTTGAGGAATGCAGGAAAAATAAGTTGTAAGTTGTTGTGTGTTTTTTTTTTCGATTGGTCATGGATGACTGGTAAATGGATATCATCGTTCAGTTCTCATTGTGAACATTTGATGTTCAACTGGGGGGGGGGGGGGGGGGGGAATGTTCCAGCAAAACAGGTATGAAAATCTGGTACTGATAGATGTTTAATTCACAACTCAAAATAATGGTAATTAGTTGTGTTTTTTATCAACTATTCATGGATGACTGGTTGAATATTACATAAGCCGTGATTATTACATAAGCAGTTGTTACAGTCGTTTAACTGTTTTGTGTTATTACATAAGCAGTCAATTTCTTATTACGCAAGCGGTTGTATTTCATAAGCTGTAGTTATTACATAAGCAGTTGTTACACACGTCTATACATCTTACTCATGCACTCCCCACTCACAAATCATACATCTCCTCTTCTTCTCTCCTGCCTATTACGTATCCAACTTCAATTGGTTGAAGGCTTTGATACGGACGTAACCTTAGGAAAGCATGAACAATTGGTTAAAAAGGTTATTTTCTGAATTTACCAAGGTAGGGGCGCTACACCCTAATACTGGTACAGTCAGTGAAGTACATTTAATATTGTCTAGTTGTCTGACAGGGCATTTTCGAAGGCAACGGGGATCTTCATTACTATTGCCTCTGGTAGGTTGTTCCATTCTCGGGCGGTTCTTTGAAGGAAGGCCATTTTGTGGTATTCTCGCTGAGATCCTATGATATGATAGGCCCGTGTATTTCTGTTCCTGCTGCTTGTGTTGTGGTGCATATAGGTGAGTGTGTCTCGCATGTTTACTGCCACCCGGCCATTGTGGATTTTGTAGAACATGGTCAGGTCTGACGCTCTCCTGCAATTCTCTAGATCTATCATTCGTTGGGACGATATGCCCTCTGCATGTTTTCCCATTATATGATAACATTACACCAGTTCTAAAAGATCTTCACTGGCTGCCTATCAGGAAAACGATTGAGTTCAATATTCTGCTTTTGACTTTCAAATGTGTGCAAGGATGTGCCCCTCTATACTTGAGGGAACTGTTAGTCAAACAAGCCAATACAAGGTACATTGTATATCGATAAATGATAACCCACTTGAAATGTTAAGGTTCACCTCCAGCAGAGAACCTACAACAGTTAAACCTCGGTAAACCTCAACTTTTTAAGGTAAAGTTTTGGGTAAATGTTAAACGAAGTTTCGGTGGAGTTTAAACATATGTCATACTTCCTGTCGTCTCAGATATCAACTAACTGAAAGACCACGTTCCCATTAGTCATGGCGATAAGCTAAAACAAAGGAACAGTGACCTAGACCACAGTTTTGCTGCAAGTTACTTAGTTGTGGCCGGCAGTTCGAGGTTGGATTATGTATTGAGCGGGCTCTACTAAGAGGTTTTATAGAGACTATGCAGGAATATTGTCTCTGGTTTTATACACATCTTCGAACAGTAAGTGACTAAGATTTGTTTTGCAACGTTGGAATTATTTACGTTTATACTTGGTGTGTTCTTCCTACATATAGAAGATCACCCACCATAAATTAGTACACTTAGCACTTAACCACGTTTCAGCATTTACTGTAGAAGGATTTTGTGGTCATGGTGTAGAGATAGAGAAAAAACATTTTAAAATCTCGCACAACTTAAGTGAATTCATATCCATATGGTGTTTCAGAGTGAAAACATAAAACCAGAAGTCGTTGTAATCCCACCAACACAATTCTGTAGTAAAGGAAACAAGGAAGAAGAAGAGGAAGAGAGACGAAAAAACCTGTACGAAAAGAACTAAATAAGCCATGTTTAAATGACAAAAGTAGACATTAATAACTGGACTACCGTGGCAGTTATATTGTAGATGTATGTTTATATTGAAGGTTATGTTAAAGGTTATGCATCACAATAATAGATACTCGCCCCTCCCTCCGAAATAAAAGTATACCCCATATTATAAGGTGACATATAACCCTAGGCGGGTAAACATTCACCCACTACACAAAAGTAATGGTTTACCTGCACTGCCATTGAAGTCGGAAACGTTAACCCGGTTCACATATTACCCAAATAGGGTGCAGCTCAGTAGCACCGAAATAGGGTAAATGTTTACTAATAATTTTTACAGTGTAGGTTTATCACTAATGCATGCATTATTTTCGGTTCGTCACTGTTACATTCATCATTGTAGAAGGGGCACAGCATTACAACGTGATTTATATTCTCCAAATACCCCGGTCGCACCTATTGCACATTTTGTCGCTGTAAGTCTTAACTTCCGTTGATAGTCTGTGTTCTTCAGGAGACCTGTATCACATACGAAGGCAGCCATTGCTCTGCACATTCTTATCTTTTTGGAATATATTCTACCAAAATTAGTCATAATATACCAGATAATAAGGCTTTTCAGTAACATTGTATAAAAGGTACACTGCCAACATTTAACTCCTGCAATAAATTACGTGGGAAGCCCCGGCATAATATACAACCGCACGCTTGATGGCCACTCAGTTTGCAGGGCACGGATGCATGAATGACCTCACAACTGAACGTATCTTCGTTTCATAAGGTTGAGTCCCAACATCTAACGACTGCAATAAATGCGTGGGCAGCCTGAGCATGATACACGACTGCATGTCCGATTGCCACCCAATTTCCTGGGTATAGATGCGACCGCAGTTCCCTCACCTCGCAACGGAACCTAGCTTTGATTCGTATGCTGCATGGGTCATTAATATGATCGGCCTATGTTTTGGACATGCGGTGTTTGTACAACCAGGTACTGGTAGACGTCCAGTCGATTGGTGCAGGAATTATATATTTGTACTGTACATGTATCACTGATGTGCTTTGCTTATTTTATTGACATGTTATCTACATGTTATCTATAGGTGTTTGTATAACCAGGTACTGGAAGACGTCCGGTCGACCAGGCTACAAAATTCATCACGTTTTCCAACCTCTAAGTCATTTAATCTTCCAATAAGAAAAAGTTTGCATACAGTAAAGACATTAAATTCTGCTCAAGTCGATCGAACATCTGCATATGTCTGGTTGTACAGACAACAATGGATATCAAGTCAAAAGATAAAAATAAAAGTTACATTCAGATTTTAACTTTTCCCACAAATGTCTGGTCTGACGCCAAATTGTGACGAGTATTTTTTTTCAAATTTCAAATTGCACACATTTGCAACAGGATTCTCTATAGCATGTTATTTCACAGTGCTACAATTGATAAAATAGGATTATGAACCCATAGAGTAAGTTGGCTACTCAGCCAATATCCAGAGTATATTTAATAAACAGTGAAGATTGTTTCAGATCATGTACCAGCTATTTCTAAGAAACATATCAACTCTCAACTCCACAATGAAAGAAGTCTTCTTCAAAAGATTCTACTTTATCCAAAAGTATAGATCTTGTCTTTGTAATATTCGATTTCTTTTACTAAACAACATTTTACATCTGCAATTGTCATTTCTTTACCTTGTTTTCTTTTTTGGTATATCACATCCTTTACACTAGTAATCAACAGCTGGGAAACTTGATTATCTGTTGAACAACAACGTTTTTTTGGGGGAGACGAGAAAGAGCTACTAGTGTATTGTGAAGTGTTGTTTATTGTCCATAGCAAAATTACATGAATATACAATTACATAATATATCAGGAAACCATAGGAACATAGAGAAGGAAACGGAAAGAGAAAGAGCAACACTTTTGAACTTAAAGATCGAATAACTTCGGAATAAAGTCAAAATGGAAAATGGGAAACAGTGTACAGTACACAAATCAGGGTACATGATATACAGTTGCACACATGAAGTTCACAGCAATTTATTCTCGGTTTCCGCAACGTCGATTTAGATACGTAAGCTGCTATCTACATAACGCTGTCAAGGGTAAAGTATTGCTCGTAAGACAAAGATAAAGTGGATTAGTATTGCATTTCTATTGTGTTGGCGTCACTGAAAAGCTGGAAAACAGTGCCAGTGTTAGTGTACTACACGTACATCTATGTCTACCATTGGAATATATATACCAGAGGCGATATATATATATATATATATATATATATATATATATATATATATATATATATATATATATATATATATATATATATATATATATATATACATGTATATATATATATATACAGTATATATATATATATTTATATATTTATTTATAATATATATATATATATATATATATATATATATATATATATATATATATATATATATATATATATATATATATATATATTTATATATATATATATATATATATATATATATATATATATATATATATATATATATATTTATATATATATGTGTTTATATACATATATATATATATATACATATATATATATATATATATATATATATATATATATATATATATATATATATATATATATATATATATATCTATATATATATATATATATATATATATATATATATATAAGAGTATGTAATTCAAAAAGGTCCTGGTATGCCAACCGCTTAGAGAAAGTGATAATGTGGGTAAAAACCTGGGTTAGTCGTTGGTTTCCACAGGATATCATTAGCAACTCTACAATTTCAAAATAAACCCCGATAGAGTTGCAATCTACGAAATTCCAAAACATCGCTATGTTGAAAAAGGATATTTAGATATTTACCCGTTATTAATAATTGTTGATCCACACTTATATATACAACAATCGATGAAATCATATTGGCGCGCTACATTTTTGTATGTTGAACACTGTGTTGAACATTACTCTGGTATTCTGGTATTTCACCCAGAGGAAATTGAAAATACGATCTGCACGCCCTGCTACGTGCTCAGTCGTCTTGGGAGGGTCACAAGACGACTATTAAGAGCACCGCCCACGAAACCGTATTGAGAGAGATCCTACATGGACAATCTGGACAGGCTAATTATTTGGGCCTAATGGGAATTCTCATGTGCTGGTTCAAGGTAAGTCCTCTAACGTCAGGCCATGCCGTGCACATAAGCATTACTGCTCTCTCTCTCTCTCTCTCTCTCTCTCTCTCTCTCTCTCTCTCTCTCTCTCTCTCTCTCTCTCTCTCTCTCTCTCTCTCTCTCTCTCTCTCTGTATATGTATCATACCTCATGCGAAGATACTCTCATCCTATGTGGATGAGAGCCATATGTCAAAACTGTTGGCTACCTGTGTCTCTGTAAGTGTGTTGACAGCGGTCGCCATGTCACGTAATATCACCCGCTGTCAAGGACACGACGTATTAGCACCCGTTGTCAAGGAGCCGTTTTATGATTCCCTATATTGTTGAGGACGTCATAGTTTCATAATCCCCACGCGTGGTGAAAGTATGTCAAGGCCTGAGCCGTTAAAAACTAGAATTATCTTATTGTTGAGAACAACGATAAAGAAAATAACATGCGCAAGTGTCTCAATTTAGAGAAAAAAGTAAAATCTCAACCCAGTTGAACTGGTTTGTTTTTTAAAGTTTCAACTTGTCATGTATTTTTGGTTCCCGGGGATGAAGTTTTTTTTTTCGGTATAATATATATATATATATATATATATATATATATATATATATATATATATATATATATATATATATATATATATATATATACATATATATATATATATATATATATATATATATATATATATATATATATATATATATATATACATGTATATATATATATATATATATATATATATATATATATATATATATATATATATATATATATATATATATATATATATATATATATATATATACATGTATATATATACATACATGCATACATACATACATAAATATATATATATATATATATATATATATATATATATATATATATATATATATATATATATATATATATATATATATATATATATATATATATACTTACGTATCTACATATACGGTACGTCACTTCGACTTGCTCCAATACCAATACATTCGTGACTTAGACATGCATTACATATGGAAGAAACATAATGCAAGTGGCAGTTTGACATTGCAAGGTTAAACTAGGTCACCAGTTGCTAACGCCTGAATCAATTGCTTTGATGCAATAATTACTCTTATCGGCAATTACATCAGGCTTTTTGCATCTGATACCTTCTACTTATGACCTATTATTGATTTCTTGAGGATTTATATCACTCCCATCATACCTTACCATAGGAATAAATTGTTTTTAAGCAAGGTGGCGAATAATGATAACACAGTTTCCTGGATTGTTGATACACTTCTGAATACATACCCCTCTCTCTCTCTCTCTCTCTCTCTCTCTCTCTCTCTCTCTCTCTCTCTCTCTCTCTCTCTCTCTCTCTCCGTGTATTTGGACATGCACCAGGAATAGAGCAAAAATCAATGATTGAAGTGTTAACAAGATTACATTTTCGGGGCGAGAGCATTAAATAGTTGTACTGGATTTCCCTTTATGTGGTCGGTTTACAAAATAGATTTAAGGTAAAATGTTCTAGATGTGGCGATACCAGTGTTAGTTAGATTTCTCACTTTTATAAGCCTAGATCCTAACCCCCAGAACGTTTATATCTTCTTCTGGAAAACTGTAGATCACTTAAATTTAACGTAAAATTAATGTGACCGCTTTTTTCTCGAGTGGCAGACCTCGGGAATATCAAACACTCTAAATGTATGTAAATACAGCATTCGGTGTCGAATTCCGCGAAAACGTACTAGTTACAGATTAAAATTAATCATATAGAAATGCATTTTTACCGATCGCAGCTTGTGCTATTAAAGGTAGGTCTGAAACAGCTTATTCTGATATTGTAAGGTAATAACAGATTATAGTCAACCATATAAAAATGCATGTTTTTCCAATCGTAGCTTGCACTATTGGGAAGGTCTGAAACAGCTTTTTCTGATATTGTAGGGCAACAACAGATTATAGTTAAGTGCTAGCTACTATCTAGGGAGTCGACCACTTAGTAGAACTCAGCAATGCTCACAGTGAATGACTGTCCTGCAGAAAACTACTACTATCACTAATGGTACTGTGGGATGTACTTTTCAAAGGGAATAGGACAATACCGGATTTTTGAAATTCACAGGATATTCTGTCAACAATACTTGGAAAGCCAGTTACTCATTGCCGGATGAACCGGATGAGAACATTTGTATGTGTAATACTAAGAATACACCTCGTATGTACTCTAAAGACGTTGAATATCCGTAATGAATTGGATTGTAACGGTGCAAACTATTGACTGATTCGACTCGATGAATATTTAATCCTACTGCTATATCCGCACTTTGAACAGTGCGGCATTTCGTGTATTTCTTCCCTTTTTCATCGCCATTTACATTGTAGTAGCTAATATCTTTTTACAGACGCATGGCTGCGTGCATTCAATGATATTGTTCGACTATGTTACTACATATGTTTGTTTGTATTATCGATCTAAAATCAATAAAGATATATATATATATTTACATATACTGTAGAACACACAATGTTAGCGTATGTTTATATATAGCGTACATAGCGTGTGGTTCCGCTTCGCTATATATAAAAACGCTGTACTTTTTTCTTACTGTACTGGCGCTGTCAGCGGCGGCTACCGTCGCTAACATAAAGATACGCTATGATGCGAAAACTCCCCAATTCGCTATATTTGGGACACGCGTCATATATGTGTTCTACAGTATATATATATATATATATATATATATATATATATATATATATATATATATATATATATATATATATATATATATATATATATATATATATATATATATATATATATATATATATAAAGTACAGACATTTAATTCCTGCACCAGTCGACCGGACGTCTGTCAGTACCTGGTTGTTCAAATACCCATAGATAACATGTCAAACAATAGGCCAAGCACATCAATGACCCACGTAGCTTGCGAATCAAAGCTACGTTCATTTGTGAGGTCATCCATGCATCTATGCCCAGGAAACGTGGTGGCAATCGGGCGTGCAGTCGTGTATTATGCCCGGGCTGCCCACATATTTAGTGCAGGAATTAAATGTCGGCACTGTATATATATATATATATATGTATATATATATATATATATATATATATACACATATATATATATGTATATATATATATATATATATACATATATATATATATATATATATATATATATATATATATATATATACATATATATATCTATATATATATATATATATATATATATATATATATATATATATATATATATATATATATATATATATATATATATATATACATAGTGGACAGGCCAACCAAATAACAAAGATAAAGCGGAGACATGTAACAGCCTACAAACGCATGAGCTCTAGGCGTCCAAACTACTCGTTTTCTTGACATTGTAAAATTGGTTATTAGTGTTAATGAATAACGGTGGAGACATAGCTAGGCTTCCCATTTCCTGAGGGATTCATACTATCACCTTTAACAGGGGAAAACCATACTGTATCACAATCTTACCCTGTGTAATAATATAAAGTATGTATTGCATTATTTCGTTAACAAAAAGGATAGTAACGCATATTATCAGACACTCCGTAATTAGGACTTCAGAAATATGCAACATCATTTATTGCATCTAATACAAAGCTTACCCCTTTCTTGTCTGAAGTCAGGAAATAAGATACCCTACTTGAATACGAGATACCTCCTTTGTAGTTCCTGTGTGATAAACATAATGACGAGGTGACTACATAGAGAGGCAATGTACGGTTCACTTGGGTCATGCAGCTAAATATAACAGGTGTTATCAGATACCGTAAATTGTCTGTTGTAAAGCTCAGTGGAAATTAACTACCTACGTATCTGTTTGAAGTCTTAATGAGGTTAGATGGTAAACTACCTTTATGAGATATATGTGCATACAACTAAAGCGTATGATTATCGAATGCAAGCAGTAATTTATTCCAAGTTGGGACTTCCCTGGAGAATAAAACATATAAGGGACATTTCTTGCAACATTTGAAATACCTACTAAGTGTACAAGAGAAATGCCAAGTTCTTATATCACAGAGAAATCGATTAATACAATTCATATCAAAAACTGACCCTTTTAAGTCCAAATTGCAATTTTGCCATATATCTGTGCATAGTATGTCAAGTAAAATAATGCCTTGAATGAAAGATTCAGGTTCATAGGTATAGGTTTCAACAAGACGATACAATGCACAGCTGATACTACTGTTCTATCTAAGGGACAAAGTAGCTCAGTTAGTTAGGTGTCGGACAAGTTATCAGTAGTTCGCTTGTTCAAATCCCGGCTGGGTCACATTGGTCTGCTCTTGGACAAGACAGTTTAACCATATCGCCTAAGTCTACCCAGCTGCAAAAATGGATACCTTGCATTAATAAGGCAGTATTTAGAGCTTGCGCTTACATACTACCACCTGCCCAGGAATATCCCTCGAGGGATTGAAACGGTTTCCATATGTACTGGCCTGCTAGGGAAGAAAGGTGTTGTCACATTCCGGTGGATACATGATAGATCGACCCCAGTGAAGCTGTGGTGTATGTGACATACCCGAGGTGTTACGGGGCGGAGCCGAATAACCCCAAGGGAATCATATACACCATTGCTTCCGAGGGGTCTATGTAGCTTGTACCACAGTTGACTGCCTTCCACAAATCACAGGCCGAGAAAAGCTTGACAGAGCACTCATGCTAAATGCCCTTGGGTAACACATTTGGGTTTAGGCACCTTAGAGAACAAAGGCTTGAAAAGAGTAGGTTATGTTCTTTAATCCTACAATTTTCGAAGCCTCTGATTGGGGAAAGGCAAGTAACTGTGGTAATAAGACTATATATATATATATATATATATATATATATATATATATATATATATATATATATATATATATATATATATATATATATATATATATATGTATATATATATATATATATATAATTGGTAATGATATTTGATATAGCACCCTTTCCACCTATAATATTCAAAAGCGCTTTAAAAAAAGTGGTCCATATAGTCAAATAAACTCCTTTCGAATTAGCAATATTTAAAGCTGTTTCTTGAAGTTTTGCACAATATCGACAGCCTTGATGTTGTCAGGGATCTCATTCCAAAGGGGTGGTGCATAGGCATAGAATGCCCTGTCACCAAAACTTTTCAGATTGGTGAGTGGTATCTGTAATAAGTTCTTAGTGTTTGATCTTAAAGTCCTTGTATTGGCTTGTTTGATTAACAGTTCTCTCAAGTATAGAGGGGCACATCCTTGCATGCATTTGAAAGTCAAAAGCAGAATCTTGAACTCAATCCTTTTCCTGATGGGCAGCCAGGGAAGATCCTTTAGAACTGGTGTAATGTGATCATACTTTTTGGAGCCACTAACCACTTAAGCAGCATTGTTTTGGACTTTCTGGAGCCTGCATAGCAGCTCATCAGTGATTCGACAGAGAAGTCCATTACAATAGTCCAGGCGGGATATCACCAGTGAGACGATGGCACTCTTAGTTGTATCAGAAATGTTCCTATTTTCCCAACGTTCCTAAAGTGGTAGTTTGCAGACTTGATAACTTTTGATACATGTGCAGACATATTCATGTTCAGATCAAAAACAGCACCCAGATTACCGACCGGTTCATTAAGAACTGGTACTATTACATCATTCATGGTAATACTAGGACTGGATATTTTTGCCCGAATCTGTGGGGTACCCATGACTAGAACCTCTGTCTTGTCTGCATTCAATTTCAGTTTATTTTAAGACTTCCATGTATAGATGTCGGTGAGGCAATTTCCAACATGGCTACTTCTTCCTCGACTACAACTGGCTACTCACGAATTAGCCACAATTGGCATAAATGTGACGAAAAACAAAATTCGAAATGTGTCGACTACACGCTGATTGATAGGTTTGATAGAGATGTAGAGTTGTGTATCATCTGTATAATCATGGAGTTCTAGACCATGCTTTTTTATCAGTCTTCCTAAGGGTAGGAGGCAATTCAGGAAGAGCAGAGGGCCCAACACTGATCCTTGTGGTACAGACCATAGGATTTCCTGTGATGCGGCAAATGAATCATCTATCTGAACTCAAAGATTACTATCACCAAAATATGAACGGAACCATTCAAGGGCTGGCTCTGTTATACCCAGAGTGCTTTCCATTCTAGAAAACAGCACATCATGGTCGATGGCATCAAATGCTGCACTTAGGTCAAGAAGGATCAGTATAACATTTCCATGCTGGTCGATGCTTGTAAGAATGTCATTCTGTACCTTCACCAGTGCTGTGTCTGTGATATGACCGGGTTTATATGCCGATTGAAGGTATTCATGTAGATTGTTATCTGTCATGCAACTGGTCAGTCGTTAAGGAACCACCCTATCTAAGATATTTGATACAAACGAAAGGTTGCTAACAGGGCGCTAGTTTTTTAGTATCTCAGGGTCTAAGGTAGCTTTTTTAAGCAGAGGGGTGACCACAGCTGATTTCATAGATGTAGGTATTTCACTTGACCATAGTGAAGCATTAATGATTGGTGTGGCTTGGGATGGTGGACAGTGTATAACAGTAGGTTGTGATCTGTTATCATATCGCCCACCTTGCCCTCTTGGATCAAGTTGTCTGTAGCTCGACACATGATAACATCAAGTGCGCCCAGACATATGAGTGGATGTATTCACAAACTGCAGGCAGGATGTTGAGTGACTCCAGCAACTCTGTGAGTTTCCGAGTACCAGTCTCAAGTTGAAAATTCAGATCTCTTACGATAAGTAGATCACAAGAGCTTGTCACACTGTCTTGAAGATATGTGGGGAACTCCTCGAAGAATTGTGAGGTGGTAAATTTATTCTTCTGATTGGGTATAGGCCTTTATAAGGTAACCAAATTGAGGCAACGTGACGCAGTATTGAAATGAATCAGCATATCCTCGGAACTGTCTGACTTGTACTTTTCAGAGCTGGTTACTTTATTGGAAGCCTTATGTAGTACTCCCACCCCGCTATAACCGCGATTTCCTTGTCTCGGTATATGGCGAAATTCATAGCCTGGGAATGTCAATCCTTTCACGTAGAAGTCATCTTTTTCATTGTTGTATATATATATATATATATATATATATATATATATATATATATATATATATATATATATATATATATATATATATATATATATATATATATATATATATATATATATAATACAATTTTAGAATATATGTGATATCATTGCAATCCTAGTTGCTACCTGTAATATTACCACGGTCTATAGTCAGCAAGCCCTTAATTAGGCTTGTGTGTAGGTTTCCCAATACGCCTGGGAAACCTGATAGTGCATATGACACATCCTGCTGGGATTCTAGTTTCCTCCCCTGCTAGTTTCCATTGCACTCATCTTACTAATATATGTTTATCCCTTTATTCTAGGCAGCCTTCGTATTGATAATACTTACATAATATTGCATTAATATTTTGTGATAAGCAGGGCAATAGATCATGTTACCACTATGTAAATGCACTGCCCCAAATCCGGTGATTCTTCTAAATGTATTCATAAGATATTCAAAAGTCTAACATTACACTAATAAATGATTTAGTGATTCCATAACGAGTTAGTTATAGGAAAACAATTTCAGATATGAGGTGTATCATTTTCGGCTTTTAATCTAGCCAAGGCTCGTTCCCAAAGATGAAATATTTATATATTCTTTTTAAATTTCAAATTGCACACATGTGTTATAAGACTTTTATTTCACATAAATACAAGTATTTATATATCATATAAAATACAAGTATTTATATATCATATAAAATATCATATCATATAAACTAATATTGAGTGAAGATATAAATATAGAACAATCCACACACGAACAAATGCCATTACATACCGATCTATAATATAGAATAATCAACATAAGATTAATCAACTGGGTATATTTACCTTGTTTCAGACAAATGAGATAGGAAAGGTCTGCAAACTACATCATAAACAGGTACATGTAGATAACGAAATAATATCAAAATGTCCGAAATATCTCTCCTATATTTCACAAGGTGAGGAACCTATTTTTGCAACAATGACTGGGAATGGGCATGGATACTTATTTCATTCAAAGGGTATGGTGCCGACATTTGATTCCTGCACTACATGCGTGGGCTGCCCGGGCATTAAACACGACCACATCCCCAATTCCTGTGCATAGATGCATGGATGACCTCACAACTGAAAGTAGTTTTGATTCGCAAGCTAGGTGGGTCATTGATGTGCTTGGATTATTTATTTGACATGCTGTTCCTGGATGTGTGTACAACCAGGCACTGGCAGACGTCCGGTCGATTGGTGCAGGAATTGAATGTCTGCACTGTATTTCTGCACGATATTGGTAGTACCTTAATTTTGCATTTGAGTCCAGTCGATCTATATAACTTAGTCGCTATGGGCGTATGACCGATGTTCACCGGCTGATCTATATTTTTCCTGGCTAACCATCAAGTGTATGTTATGGAGATTCATACATTGGGCTCCAGCTTCCATCCCCGCTTTAGATGATAACCTTATCTATATTTCAGAAGTTAGGGCGACTGTTTGACATTTGGTCCTGTGTTTTTTTTAATTCTGCAGTTATTACTGTTTGTTAATTTCATTTTGCTCCCTTAAAATATTCAACATACTAGGTGTAGTATCTACGTCTGGCGATAGAAAAATGTCCAGAAAATACCTAATATAGGTCTGGTAATATCTCCCCTTATCCTATGAAATTCTTTAGTTTGATGATCAGGCTCTATGAAAATACTCATACAGTACTGACATTTAATTCCCGCACCAGTCGACAAGACGTCTGTCAGTGCCTGGTCGTACAATAACCCATGACCAAGCATATCAGTTCCCCACGTAACTTACGGACCAATATTACACTGAGCTCTGAGGTCATTTATGCATCCATACAAAGGAAATATTTTTTTGTAAAATGAATTTACAGGAAACTTGGTGTCAAATGGTCGTGCGGTCATGCATACTGCCTGGGCTGGCCACGTATTTAGTGCAGGCATTAAATATCGGCACTGTGCCTCACGTGCATATTTATCTCATTAATGAGGTCACCACTTTTGTTTATTTTTGATAACTACTGTAAATTCGTAAAAGATTGCGTTAGTTTAATATTTGCGTTTGTTTGCGTTTAACCTCGGACGCAAAATAAAATTCGCAATTATTAGTGCTGCCACTTAAAATGTATAGCTTGCACTCCACGTTCGTGAAGATATAAAACGTTAAAATCGATTTTTTCTGTAAACACGCAAAATTTACTCTTTTGCAAATCTACAGTATATACTTTCCACTATCAATATGAAAGTATTCAATGTACCGTAACCGTTTTTGTATCTAGATCTTTTCTATATTACAATTATTGGAGTTCAGCCTACTTAACCCTTGAAGCCAAAATGAGATATGTCTCGACGTATTTGTAACACACGTACATTTCAGAAAGGTTTGCTCAATCGCCTTGACTTTTAAAGTTTAAGCACATCCAATACACGGATAAAAGAAGATATAAGAAGAATGCGAAGGCGAGCACATAACGATTTTATCCACACAAACTCAATTAAACGTTAAACATCGTTTGATGTAATGTAATGCATTTTACGAGTAATTCCAAACACGCCTTTTCTTAATGAACATTCTGAGTATAAGTGTAGCACATAGTAAAATCCAATCTATCGTAAATTACTAACTAAAATCTATTTACCATGCAAATTACAACTCCATCTATTGTCTTTATCCAATAAATCTTAGTTTGCCGCGGGCATTAAACTTCTGGAGTTATGTGATAATCTGTGCTTTGATGGCTGGGGAAAGATATTAAAATATTGATCTTTTCATATTGAGAAATGCTGCTCATATACGCAATGCACTTGATGACACATTCATGTCTGCGCATATATGGAATCTTATGTAATCCAGCAACTGACCATATCCCCCTTTAATAAACGACATATTGTATGTATATATCATCTCGATAATATATACATATATATATATATATATATATATATATATATATATATATATATATATATATACATGTATTTATATGTATATATATGTGTGTGTGTGTGTAAATATGAATATATATATATATATATATATATATATATATATATATATATATATATATATGTATATATATATATATATATATATATATATATATATATATATATATATATATATATATATATATATATATATATATATATGTGTGTGTGTGTGTGTGTGTGCATTATCTCTATCTTATAGTCGTGTTATATGTGAGAACTCAAGAACATCAGCGACTTCTCAAATATTTTGTAAGGAAATAAAGGCGGCGGAGATACTTATACTCGCATTTAATAGTCATTAAGGTCTTGGAAGATATTTTAACACTTACCATAACACTCAATCATAGATCAGCCCTTTACGTCCTTGGATTTTATAGTTTTCAGTTTCACGTGTATTGGAATTTATGGCAAAATGTGTCCTTACGATTTGATAAAGGAATAGGAAGTTGCAGTGGAAGAGAGAACGGCGACGTTCGACTTAAAAGGTGTTGTGTAGAAGTTCGTTTTATAGCTCAGTTATGTTTCCATAGGACAGTTATGTCATCCTGTAAATGTTGAATGAGAAGCAGAGTAGCACTTTGGGAAAGAGTTCTTTTTTTACCTCCCAGGAAAATTAGTTTTGATTGTTAAAAATCTTGTTGAGTTCTTTACATTACATTGGCATTCCTGAAGCTTAGAAAACATCTCTGATTCCTCTAGTGTTTGGGTTATAGAAGATTGGCAACTGCATTAGGACACCGCTGTCGAAGATTGCCCAAGATTTCCTTCAATATGTCAGATGTCAATGAAGTTGTGCCAGAGAGGGTTAAAATAAACTCTGATGATTTCAATTACATCTATTCCAAAGAAAAAAAAACCTCATACAGATCACGATGTTGGTGGAATATACTCCATATGGGTTGGCTAATCAACATTCTTCTGGCCCAGCTTGTGTTTAGAGCTTTGAAAAATAATACAAACCCCTCTCGCCTATGTCAAATTCAAAACATTGTCGGGGCTTGTCAGAGACAAGAGCAAGTGTGTAATCTTAGAATAAAGTAACGACTTAATGATTGAAATACTTGCATTCAGATTCAGTTTCCTTGAACTGCATAATCTAACATTTTTCAATTTCTGTAATTTTCTTGTTGATGTTCAGAGTTGTAATATCATCCAATTTCCTGACATTATAGGAATTTCCTAAAACATAAAATACCTCTGTCCACTTCATTCCATATTTTCCTTCCCAGTCCAAACCTCTGTCTCTAGAAGTCCCAATTTAAATCGTTTATGTTTTGTTCACGAAGAAATCTAGTCCGGAGATCGATTTGAACAATCTTAAAGGACTCATCACTCTCTTCAAACATTTTTTGTTGTCTCCAAAAAAGGGAGTGGCGACTTCTGCATCTCTGTGCCATGGACATCTATATTCCGCTGATTTCTTTGATTTCCTTGCATTCTCTAATGCTATAAGCGAGAAGCTCTACGCACAATACAAAGATGTAGGGCAAGATCGGATGTTATCTTCTCGCTGATAACTCGCCAATTGGGGAGCTGAAGGATAATTGGCTTCTCCGCTACTACGTATAGAACGAGATATGTTCCTGGTGTTATGCGAAACATCGCAGACACAAAGATTAGTTGACAGATTAACAGTCTGATGGTCCCTTATTCACGTGTTGTTTTAATAGAGAATTAACAAGAATTAATTTGGAGCCCCAAACTTCGTATTCCTCTTGGTAAAATTACTATGATAAAAAGTTTATTAAAAGCAAAATTTGTCCATATCAAACTGTCCCTCCCTTCGCCAAAATACAAAACACTTTCAAAATAGAGAAATCATACCGAAACTTCATTTGGGGGTCAAAACCTCAAAAATGTACATGTAGGCGTGACATCTTAAATGACCCTGCAGAGTATGAAAGCTTTAATTTCCCTAAACTATGTGGCCAAATGAGCCCAAATTCTCCCACTTGAGAGCATATATGGGCATATATTTGTGATTCATTTTCATTTTCTCACAACTTCTGGCCACAAAATAGCCAATGGGCTACCCAAACACGTTAAAAAACCCAAATGACCTTGATTGACCTTTGGTAACCTTGAAATGACATTAGAAAACATCATTTTCTCAGTAGGTCCCTCTTTTCAGACACATTTTCTCCTCGAAATTTAGTGAAAATGAAAAGTCTGCTCTCATACGATTTTGAGCAAGACACTATTTAAAGAATACATTTGCAAAGAAATCGGTACAAAAATTACAAAAATGAACATTTTTTTGAAGGTCGATGCCCTACCATGTATGCCCTTTGTCAAATATAATGAGTGGGAGTAACTTCCATTGATGTATTATGAGTTGGCGATAACTTTGACCAAATGTCAGCTATGATAAAAACACAGAGTTAAAGGTCATTTTGAGGTCATTAGAGATCCTATCAATGTCATTTGAATTTTTCACATTTGTTATATCTCTGCAAGCTATTTGGTGGCCAGGTCTCATACAGTTTTGGTCATAAATTTCAAAGATACAGGGCCACTTGTAAATGTGGGCCCTTTTGGCCCCATAGTGCAATCGTCACTTTTGATAAAGCTCTCAAGATAACATTGATCAGACGAATTTTAAACTCTGAAGAAGGTTAGAGTATTTATTTCAAGGTTCGCAAAGTTTTTATTTGGTTATAGTTTTTTGATAATACATAGTGTAGTTATGCATTTTGGAAAGACGATATTTATGCTTGCAAAATATTGTATGAAATGTATATGGTCCATTCATTGTTCTCATAAAACCTTATAGTCTACTAGCCAAAAAGGTGAACCTTGCAATGTTGATTCCTGCATGGTTTTATGTTAGAAATGCAATATAGAGATCCTCAGCTGGTTGAAACTGCCGGATGCTAATCTCCAAGTGTTGGGCAATTTTTTTTATCACCCCTATAACCATATGGTATACTGAATCCCTCAGGTGGCCAAATTTGGTTAATTTATGGGGGTGGGGCTAAGACTTTTTATCATAACTTCAGTTATTTTGGGTCAATTTCAACAAATAAGGCATCTACATTTGCAACTTTTCATTCCGCAAATTTTAAGACCAGCCACCTTTTGATTGGTCAACTCTGAAAGGTCATTTAGGGTCAACAGAGGTCAAAAAGGTCACGAAGATGAAAATCGGCTAACGCCATTTGCATTTCCAAAGAAAGCAAATTTTTTCCCCAAAAATAAGTTGATATTTCTTTCAGTAAAAATGCATTTCTTGGCAAAATGGACAGTAAAGAATCATATTTTAGGTTGAAAAAAACTAAAAATTCTACAGATAAATAATTTGACGGCTTTAAAATATGACCATGTTGCTTGATACTGAGCTGATTTAAGGCTCAGAAAACATTGTTATAGATAGTTATTCTGTATTGTATCTCAAGTTATACAAAAACTCTATACATGCTGTATAAAAATGTGCAACATTTTAATCTGCTAATCGTTTATACCACACATGCACGACATTGTAACCTGAATACATTTTTACAATGGTTGCCATGGCAACTGGCGGCCATATTGGAATTTTGAAATAAGCACTACCAAAAGCTACATTTCTGCATATTCAATCATACAGAATAGCTAGAAACAGGACCTTGGTGTCTACAAGTAGGTTTTCAGGGGTGCAGAACTTAATTCTGAAATAGCTGTTATCATCAGATGGCATTTAAATTGGATTTCAAGATCGCAACCAAGATGTTGTACTTGAAATTAAGCTTACTACACAAGATTTGACCTCCAAAGCTATTGTTAATGAAACAAATGCATATGGAATAAAGGGATAAAGATGCTTTTAGTGAACTGGGCCTATGTTTCTTAGAATTGACACAGTTAAACACAGACTTAGTAACCACATTTAGAACATTGTAATCTGAATACATTTTTACAGTGGTTGCCATGGCAACTGGTGGCCATATTGGAATTCAAAATGGCCACTACTGAAAGCTATATTTCTGCATATTTAAGCATCCAGATTAGCTAGAAACATGATTGTGGTGTCTATAAGTAGGTTTTCAGGGGTACAGAACCTAATTCGGCAATAAATGTTATCATCAGGGGGCATCTAAATGGGATTTCAAGATGATAACCAAGCTGCTGTACTTAAGATTAAGCTTATAACACAAAATATGACCTTCACGAGCTATTGTTAATGAAACAAATGAATGCATGTAATATTCCATTCAATAATATTAACAGTTATGTCAGCTGGCAGTGGAACAGCAAGAGTTGAAAGGGGCGCAGCATAACATAGATAGAAAATTTAAGTACACTTCTAAATTGGTTGCCATGGCAACTGGTGTTCATATTGGAATTCAAACTGGTAAAAAGATAGGGAAAAAGACCCTATTTCAGGAGTTAGTTTAACCACAACAATTATCATACGCCAATAATAATTTTAGTGCTTGGTATCAAATCTTGGTCTGGACTACATGTATCATTTGCAATGGTCAACATAGGGATAGGGATGGGTTTATAATCCTTTATTAAAGATGTAAGTCAAAATTAATAATATCAAGAATACATTTTTTTCAAATTATTTGTGTTTTGATTTTGGAAACTATTTCTATTCTGTAGCCACCTTTCAGAAAAAAATGCCTTTCATTAATATTGTTCAACATATTGGAAATATTAACGACTTTAATCTCAAATTATATTTATTCTTATAATATTTTATTTCACAAGAAAACATCAATAGGTTTTACTCCTGGCTAAAAAATAAAACGTTCTATTCCTTGAACTCTAAATACACTCAAAAGCAACTTATTTCATTTCGTAATGTTAATGTAGTTTAAAACTACCTCAGTTCCAGCACTTCATGATTGCAAAATATTCCTTTCAGGTGAAGAAAGACCCTCGTTTTTTTAACAAAGTGTAACTACGGCATTGAGATATTTGATTCAAAGTCACAACTACTCTTTTCGACCTTAGTTTGACCTTAAACTTTTACACTTTCTATATTTTGCACTGACTTTAAACTTTGAACAAGATGCAAGTGCAGTATTACAGATATTTGCTACAAAGTTATGAACACTCTATTTGACCGTTTGACCTTGGTTTGACCTGCATTATTTCCTTAAATCTCAGTAATATTTTACACTACCTTTACCTGTATGGGAAAACATGATAGGCAATTAAAAATGCATATTTCACCCAGTGAAAATGAAAGCTGGTATACCATAAGACATGAATCTGTTATGTCAACTTTCTGCTGATTCACTTATATTTGGATGCACCCATAATCAGGCGTTTTGTCATTTTGGCCCCTAAATATTCAAGATTGACCAAGACCTAAAATATTTGCAGGATAAAATATGCATTCCAGGAGAATTCAATTAGCTGCTTAATGGAAAATTCAATGACAAATTGGCTTTAATCATGAAATTGTGGTTACTTTGACCTTGAATGGCCCCTAATATCACAACAGAATACCTTACCCTAGGTTGATTGCATGAAATGGAAAGATTGTCTCACAAGCATTTTGACACCAGACAATGCCCATACTGTTTAATGCTCACAACATTTATGACCTAAACAGTGGTCCCATACTCGCTTTTTCTCACAACTCGATCTTAAACACTTAATATATGCATGAATTGTCCAATAGCACATTCAACATACACATATTAACTTAAAACTACTTCATTTTCACAGGTAAAGGGTGAAAATGTATTGGTAAAACATGTTTAAGGTATTCTGTCTGTCAATTATTGTGGTGACTTGGTTAGGAAATTAATTGTAATGACAAAACAGAACTACTTCAATATTTCTTCATCAAAATTTGGATTTTCTGGAGAAAAAATGACGTTACGACCTTTATTTGACCTTCAGTTTTCCTTAAATCTCAGTTATATTTGACACTGCCTTTATAATCTTACATGACAAACACAATAGGCAAGTTTAAAGGCTTATTCTCCCCATTGAAAATAAAAGCTGACATACCATACGATATGACTCGATTTGTTATTTCAACTTTCTGTTGCTTGACTTAAATATTTGAGTGCACCCATAATCAGACATTTTGGGCATTTTGGTCCCAGAATGTTGCAGATTGGTCCTGACTGGGTCTTGAAATGACTCAAAAATGTAATCCTTTTCAAAGATATTTCTCACCTTAAAATATTTCCAGGATAAAGTATGTATCCCAGAAGCATTTCATAAGCTGCTAAATCAAAGACAAAATGCTTTAAATCTTGAAATTGTGGTTAATTGACCTTGAATGACCTCTTTTTTTTCTCAACAGAAAACCCTGCCCTAGGTTCGTTGCATGAAATGGAAAGATTGTCTTACAACAAACATTTTGATACCAAACACTGCCTATAATGTTTGGTGCTCACAACTTTCATGACCTAAACAGTGGTCCCGTAACAAGCACTTTCTCAAAACTTGTCCTCAAACACTTTATTTAAGCATGGAATAGCCAAATGCCACATTCTACTCCTCCATATTGACTTAAAACTACTTTATTTTCACTGGTAAATGGTAAAAAATGTATTTTTGGACCATATTTGAGATTATTTATCTGTCAATTATTGTAGTAACCTGGTTTGGAAATTATATAATGGCAAAACACAACTACTTCATCGCAATCACTTCATCAAAATTCGATTTTTTTAGAGAAAAAATGGCATTTTCACCTTTATCTGACCTTCAACGACCCCTTAATTTTAGTATTATTTTACCATCATATTCCAGATTGAGGGGAAAATTAAACCTGACATTTTGGTGCATCATCTGCTCCCTTCCGACTTGTGAAATTTAAGATACAGTCATTTTGGTTTTCAAATTTGTATCATTTTAGGCACTTTTTGCTGTCTCCAGGTGGGCTTGGTACCCTATTTTGTACCTTAAAGCTCAAAATTGGACTTAAAACTCTAGTCAATGAACTTTCTAAAATGTTCAACAACAAATAAAGAGCATTCCTTCAGAAAAAGTGGCTACAGAAATGAAAAACATATCTTCAAAAAAAAAACAGATGTTTAAAAATGGAAACTATAGATTATGGGAAAGTCCAAGATTCTTGATTTGGCAGCCATTTTGACCTTGAATGACCTTTATTACATCATAGGATAGAGTTAGTCATGTGTTTAGTATTTCAAAAGATACTTCTCTTTCATACTAACATTTTGATACCAAACACTTATCCTTATGTTTGGTTTAAGCTTAAGTTTAAGTTTCGTTTGAGAGTTATGAGTGTTTTAAAGTGCCTTCACTATCCCTATACATAATATTTTGACCATCGTGGGGCCTTCTTACATATATAGGGGTATTCAACACATGACCCCATAAAAAAGATGTGCACCACTTCTGAAGTCTACATCCCCAAGTGTGGGCCTAAAACGTGATACCAACGGAAATTTTCTAACTCTCGGGTTAACCTGAATCCCAAGAATGGGTGGCTGGCTACTGTACTATACCAATACAGCCAATTTCTACCCATTTTCACAATATTTTCATTACCTTTTTGACCTTAGTTGACCCTTAAATGACCTCTTAGCATTGATGAATCAGAACATGTGCATTTTAAAAAAGTGCAGGCAAAAATTTTACACATTTGGATATTTCATTTATGGAAATTGGTTATGCATAACATGAAATATGATCGAAAATGTTACCAAAAACCCTCTATTTCAGGATTATATTACTGCAGGTTTTCAGCCTCGTGACCTTTTTGACCTTTGTCTACCCCAAATGACCCTTCACAAGTGACCAATCAGAATGTGGCTGGTTTTAATTCCTGCGAAATTAAAAGTTATACATGGTGATGCCTCATTTGTTGAAAATAAACCACTATAACAAGTTATGATAAAAAATGTTACCCCTACCCCCATAATTGTGACCATCTTTTGCAATCCTGAGAGGTCATTTGCACCAAATAGTATTTAGGTTCATAAAAAAAATTGCCCAACACTTGGCAAATTGGCATCCGGCAGTTTTGTTGTTCTTAGGGTATGTACATTGCATTTCCAACATAAAACCATGCAGGAATCAACATTGCAAGGTTCACATACTTGGCATATAGGGCTGGCTAGTAGACTATTAATGTAAATATGGTACAACACAAATATATGTTAATGTTTTAATAAGGAATAGTGTGAGAAAGGTATTAGATATGTAAACGATTTTTTCATAAATGGATCTTTTACGCCTTTGGAATACCAGCTCCAAGTGAAAGATGTTAAATGCAACTTACTAGAATATGAAACAATTAAACGAAAATTTTATAAGATCTATGTACATTGTCAAATATATAACAGAATTGGGTCAATTTTAGATATCATGATTGACAAGATAACTTTAAAGAGGAAAGGTTGTAACAGAATAGATATAATTATATATAACAAACATCTGAAAGCCTATAATACATTGAATCAGGTTGAAATGGGATTTAATAGTGTGCACTGAAAATGTGGTAACTGTGCATAGGGCAGAAACGATTTGAACGTAGTAAATATCTCGGCACTACAGTGCAGATGTTTAATTTCTATACCAGTAAACCTGTCGCCTGCCAGCAACTGCCACACACACACACACACACACACACTCACACACACACACACACACATATACATGTATATATATATATATATATATATATATATATATATATATATATATATATATATATATATATATATATATATAGAGGCACGCATGTTCCTGAGTGCTTGTGAATGCAATATTTAGCCTTGTCGTCACAGGCAAGTAGTCTTTTCTCGGCCCAAGTAGCCGAGTGGCAATCAGTCATGCGGTCGTGTAAAATGCCTAGTCTGCCCGCATATTTACGGCTTAAAGTAAATGCCGTTTCTGTAGTATGCCGGGGGAACGTGTCAATAACACATGTAGTGCACTGTTGACCTGTCTGCATCTGGAGCGTACACGTGTCCTTTCACTTTGAAAACAATATTCATCATGATATCTAATTTGAGAAATACATGAAGATGTTTGTTAAATCGAAACGGAAAATCGCCTTTCACCCACATACCTTTTTAAACATAGCTTGTCAAGATATTTCCAAAAGCATACTCCCACGAAGTGAAAGTTATTAAGTGATACTACCGCTGCACTTGAATGTACCTTGACGTTAAGACTGTGATGTTTGTAACACATCAAGACATCCATTGAATAGTTTAGCAGTCGTGTTCCCTTTCCTAAAAATGTTATCCAATCCATGTGGTATCGGCTTTCCAATTATAAGATGTATTTAACTTGGCTGTTGGAGTTCACCTACATGAGATCACAATCCTGACAACCAGTCTAGTTAAGTGACAGGTCGATTGGTGCAGGAATTCAATGTCGTTACTGTACTAGAGCAATGAAGAACAGGTAAAAAGGACACTCGTCATAATTATCCCCAGATGCATTACAATGTGGGATTACACGTGGTCACCTGTTGATTGTTTCTGATCCGCCCACGCCCTTTGTGTTATCCCAGGTAGAGATCCTCCACCTGCTTCTTATTCCTCACAATTACAATACGTTACCATAGCAATATCTAATCCTTACATCCTCCTGAACCCAACGTACTTACCTAAAATCTGAGCCCGCTTAGTCCTGCCCACTGATTCAGCACATGGGATTCTTATCCTCGTTTCAACCTGGGGTACTCACATTATGTGTCCTCTGTAAAACCTTCTACTTTAATATGGTGATATTTAAGTAGTATTTGAAGAGGTGATGTAAATCTCACTAGGAATAATATCCCAGGATGAAATAGTTTTTAAGAATATAGCTATGCTACAATGACGTTTCCAATTGTCATCCATCAGATATATGATAGGTTTATGTACACACACAAACACACACATATATATATATATATATATATATATATATATATATATATATATATATATATATATATATATATATATATATATATATATATATATATATATATATATATATATATATATATATATATATATATATATATATGTATATATAATATATATATATATATATATATATATATATATATATATATATATATATATATATATATATATATATATATATATATATATATATATATATATATATATATATATATATATATAAACATATAAATATATATATATATATATATATATATATATATACATATATATATATATATATATATATATATATATATATATATATATATATATATATATATATATACTAGGCTCAATTTAGGTCAACAGCATATATGGGTCTCTCAATGTTGTTGACCCACTCTCATTCGTAAAACTTCTTTCGGAATCGTGAAATGTATGAGGTCATCTTGCAGGAACATCGAATTTACCATCCGGTTGCCCTAGGCTAGTATACATTTAGTTTGCAGACGTGACTTCCATTTACAAATCAATTGTACCCTTTCTTGATCTGCGGTCCTATCTAGGTTAGCCCAAGCAGCTTAGTTAAAGAACACTTATAATTGAAACACGGAGACCAAAGGGATTGGTACAAACATTGTTAGAATGGGGACAAGAGTGCTAAACTAGGCGATGGATTATTTTAAAAGTCTTACCAACATCAAAACCTCAAAACAATCCGAAAAGCAAATCATGCCGCGTGCTTTAAAAATGAATGAGAGTAACTTGTCAAAAACATAAATCAAGGGGCCTAACCCCTTGTATCGAGTAAATATGTGTAATGGACATATGGTCATGTAATTTTTCATCTTAGAACTTAATGTTGCGTGACAAAACATCCACACCCTTGGAAAACGACCTACTAACCTAAGTCACCGGTAGCTTTCTCACCTTGTTTAAGTGGGCGGCAAATACTCGTACCCACTGATAGATAGAACTAGACTACTCACTCTATACATGTAGGCTATCGGCCAAATTTTTCTAGTTTAATCACCTCCCCCCCCCCCCCCCCCCCCCCCCCCCCCCCCCCCCATGTTGATGGAAAAATTGTACCTAAGGTGGATAGGGGAGTATCTGGGGCTTACCAAAATGACGGGCCCCCACTTTGGGACATGGTCAGATTTGCGTTAGGCTTGGTTAAACTGACCACCCACAAATCAGGGAATCGGCCACCTGAAGCACACATATATGGAGGAATAATGGGATGGGGGGGGGGGGAAGCAAATTGACCATGACATTGCTAACAGTACGTTCATTAAATATCACATATTTGGTATCAAAATGTTGATCTGGAATAGAATAATATTTTTGAATACTAACACGTGACTAACTTTATCCCATGATGTAATAAATGTCATTCAAGGTCAAAATGGCTGACAAATCAAGAATCTGGGATTTTCCCATAATCTATGGTTTCCGTTTATTAAAACTCATATTTTAGGTCTCTGGCCGATAGCCTACTAGTTAAATAAAGACTCCAGACACTTATTGTACTGTACTGCACTGTAATGTTGGGTATATACTAGCTTTGATTCATAAATAAAAAATGTTTTGCATATAAATACAGATTTCGCGCACAGACATTGAAGGGTGATCTTGTTTGTATGACCGAAATGTGTTTTACTGCATATACTTCGAAAAGGGTACTCACTGTGTTGATGCTGGAAATGGTGTTGATAGCGTTTCTGTGTGTTTTGAGTGCTTTAATACACAGATTGCAAAAGAGAAGCTCGCCTTCATGCAGCACAGCGGTGTTGAAACTGCTGGCGATGTTTGCAGGATTTCCCAAGTCTGTATCTGTTCTCGATCGTGGTGCTAGCTTTATACAGCCTAATCCCACCCCTGGATATGGATGCCGACAGAAGGAACACTAAGCCGTATTTAACGTGCACAGGCGGATATTGGGTTGCTCTATTGTAGGCACGTTGCTGGGGGTCCTTGTGTTTACAGGGCACTGATTGGGTGGCAGATTGAATATATAAAGATGCTTCTGCAGACTAACCAACCCTTTATTACCATGCACGATTCGCCGGTGTGAATCGTACGCCCACGCACACAGGTGGAGGACTGGCCTGGGAGAGGGGGATTATGTGTTTGTTTACAGTCACACCCACGTACACACACGCACACACACACTTACCTATATAAATATATATATATATATATATATATATATATATATATATATATATATATATATATATATATATATATATATATATATATATATATATATATATATATATATATATTGAAAATGCTACACCTATGGCCCAGGGCTCACGATTCACTATCAGCAATCGTGTATGTTGATTATCATAATCATCATCATCATCAACATCTTAATCATCATCATGTTTTTCTTTAAATCAAGATTATTGTCATCTGCCAAATGTTATCCGCTATCTGCAATAAGAATGATTGTGTTTTGTGACTGATATTGCTGTATTTTGTGTTGCAGACATTTTCTGTCATTGCTATTGATGACGATGGTGATGATATTAATGATGATATTTTTGTTTTTATTGGCTAATGTTTTGTTGTTCTGATGATGAGGATGATGATATGGCTGATGTTGATTATGACGATGATGTTGTTGTTTGTGTTGTATTGTGTTGTTTACCACTATGAGAAACATTTCATTCTCGTCTTTAGCAGTGTTAATTACATGTACATGTTCACCATGACCAACTGCGTTAATCTCACATTACACAGAACTGGCCAAACATTCTCTACATGTTGACATCTATCATCAACTCAGACACGAAAAAGGTGTTCGCCCTAACCACTGCTCGCTGATTTATGCTCTTCATGTTCGAAACTCATAGATCATTTCAGTTAAGTGCTGCTCCTGTCTCTTCTTATACTAGCAGCTAGACAGACGCAACGATGATATAAACTCTGTTCAGTGTGACATTAAAACTAAAAGGTAAGGCTTGCTTTTTACTGTTGCTTTTAAAGAGAAGTTATAGCCCACTACTCATGTGCCCATGCCGTGGTGAAAACAGGAGGTGGCAACGTTCTACAAAGACAGATGTATATGTAGTGCGCTTCAATATAGTGGAAAACAAGTTGCATCCTTGTCCTGTACACTGTTATAACCTTAAGTCTCTGATTTGAAGACAGATTCGACCATGTTTACAAGAATGGGACGTCATTGACACGTTTGACGTTATATTATTGATCCTTGTATTAGAGTAGCAAGTTTGACGTAAAATACTCTGATTCTGTAATATTGTGTTATACATGTAGCTGATTTGAATCAATGTTCTAATTGGAACAAAAAGAAAAAAAATCCTATGTAAAGCCATTCTATATTCATTTGATTATGCTTTTCTAAAATGTCCATGAATAAACCATATCTGGAAGAAAATAAATTGTGGCTAAAAGGTTTAAATTGACTAAACTCTAAAATGAGTGATATTGAAAGATTTGGTTCAAAAAAATTTGAATTGTATATTGGATACTACTATTTTAATGGTAAAACATTTAATTATATACACATAGACAAAACGGAATAGCTCCGCACATAAACTGGATTAAGTATCACCTTTGCAGGCAAGTGGAATGTGATGATTAATATGCAGTGATTGGTCAGATAACTAAAACATCCCTGAGGAAATATATAGGGAGACATTTATTCAGGCCTCGATACCGTATATTCTACTTCAATTTCTACTTAATTCTACTTAAAATTCAGGTGTTTTCTAACAAGTGACTGAAGTGTAACCGCTAGGAAAGTATTATACCATATGGATCTTCAATATCTACTTGTTCCTTTCATGCATGCAATATGAAATGAAAAAAGACATTCAATAAACGCAGAATTTATAAAAGATATAGATCAACTTTTTAAATGTTCTTAAAACAATACGCCATTTGTGATAAATTGTGAGCTCTGGTGACTCTTATTTACAGTTCCGGCATTTATTTCCTGCACTAAATACGTAGGCAGCCTAGGCATGATACTCGGTGGCATGCCCGATTGCCACCCAGTTTTTTGGACATGGACGCAACCATCCTGACTAACCCCACAACTGAACGTAGCTTCGATTCGCAAGCTACGTGGTCCATTAAAATGTGCTTAGGTGATTTTTTACATGATATCCATGGGTGTTTAAACAACCAGGCACTGGTTGAACTAATCATATGGGAGAGAGTGTCTTCCTAGTGGAAAGAGAGCGAGGCAGTGTCCAAGTTCCAGGGTGCGTGCCGCAAGGGCCAATCTTGCGTGCACACATCCCTATTACTCCAGGAGACTGTGGCTAGCGCCTTGGAGAGGCATAGTAAAGTGTTTGTGTCATATTTCGATGTCTCCAAGGCGTTCGACACAGTGTGGATTAATGGCCTGTTCTCTAAACTACACGACATGGGGATTGGGGGGAAGCTGTGGCGGCCTTCCATTGTACGGTGCAGGTTTTTGGCAGTTTCTCAGACTGGTACCCCATGTCATGTGGAATTCATCAGGGCGGTGTTCTCTCGTTGATTAAGTATATTGTCTTTATTGATGAGCTTCTCGTTAGCCTGGAAAAATTGTGTTGTACAATCTCTCGTATTCCCAGCAGCCCAGCAGGCTATGCTGATGACTTGGCGATGGCCACAATTTCTAAGCATCACACTGACATGGTAAAGCGCATTGTACACGAATATGGTAAAAAATGGAGATTTAGGTTTAACTGTTCTGCTGTAATGGTCTTCGGTGAAGAAAGAAAAGTTAACAAGGCCAATAAGAAAGATAGGATGTTTAGACTCGGTCCGGAAGGTATTAAAGAAAAAGACAATTACGATCATGTAGGTGTTAAAATGAGTATCCTCCCTGATGACACATCACGTGTTGAAGAGAAAATTTCAAAAGGAAGAAAAACCCTCAATGCATCATCGGGAATGGGGTTCAGAAAAAACGGGCTCAATATGGGTACGTGTAATATTATTTACTGGCAAGTAGTAATGCCTACCGTCTCATTTGGAAGTGAAGTTTGGGTATTGTCTGAGAGAGATAAGGAATTGCTAAATTTTTTCCAGACATATGCAGGTAAAAGAAAACAAAGATTTCCGCAAAGATCCCCCAATACAAGTAGCTCATATGGCTTAGGATGGCTAAAAATAACATCCTACATCCGGGTTAAGCAACTTTTATTTGTACGTACAATTTTAAAATTGGACCCAGAAAATGTGATAAGGAAGATTTTTGAACTAAGACTAAAGGTTTTCTGATATAATGTGGAAGTGTGTCGAAAAAACAGGTATAGGAGCCCAATCTTTAACTTGTTAGATGTTGCTATGATCTTTAGTGTTTTAAACTCTATACAAGATATGACTGAAGGCCTAATCACTATTGCATCAAAAAAGGCTTGGTCTACTCTCATATGGGAATGTGCATGGAAATTAGAGGATGCCAACTGGCATGCTACAAATACAATCTTAAAAGAAAGTGACTTGTTATGCCGCATAATAGGGGAGTCTCGTTATCTCACATGGTGGGCTATCAGTGACTTAGACTACAGGCTAGTATGTATGTGTGAGGATATGAGTAAGATATTTGCCATGCAAGTCTACTTAAAAGGGATGACTGCGGATTAAAAGGGTTGACCATGAGTAACAGGACATGCACTAACTGTGATGCTTACTGCATAGAAGATATTTTCCATATTATTGCGCAATGTCTATATTATTGTAAAGAACGCGTTTTGATGTATGATGAAATATTCAGGAAGTGTCCAAATGTTAAAGCTATTTCTGAAGAGGAAAGTGCAAATGTAGTGTACTATCTATTGGGCAGGGAAATTCCTTCCATATGTGATGAGGAAATGCTATGTCTCTGGTGTACATCTGGTAACGCAATATCCATAATGTACTGGAGGGCCATAGCAAGCAGGAAGGGCATAGGGTAATTTAATTGCCCTCTGTCCATCTGACCCCCCTTTTGTGAGGGTAATTATGACACAACCTGATTATTATTAATTATCTAGATGTCTGTATGCGCCCAGTAAAGAATTGCTGCGGATAAATAATGAGCAGTACATTCTATATCCTTATATATTTATTTGTAAATTGTATTTTATATGATATTTTGAATGTAAGTGATGTATATTTTATATCATTGATATAGTCAATAAATAAATACTTATAAATACTTATACTTATAAATACTTATAATACTGTCAGACGTCTGGTCGACCGGTGCTGAAATTTAATGCCTGTACTGAGGTAGGCAAATGGATGTGTGACTTCTGAAGGATGAACATAAGGAAAGAAGGAGTAGTCATAAAACAAACTTAATTTCAAATGACCGCGTGTCTTCCGCTGACAATGCCATATCTTTTAACACAAAGCGAAAACTAATTTATCCTACTCATACGTTAATCAAAAATATGCCTTGTATATCAATATAAGGCCACGTTAGACATCTATCCTTCAAAAATCAGTCTATTAGTCCCTAACTCTAATAAAAATTATTTTTTAGTGTTGCGGTTATGGCAACTATCTTAGCCCTATATTCCTTACGAAACACAGCTTTCAAATCACAAATTTCCAATCATTGATTTTGGTCAACAAACATATAATTTAATATAGCATACCTCCTTACAACTAAGCCCAGGACAACTACTTTTCTGATTTAAACAGAGATATCTACGCAAACACATTACCTTTTTCCAATATGAGGGCCATTTCTCACAAAACGTTATGGTCAATAAACGCACTCCAGTAATGGGTCCAACTACACCTTAAAACCTCCTCTGTCGTTGTAACGAGATTTTTGCAAGAAGGCATTACGAATACACGTGATGGTGATGCCTTCTGTTAGGAAATTGGGTTGAAAACCTGTTGCTATATTTGCAAGGGCATATATGCCTTTAGGGTAAACGTAGGCCTATTCTATCATATTTTGGCAAAGTCGTCTGATGATATTACTTTAATGAGTGTAAAGGCTATTTAAACTACAAATATCATTTAGGGTCATACTTATCCTTGAAAAGTGGACATGTGAGATGTGTATATTCCGAGACTCTCCGAGAGTACTAAAATGATTGTTGGGGAGTTATAAACATGACGATACTATCGTTGAATAGAAGAGTACAAAGTGTATCAATTCGTATGTAATCACTCCTTTTTGTTTATGATCACAAGGTGGCCATACCTTACATTAAGTGTATTTTAAAGGTCTGTTTGCATTATATATATATATATATATATATATATATATATATATATATATATATATATATATTTATATATATATATATATATATATATATATATATATATATATATATATATATATATATATCGTTATATATAAAATCATATGCCCTTGTGTACAAATATCTATGAATAAAATGTCACGTGAATGGGCCAAGAACATCAATTCGGTGCATACAGCTAACAAAGAGCATTTAGTTGACTTGGAAATAGTTTCCAAAAGCGCCAGCAGATGGGGCTTTTAATTGAGGGAGAGTGCTAGATCCCTGCCCTGATCAATCGTATGTACGGTCATACAGCACTGTTTATTTCGCAAATTTAACTTTTCTAATTAAGACATAACCTTTGCTCTGTGAGAATGCCTATTCAACAAAGAGCTTACATTGTAGAAGCTGTAGAAGCTATAGAATACTGCATCAGGACATGGATGTAATTTGGTGGAAAGTTCATCTTTTCCTAAATCTAGCTAGGTTAAGGTAGCACAGATGGGTGATGAGGACAGTGAGGATGAACTGCCACAGGCAGAGCCCTCATACATTAAGGGGGGCAGGCACAATACTGATCCCAGGGAGGCAGTGTTGACAGCAGATATAGTTGCCATGATTCAAACACTGCAAATGCAGATTGTGGCCCAATCTGTGGGGTGCACGCTGTCACACAACAAACAGCCATCCAGTTCCTGCCCAGCTGATTCAGATAATCCATATGGAGGTGGTAATGATGGGGAGGAAGGAATGGGGTTTTACGTTGCTTTAAACAGCTTAGGTCATTTCCCGACGAGATAGAACCCCGGAACCGGGAAACATCCATACTCTTATCAATTGGTTCCATAGGGTACTTCAGTTGCAGAAGGACCATAGAAAGCCCTTCACAACACCGCACATTTACATAGCGACCAGGCCAACCCATCTGGGGATCCAGCAGAGACACACACCTGCAAACTCACAATTGGGAGCCCTGTATTGTTACCGTAATGAGGCTAGGTGTTTGGTTGAACTGGAAATGATTGAGTTTGGGCAAATTAGGAACATAACATGTGGATACAGAACTCCCAAGAGAAATATAACGTATACTACAGCTATGACTGTGAGGAATATATGATAATATAAGAGGGCAAAGGACTAGCCAGATAATTTTGCTTGCTACGAATATCTCAATACATATAATGATCATGTGTTGCTTGAAACGGTAGTTACTGCTCGAGATATACAGTGATTTACATCCATTTGGTGCTGCCCCCATTTGGGGGTTTTGGACACTAAAATCTGTCAAGATGATGAGAGTATGGTAAACCGTGTGAGATCTTTGGACTGGTCAATTGCTAGGAGGCGGCTGACCTCAGACATAAGACATATTCCTGGCCACTATAATTATGTAATTCCAAAGTGATGTTTAAAGTGATCTATCTATCAGTTCACTAGTGTATACAGTACTAGTGTAGGCAACACGCTTGGTAATGCGATATGTGTTTGTTACATATTACGTTCAAGAGGAGGAAAGAAAAATCACTAGGCCAAGGACTTACTGTTGGGAGCCTAAATATCCAGTCTGTCAGGAACAAAACTGACATCATCAGGGATATTGTCATCAATCAAAACATCGATATCCTTTCCCTGACTGAGACATGGATTACCATCAAGGAAAAAGATGACTTTTACGTGAAAGGACTGACATTCCCAGGCTATGAATTTAGCCACATACCGAGGCGAGGAAATCGTGGTTATGGTGGGGTGGGAGTACTACATAAGGCTTCCATTAAAGTAACCTGCTCTGACAAGTACAAGTCAGACAGTTTTGAGAATATGCTAATTCAGTTCAATACTGGGTCACGTTGCCTCAATTTGGTTACCTTATATAGGCCCCCACCCAATCAGAAGAATAAATTCACCACCACACAATTCTTCGAGGAGTTCTCCACATTTCTTCAAGATAGGGTGACAAGCTCTGGTGATCTACTAATCGTAGGAGATCTGAACTTTCACCTTGATAAAAAGAATGACACTGCTACTCGGAAACTCACAGAGTTGCTGGAGTCATTCAACATCCTGCAGTTTGTGAATACATCCACTCATATGTCTGGGCACACACTTGATGTTATAATGTGTCGAGCTACAGACAACTTGATCCAAGAGGTCAAGGTGGGTGATATGATAACAGATCACAACCTACTGTTATGCACTGTCCACCATCCCAAGCCACACCTGCAGGAAAAGAAAATTGTGACTAGAAAACTCCGATCCATTGACTTGCCCAGTTTTAGGGAAGATATTGTGCAAGGGCTGAGGGTTAATGATCACAGTGAATCTGTTTCGGATATTCTTAACAGATACAATGTTCATCTTACCAGCGTCCTTGACAAGCACGCACCAAAGAAAGAGAAATCTGTTGTAGTTCGACCCATACAACCATGGTTCACGGATGAACTACATCAGGCAAAAAATGAAAGGAGGAAAGCTGAGAGACTGTGGCGAAGGACCGGCCTTACTGTTCACAAAGAAATCTACAGGGCTGAGAAGTGCAAGTATAATACTTTGCTACTAGACAGTAAAGCAACCTACTTCAATGAAAGAATCACAGAATGCGGTAATGACTCAAAAGCTATTTCAAAAATTATAGACGACCTTCTTTTTCGACACAAAACAACAAAATTACCAGCGTATGGTTCTGCTCAGGACCTCGCAAATAGATTTGCAACATTTTTCAAAGAAAAAATTGACAAAATCAGAGATGAGCTACCTGATTGCTCTGACATTGACCTAAACATACCCCAGGATAAGCCTCCCTCAACTCTAAGTTTTCTTCAAACCACAACACAGGAGGAGGTATGGAAGATCATATGTAAATCTCCTTCGAAAAGTTGTACATTGGACCCGATACCCACTTGGATCATCAGGGATGCAAAAAATGAACTGCTTCCCACGATCATTGACATCATTAATGCCTCACTGAGGTCAAGTGAAGTACCTACATCTATGAAATCAGCTGTGGTCACCCCTCTGCTTAAAAAAGCTACCTTAGACCCTGAGATACTAAAAAACTACCGCCCTGTTAGCAACCTTTCCTTTGTATCAAAGGTCTTAGAGAGGGTGGTTGCTCAGCGACTGACAAGTTACATGACAGATAACAATCTACATGAATACCTTCAATCTGCATATAAACCTGGTCACAGCACAGAGACAGCACTGGTGAAGGTACAGAATGACATTCTTACAAGCATTGACCAGCATGGAATTGTTATACTGATTCTTCTTGACCTAAGTGCAGCATTTGATACCATCGACCATGACGTGCTGTTTTCTAGAATGGAAAGCACTCTGGGTATAACAGGGCCAGCCCTTGAATGGTTCCGTTCATATCTTGGTGACCGTACTCTTCGAGTTCAGATAGATGATTCATTCTCCGCATCACAGGAAATCCTATGGTCTGTACCACAAGGATCAGTGTTGGGCCCTCTGCTCTTCCTGATTTACCTCCTACCCTTAGGAATACTGATAAGAAAGCATGGTCTAGAACTCCATGCTTATGCGGATGATACACAACTCTATATCTCTATCAAACCTATCAATCAGCGTGTAGTGTTCAAATTTGTGAGTTTTAGACCACCTAAGTTCGGCAAAGTTTCCATAATTTCTTTTCTGAATTTAGGATTTTTCTGGCACCATACGAAATTTCTAAACAATTGGTCTAGTCTATCCAGTGTCTCAATATTGGGGGATGGGAGGGACAACAGGATATGTGTCACCTTTGATATTAATAAACTTTTAATAATTATAATTTTGCCGTAGGGAGTTAAATTTCTTGCATTCCATAGACTGATTAGCTTTTTAATTTCCCCTAGTTTCCCCTCTAAGTTTAACTCTGTTATATCATTAAATTTTGATATGTTATAAGTTATCCCAAGTGACGTAAATTCCTGTGTCCAGTCTAAGTTTAGATCGTTACATAATGTAACCCCGTTGTCCCTCCAGGCCCCAATTTTTGACATCTTAGTCTTTTCCTTATTAACCCTCAAACCACTGATCCGCTCAAACTCCTTCAGAATCTGCATACACATCCTAATATTATTTTCATTTGGTTTTAGAAATAATGTTGTGTCGTCCGCATATAGAGAAGTTTTATGTTCTTGTGTGTGTAGTGTGATTCCTTTTATTTCTGTGTTTTCCCTTATGGCCTCCGCCATTACTTCTGCTGCTATGACGAAGAGATAAGGGGACACCGGGTCCCCTTGTCTACACCCCCTACCTAAATTGATTTGACTAGAAAGATTCCCATTTTGCAGTATTTTAGATGTTGTAACGATTTGATCCAATTTATTGTTTGTTTTCCAAAATTAAATTTTTTTAATGTTTTTGAAATAAATTGCCAGGAAATGGAGTCAAACGCTTTTTCAAAGTCGATTGACATTATTAAACCGTCTATACCCTTTTTATTACATTCATCAATTATGTCATATAGCAATCTCGAGTTTTCACCTATAAAACGGCCGTTCACAAACCCCTTTTGGTCCGTATGTATTATAGTGGGCAGAATATTTTTAATCCTATTGGCTATAATTCCTGAAAAAAAATTATAAACTGAATTCAGAAGTGTTATGGGGCGCCAATTTTTCAAAATGTTTCTAACTTTCCCCCCTTTCGGTATACAAGTAATAATGCCTTCTAATTGAGCCGGGTTTACTATGTTTTTGTTTCTATAGGAGTTAAGTAGTTTCATTAATAGTATTTTTATTGTGGGCCAAAAAACTTTATAAAATTCATTACTATAACCGTCCGGGCCTGGACTTTTGTTATTTTTACTTTTTTTGACTATATTGCTTAATTCCTCTAAAGTAATTTCCTTTTCTACCATTTCCCTATTTTGCTCATTTAGTTTAGGCAGTCTTTTTTTAATTGTTTTTAAAGAGGTTTCATCTATGTCTATACATTTTTTCTCAGAAAAAAGTTTCTCATAAAATTTACGCATTTCTTCCAGAATTTGTTTTGGGTCATTTATCAATTTATTTCCATCCTTTATTTCTCTAATATGTTTCGAAATAAAATTTTTGTTCTCTAAATTCAAAAAAGAATTTGAGGGTTTTTCACCCAATTGACTTGTTTGCCATCTAGACCTTACTAGTGCCCCTTTCAATTTATGTTCCCTAATTTCTTCTAATTCCATTTTCTTATTTCTTAAAGTTTGGGTCCAATTTTTATTTCCTATCTCCTGTGCTAAAACCTTTTCCATTTCTAAAATCTCTTTTGTGAGTTTTGATTCTCTTTCTCTCTCTTTCCTTTTTTTATTTGCTGCATAAGTCATTAATAAATTCCTAAGTTGCGCCTGTAGAACTTCCCAAAAAAGTTCTTTTTCTATTATGAAATCAATTTCAATATCTCTGAAATTATTTATGACAAATTCCTGACTATATGGGGTGCAGGCATATGTGCAAACTATTAGTTCTAATTCCTTTTCTATTTGGTCTTTTAATTCATTGTCATTCAAAAGCGAGTTGTTTAATTTCCAGTTACCTTTCCCCTTTTTGTGTTTACTAATTATCAGTTTTAAATTTATTGGACTGTGGTCAGACCTATAGCTACTTTTAATTGAGGAGTCCCCGTAAATTTCTAATAATGATTCTGAAATAAGAAAAAAGTCTAGTCTTCCCATTTTTTTTATAAAAATACTGTTTCCATGTGTACTGTCTTAGTTCTAAGTGTGTATGCCTCCATATATCTAATAAATCTAGTTTGTTTTTGTAATTTTCCACTATTTGACTGGCTTTTGGATTATTCTGCTTTCTATAGTTGATAGTATCTTCTTGAAAATTGTTCACTAGATTCCAGTCCCCTGTTAAAATTAAGTTATTAATGTCCATGGATTCAATTTTGTCAAAAAGGTCTATGAAAAAATTTGGGGAATCATCGTTAGGTGCATATAAATTAATTAATAAAAACCTAGCTATATCTATTACTTCTATATCCAAAATGATGAATCTACCATTGTCGCTATATTTTATGTTATGAATCTTGTGTTCAAAATTATTTTCAATAGCTATCAGAACTCCTCCTGAGTTCCTTTCCTTTCCTGATATAAAAAAGTTTACATTCCATTCGTTTTTTAATATATTCATATCTTCTTCCATAATGTGTGTTTCTTGTAAACACAATATATTAATTTTTTCTTCCCTAGCTTTTTCAAATATATCTATCCTTTTCATTTTGTCACGCAAGCCTCTACAGTTAATAGATTCTATTTGAATTGTTTCCATTATTGTCTAAATTTTGTAATCATTTTTAATATAATAAATTCAAGGAATTGTATATTGTGTTGTTGTGTGTGTTTTTTCTCCATATACGGACGTTTTTGTTCTGAAATCTTATCTCTCATTATGGTATTCCAATAGCAGTATGCAGACTCAGAAGGAAGACAAAAACCGATCGGTTTGTATGTATTTATAATAAATTTCAACAAGTCTGTTAGTATAACATGAACAAGAAATGCGCCAACCCAGTGGCAAAATACATAAATATAACCACAAAAACAACTGAACTGTAGGAACAAATACATATAACATAAATTGAAACAAAAAAAAATATTGCTATTAGCGTCACTCTTGTTTCTAATATGCGATAATTCTTGAATTCTGTGAGAATGCCTATTCAACAAAGAGCTTACATTGTAGAAGCTGTAGAAGCTATAGAATACTGCATCAGTACATGGATGTAATTTGGTGGAAAGTTCATCTTTGCCTAAATCTAGCTAGGTTAAGGTAGCACAGATGGGTGATGAGGACAGTGCGAATGAACTGCCACAAGCAGAGCCCTCATACATTAAGGGGGGCAGGCACAATACTGATCCCAGGGAGGCAGTGTTGACAGCAGATATAGTTGCCATGATTCAAACACTGCAAATGCAGATTGTGGCCCAATCTGTGGGGTGCACGCTGTCACACAGCAAACAGCCATCCAGTTCCTACCCAGCTGGATCAGATAATCCATATGGAAGTGGTAATGATGGGAAGGAATGGGGTTTTACGTCGCTTTAAACAGCTTAGGTCATTTCCCGACGAGATAGAACCCCGGAACCGGGACACATCCATACTCTTATCAATTGATTCCATAGGGTACTTCAGTTGCAGAAGGACCATAGAAAGCCCTTCACAACACCGCACATTTACATAGCGACCAGGCCAACCCATCTGGGGATCCAGCAGAGACACACACCTGCAAACTCACAATTGGGAGCCCTGTATCGTAACCGTAATGAGGCTAGGTGTTTGGTTGAACTGGAAATGATTGAGTTTGGGCAAATTAAGAACATAACATGTGGATACAGAACTCCCAAGAGAAATATAACGTATACTACAGCTATGACTGTGAGGAATATATGATAAGATAAGAGGGCAAAGGAGTAGCCAGATAATTTTGCTTGCCACGAGTATCTCAATACATATAATGATCATGTGTTGCTTGAAAAGGTAGTTACTGCTCGAGATATACAGTGATTTACATCCATTTGGTGCTGCCCCCATTTGGGGGTTTCGGACACTAAAATCTGTCAAGATGATGAGAGTATGGTACCGTGTGAGATCTTTGGACTGGTCAATTGCTAGGAGGCGGCTGACCTCAGACATAAGACATATTCCTTGCCACTATAATTATGTAATTCCAAAGTGATGTTTAAAGTGATCTATCTATCAGTTCACTAGTGTATACAGTACTAGTGTAGGCAACACGCTTGGTAATGCGATATGTGTTTGTTACATATTACGTTCGCTTCAGATTACTAATCTAACTTGATAATGCTACGAAACTGCATCACGATAACATTCGTTACACATTTTAGAAAATGTATCTAGTGAGTAATGTAATTTGTAAATTAAAACCCCTTTTATATGAGAAGCGACCGGACAATAGTGATGATGCTTGTGTTCTTTTACACGCGCAAATGTCGTCTCAGGGGTGACAACCTCGTTGACTATACTTAACCCTAGGGACCGGGTTGAATGACCGACACACTGACTTAAGCTCCGGCGTGGACACTCAACACTACCTTAGATGAATAGAACAATGGATTGGTCGCCACAGACCGTTTGGCCTATAGTGAAGCCCTGGACACACGTAATCTCGCCAAATTCAGCCTCAGAGTGACGTCATTAGGAGACAACGACCAATGTGGGCTCTCGTACGAGTTGGTTTGAATGTCATTAAACACTCTTTCCGTGCATTAACCTATATTTATCACACAGTGGGGCAGTATTGACTCTTTTAGTATGTTATCAGTAATAATACACTGCATTTCTGGCTTCTGATTGGTCAATACTGCCCCACTGTGTGATACTGAATTTTAAACCACGAGCAAAGCGAGTTTGTTCGAAAGTCATTAAACACGAGTGAAGTTCTCTAACACATTAAGCAACTAGTATCCACTACATGTACAATGATGGCTTCTGATTGGTCTCGCCTAACCGACTCCTTATTTTGCCCTATTGTTTATTACTCTTAACTTCTCATAGTGGACTTTGTGGAATCTCATAATCTGCTCATGCCGTACTTAACAGAAATAATACACATCACGGAAGCCAGTGGCTTCTGATTGGTCCATACTGCTCCACTGTGTGCTAACACTACTTGACACACACTTGGGCAGTGTGGACCAATCAGAAGCCTGAAATGCTGTGAACTATTTCTGATAAAATGCTGCAAGAGTTGATTCTGAATAATAGAAAAGTCCCATAATAATTCTGATAAAATACTTCAAGATCATATTCTGTTATTTCACACTGTCCCATTGTATTATCTTAGATGAGCAGACACACGTGATTGACATTGGTGGAATTATTGTAAGAAGCCACAGCAAAAAATAAGAAAAAAAACAGCAAGAATAATCAGAAGACAACATGACTGACACATGATTAGTGCTAAATTTGCTAGAGCGCGGAAAGAGTGTTTTATGAATTTAGAAAAGTTAATCACGAGTAAAGAGAATTTGCTTGGAAATCACAAGATAAAAAAACGACTCGGAATCATTGACTTTCACAAGAAAGGTAGAGTTGAAATCGTTGATTTTCTTTGTTAAAAGCGCATTGTCTTTTGATTAAATCCTGTCTGTCTACATAAATCCTGAGAGTATGCCTAGCAATTTATATCTGTATGTTTATTGGAAATGGTACGAAATCATACGCTATACAACATTAAATGTTTCTTGACATGACTAAAATACGCAAACAAATATATCAAACATACTAACTCTAACTTACCTAAGCACATAAAGCAGTGACAAAATTCATGAATCGCAAATTTAAGTAAATGCTAGTACATGTAGTGTTACGGTTGCACATGTCGATGGGGTTGATTTGTGAATATAGGGGCATTTTGAGACATTTGAATATTTGAAAGCCTACACCCTTATATTCTCATAATCAGACCATCTGTAACTATCTAGACCGTCACTGAGCAGAGTAAGAAAAACAATTTCTCCCACTAAGAGGCCTACATTATGTGTAGAAAACCCATAAAGATATTGTTATCTTAGCAAACCGTTTTCGTCGTTAAGTATAACGTGTAGGTCATGATAAAAACCTGCAAAACTTCCATGAAACTGATCGTCCATGTATGTACCGTAGAATTCAGTCGTATTCCCAAACGTTGATAACAAAAATGAACGAATAACATGTTTTAAAAGGCGCTAAATCCGGATCTAGTAAACACAGATAACTTTCTGCTGCCCAAACAGTGAACCCAGCAGTGGCGCGCGTGCACTTAAACAAGCGTCACGTACACGATCTAGGGCTAGTTTCCAAGGAGAGCAAAATGGTGCACGTCACAATACACGTGTTACCATTGTTGAATTAGCGCAAAGGCGGCCTTTTGATGACTAAGTGTAGGTAGCTTATTCGCGGTAAAACGCGTATATTTCTCCTTTTGATCGTGGGAGAAACAGGTTCCATCACTCGTGGATGGAAAGGGAAGGTATTTTACACGAGTGAGTGCTGTTGTGTCTTGGGAGGAGGCGTGCCTTCTCTACTTCCTTTTCCATCCACGAGTGATAGAACCTCTATATCTCTGACCCACACGTTTAGGGATCCTTTCTCCATATTGCAGCAATTTCACCAAACAATGACCGTTTCACGCTTTGACGGATTTACTTGAAATTTGAAAAGGAAATGAAAACTGAAAAAGGAAAGCTACTACTCTTA
Source organism: Maea johnstoni (assembly GCA_963942565.1). Lineage (NCBI taxonomy): Eukaryota > Metazoa > Annelida > Polychaeta > Spionida > Magelonidae > Maea > Maea johnstoni. The sequence goes on from OZ012695.1 coordinate 13,897,873, forward strand.
CGGAGTGAAACGCACCACAGTTTTTCTAAATTTTACTTAATTTCAAAGTTATGGTACCAAGAGGTTAAAAATGTATAATTTTGTGGACAAAATCATAAGCAGATGATTATAACATTTTAATGGAGCAAAGATTTCTTTAAGTATTAAAATAATATTTTTTAAATGTGGTAGTCACCATAATTGTAGAAAAGGGTTCTGTTAAATACCACTATACATGATTTTCTAGTTTTCCCCCCTTGCACCTTATGCCCTGCTAGGAGGGTACTTTAGTGAAGCCTGGTGTATTCCATAGTAAAAAATCTTTCATGCAATATATTGTTTGCATTGGCAGATGCAGGGTAGAGGAGAACTGGGTCAAAATATTAACCCATAAGCTACCCTATAGTTTCATTTCCTCTATACTTTGTGTTTTTGGCTACTAGATTAGACGTTAGACCAACAATTACATACAACTAAATGCAAATGAAAATTCAAATATGTTATATTCATATTGTATGGCCTGAAACTTTTGATTTACTTAATCAGATCATTTACACTAAGCGTGAACTAATGAGGTGCGCAAGTATAACATCTATATCACTATCATGTGGCACAATTGTTCATGTGTTGGTTTCTATACACACCGAAACCGGCGGCATTTTACTTAGCCGTACTTGGAATGAGTATATTTCACTATTTACAAAAATAACCTAAATAGTGTACCTCGAAACTAAGTTACCTTAGTTAGAAGGCAAGCAGAAAAAAATCTTCAAAGACTACTACTACTACTACTACTACTACTACACATTATAAGTGGTCCCAAATTCCATTATAAATTCGAATTCATTTAAAACATTATGGCGTTTCTAATTAATACCATACATCGTGTTAATCCAGATACGCCATTTTGCATGAGAATTCGTCATTTTAGTCAAAGGCATTGTTAAAGAGACCACCAATTCATTGAGGCTTTTTGCAATAAATTACAATATACACATAGTTAAACGGTTTAAATGGTTAAGGGATGTTAGCTGAGGTCGACCCTACGAAATCCATGACCCATTTCGTTACGCATGTCTGATTCTCAACCTGACACCAGTCTAGTGTCTCAATGACCTACCCTGAGTTGACCTCAGCCGAGAGTAGGTCAGTTGCCACTAATCTCCCTTTTGTGGCAATTGTGTGAAAAAAAATGCCAACAGTAGGCCACACGTTCCTATGTAGTATAGGTGCAGGCATTTATATATAATAAAGTAAAATCGGAATAGAGCCTTTTAGCTAGGCTACCCAGGAAGCAGTAGTGCATGTGATTTACCCGGGCTGTTATGAGGCTTCTGTAAGGAACCCAAAGAGTATCAGATACACCACAGCTACTGAGAGCAACTATGTAGCTTGTACCATTCTACGTCTTTTCAATTTCCAATCCAACACGGCCTTGTATCTAAGCCGTCAAAACGTAGTCTTAACCAATTCCATACCTATTTTTGATGGTATTGTAATACATGTTTCAAGCCTTGCGCAGCGTGATTGGTGAAAGGTTGGCAATATGGTACAACTTTATTTGATGAATGTCGCAATGACCTACCCTGAGTTGATCTCAAAAACAACTTGAGTTTTGTTTTAGTTGTAGCATGGAGCTGCGATGAGCCTTACATGATAATGTTGACAGATGGATGTCTGAAGGATCCATCCTGAATTGACCTCAGCCTCGTTTTAGGTCAGTTTTCACCACTGTGTGCATTGAATGAATGAATGGGTGTTTAAAGGCACATCGACACACACAGGTAATTTAGGGCCATAACGTTGTTTAAAAAGTGACCTTTTGTCATTGTTGAAGAACAATGACAAAGTATACTTGTTCTAAGTGAACGAAGAAAAAGAGGGAGAGTAAGAGCAGAACCTTCAGATCCAAAGGGGACAAATGAATATTTCAGATGCAGGGTATCCATTGACAGATCCACACATCCCCCTTCATTTATAAGCCGAGCAGTATGCCCACCAGCTTAAGGTTTCCCGGGAGGTGCCAACTCCTATTGCACACCATAAGGTGTGGCCCTTGCGGGGTACCCCTGTATGACGTGGAGAAGTACTGCAAATGATAAACGCTTACATACACTGTGCTGGTATATGCTTTATTGACCAAATATTTCATTACAAAATATACAAATGTAGAAAAGGATAAGGATACATACTAATAATAATCAAAAAAGTGAACAAGAACATCAAGTTTGAAGGCTAAATAAACGACGAAATAGAGTACAATGTTATATTGGACCTAACTAAATCATAGTGAAATTGAACGGCCAATAATCATTATCCAAAGGACGGAAGGACAGTAGGGTTATATCAATTATCCTATTCCCTCTTTTGTTAAATTGTATGTTTATTGGCGTAAATCTAATTTTTCACAATCATCGCCATACATATAAACCATAGATAAAACGTATAAGGAAATGAAAATAATATAGTGTGTTAACAAAACATAAGAGGCGCAAAAATACTCTCATAAGTCTGTCATAGCAGAGTTGACACCAGATATAACGTGTGAGATATCAACTACATACAGCATAACGTTACAAAACCATCTCAATAGTTATAAATCAGAAATATAAACGTATACCTGAGTGTATTTACAATACAAAAGAGAGCGATATACACTTCTTAAATAAAAGCATTATAAGCAGGTACCATTCAAGTCAAAATTTTCAGGAAGAAGGAAATTCTTACTTCTTTATATACCATGGATAATATGTGTGACCAAAATATTTTCAGAAACTGACAATTTGCTCAGAAACTACCCCTGTGGGTAAATTGCAAAAGATCAAAGATAACGTGTCATTAAAGTGGTCAAATAGGTACTCGCCATTCCCATTCTCAATACTATGTAGTCCGCTGGATCCCCATAAGCGGATTTGCCTGGTCGCTTTATAATCGAGCGGCGCTGTGGAGGGCTGTCTATGACAGAAAGACTCGTTGGAACTATTCGTAAAGAGATGGGAATTTCTTCCGAGTTCCGGGTTTCTATCTCGACGCGATATCACCTATGCTGTTGAAAGCGACGTAAAGTCTCATGCCTTCCTTTCTTCAGCAAACATGTTCTACCCATTTTTTAAGTTCGGATTTCCCCCTCAGCGTGGCGCTACATGGAGCTATAAAGTAAATCACTGTGCTGCACGCCTGTGTCAATGAGCGTGACCACGTTGACCTCACCCAACATTGACCTCATTCGAGGGGTGGTGTATTTTTCACCCGAGTGTGGAGCTACAATGAGCTGTACATAAAAGATATGTGATTTATAGACCTCAAGGGAGCTGCGGTCGGGTGTTATGAGGCCATGTTATTTAGCAAAACATACAAAGATCAGTCTTGTGCTTCGCGAACTGAGGAGGAATCGCATACACCATAATTTATCCTGTAAGGTGGCAGCAAAGAGTATAAAAGGGTATAGAAAATCACAATTGTATACATGTATTTTTATACGCAGTATATGTTGTCTAAAAGGTATTTTGATGAGGAACACATTAAGCACCACAAATATACTCTTTTAGTAGGGTGTTAAATATTTGGTGTATACGGAGAAAAAATATAAACACGGAGGGAAGGTTATCGTTTTTTTTTAGAATTTGTGCTCTGCTCAAAGTTCATGAACATTTCTATCGGAATTATTTTGTTGGAAGTCAGACATCAAGGTATTTTTCACTTCTAGACTGAATAACTTTTGAACAAAGCAAGAGTTGAATGATATTGTAATACCCTTACCTCTATTATACGCTCAGTTATTCACACACTAAATTTCAAGCAACAGCGTTTACGTTTGATACCTAAAATACTCGTCTAAACGACCCTGTTACAGTAAAATAGTTGGAAGCAAGGCGACGCTACCAGTCCCTGTGTTATAGGTTTTCAGTTAAAAAGGAATCAGAGTGTTATCAGTCCTTTGGCAAAGGTTTCCATGAGGAACATGTAAGCGTTTGTGCGATCATTGCTTGAAAAGTCAATCAACTCAGGGGGCAAGAGGGGTAGAAAACATGACCGACAGCTAAAGATTTCAAACATTTCATAGGATAAGATTCTACCAAAACTTTCTTGATCCTCAAATATTTTCGCTTCTTTTCTTTTTAGCTTATAGAGGGCGCTGACCAATTCCTTCCGGTAGTACTCCACATGCTCACTCCACATCCGGGCCAACTCTGAGCGCGACACGGAGGATGCTATCAGCGTACAACAGAGAAATTGCGCGAGATCTCGCTGTGGAACATGTATGCCAACCATTTCCCAGTCGTAGAGGATTAGATGACTTTGACCGTCTGAGGGGTTCTTTCTGACCCATAGGTTTCCTGAAAAAGGAAAAAATCATTGCTCTCTATAGTTTCAAGGTAATAGCTATTGGCTCTCCCCTAAAAGAGATGAATATATCCTAACTATTAACAGGTAACCCTTTCGGGTTAGCCACAATCAGGGTGCTCTTAGCAAATTTTACATGTTACCAGCTTGTTACAGAAAAAGTTATGCCTATATACACTAATTGTGAGTCAATTCTAATAGTACTTAGGTAGTTCTTGAAGGCGCAAACGAAAAAAGTGCAGAAATATGTTGAACGGTCCCCAAAATATGCAGGAAACGGCTCAAAAATGCCCCATTTTTGGCGTTACCAGTTTGCACTCAAAAAACACTAAAATTGCAAGGTTGATCCTTAAATGCCAGAATGGTTTCATTCTGTATGTAAGATTTTTCTTTGAAGAGAAAAAGGTATAGATTTTACTGCAATTTGAATTATGCGGATCGAGTGATTGGTTCCGAAGTTACAGCATTTTATTTGAAAAGTGCTCTTCGTTACCAATTTGTGTTTTTGTTACACCAATGAAATATAAATCAATGTAGCTGAACAATAAAAGGGCACTGGGACAGATAAATATGCATTTTCCCTCAGTACAAATGTCTACAATGACTTCCAAGTATTAAAAGTCCAGTGATCATAGTAAAAAGTTAGATACTGGATTAAACCCTTGGGCTAGTTGAGTCTCGTAGAAAATCCGTAGTGTCCGCAACGGTCCTGTACACAATAAACTGCATAAGCTCAAGACTATCTACCATTATCAATTCATGCTTTGAACCCCAGATATGAAACACCATTAAATTGGGTTTGATACCTGTACATGGAATGGTGTTAGAGGCTCAAGAAGCTGAAATGTAGAGTCCGCAACTTTTGTAGTGTCCGCAACGCATGTAGTTTTCCATTAAAATCTTATGAATATTGATATACAATGTTACTGTTTTATGATGAACTTTCAATAACTCTGTCTTACTGCTTGTATGGACTTAAATTAGGTCCTTTATAATGGTTTTATTTTAAAATATTTAGAATTCACAAAGTTCAGAGTATTTCAAGATGAAACCATTATAAAGATCCCAATTTCAATCCATACAAGCAATAATTAAGAAGTTGAAGGTTAATCATAAAAAAGTCACATTATATGTCCAGGATCAAAAGTTCCAAACCTTGTAAATCCCTATTCATGTGCACACTTCAACGAAACCTTTGAGGCTTTTTGTCTAGGGCTGAATCAGTTCTTTTGGCTATTTGCCCCTCCTCCAACAGAAAGATGAAACAAAATTGAATGATTGGCAGTGTTGAAAGACATATCTTTATCAAAGACCAATGAAACAGTATTTCAAAAACACACCCCTTGTGGACAAGAACCAATCATTTCTTATTCTTCATCAGCGCTCAACAAATAGCATAGTCCCATCTCCCAGGGGATCTAAATTCCCAAAACAGCCCTGTCAGGCTACCTTAAGTTGGATTCAGGTAGTACCGTTGGACTACCTGAATCCTGGTAAAGTTCCCCTCTAAATCACTACAAAATGGTAGCGAAAAAAGTGGTGGGACTACCTAAGATGGTGGCAGGACTACCTGATTTTGGGTTCAGGTAGCCCCGCCAGCCTACCTGGTCCTTCTGGGGACCGTCAAGCCCTGTTCATGAATACTAAAAATAGCATGTGGTGAAGCCCAGAGTTCCTCAAAAAGCATTTCAGTTGAGAGTTAGAGTTGCAAATCAATGGCTACCATGGATGCTAAACCAAAGGCATTAACATCAACGGAGCACAGCCGGAAGTTCAGAGAGAGACTAAAAAGAGATAGACTACGTTCTGAGGGAGCCAGAAAGAAAGATAGGGAGCGAAAAAGAAAAGCAAGGAAGAAGCAAAAGGAAGAAATGTCTGAGGCAGAAAAAGAGATAGCTCGAATGAAAAAAAGGGATGAGATGAGAAAGTACAAACAAAAAAAGAAACAGATTGATGAGTTGAGGCTATTGAAAAAGGAATGAGGAAAAAAGTCTGCGAGGAAGAAGGCCAGGCAGGCATCCAAAAAAAAGATGGGAGAAAATCCAACAGGAAAAGCACAGAAAAGAGCGAAAGAAACTAATGGTAAAGAACTGGAGAATGAGACTCAAGCTGAAAGATCCAGGGGAGGGAACAAGCAAAGGCATTTCCTCGTACTGGGCTACTTATAAAGCCTCTTTACAGGCAAAGAAAACTCTCCCAAAAACACCACAGAAAAGGGCAGCAGTCCTGGAGAAACTCTGCCAATCTTCACCAAGAACAGCAACTATTTTGGAGCGTAAAGGAATCCTGAAGCCCTCATCTTGTAAATCTCTTGATATGGGAGCTAAACTCAAAAGCCCAGGGGAAGAAAGCAAAGAACCCCCCTTCCCATATCTTTATAGCTGAGGTAAATACATGAATAAAATATAAAATGTATGAAATCGTATATGCGTCAGGCAAGAAATGATGAACTTGTAATATACCCTGTCTGTAACAGATTTTATATTTACTCAGCAAAATGCTTTAAGAATTCAGATGTCCTTTAAAACTACCATGTCTAAGTTGCACTTAAATAAAAAAACAAGTAAAATTCCATTATGTATATTCATTTATATTCATATTGTTAATTAGATATTTATCATTGAAATGAAATAAGTTGCTTTTTGTATATTATACACTATGTCACAACCAATTCTGTTTTACCTTCAAGTCCTGGAAGACCATGAGGATGATATGCTGGTATCATTCATGGTAAAGACAGGGGACCTGTACTATTGGCCAGAACCACCTGATATTGCCTTACAGGCAAAACAAGACATTTAGTCCGTGAGCCAAACCCCATTTTTTGGGTTTTCGGTTTCATATTTGGGGGCCAATCCTCACCTTGTTTTTCTGAAAGCCTATTGTGTTAGCTTCATTTTGATGTATGATAGCCTTGTATTGGGTGGAGCTTTTCTGAGAAAATGGGCCGTGATAATCGGACCACTGGTAAAATCTGTGTGATATGTAGAAAGACAAATACCTTTGATTCAGTGCTTTATAGACACCCAATCATCCCCAAACTTTACAACTAGTTAACTTTGAAATCATCAAACATGCTTAGATAGATTATTGCATAGAAAAGTACCTAAAACAAAAAATCTGGACATATTTCACCAATTTTGGGGGTGTCTCGTGAGAAAAAGTCTGTTTTGTTCAAGATTTTCCACTTATGAAATTGCAATATGAAAGTTAGTTACCTTAAAGTATCAAATATGACATTCACCCATTCTATAATATTATTCAGTCCAAATATAGGTCTTTAAATGAATTATAATTGACACTGTGAAAGAAATTGCACCACTATCCTCGCCATGAAATTCAAATGGTAATGATTCTTTTTGAAAATATACGCAAATCCCTGCATTACCCAGACTTTTTTCCAAAAGATACCGGTATTGTTTTGTATTATTCTAGATTCTGCAAGAACTGTATTTAAACTGGCAGACAATATGCACCTTGAATGTGACTGTCAGTGCAAGGAACTTAAAGGCATAGTACGCTATTCTAAAAGGTGACAGTAACATCTAAAACATTTAAAAGTACCCCGCAGTTAGAAATCCATTACACTTTGCATAAGCTATCATAATCAGATCCCCTTTGAAATCAAAAATAAAAAGGGTGGTCACCAGTCATCCCATCCATATAGGTGGCGCCAAAGTGGCACTTCCATTTACAAATTACATTGTTTGTCACTTTCACGCCACCTATATGGACAGCATGACTGGTGACCCCGCTTTTTAAAAATTTTTAGATAAACAAATGGGACCTGACAATGAACGCCTATGCAAGGTTTGATGAAAGTTTAACCATTCCATGGGGTATCTTCTAAATGAACTTTTAACTTTAGACATGAAATTTGCAAATTTAGTGCCACTTGGCCGCCACCTATATGAAAGGCATGACTGGTGACCCCCCCCCCCCTTTTTATTTTTGATTTTCAAAAGGGGATCTAACGATGATAGCTTATGCAAAGTTTATGGGATTTCTATCTGTAGGTTATTTTTCAATTGGAACTTAAGTTTCAGATGTCACTGTCACCATGTCGAATACTGTACTATGCCTTTAACAATTCAATTTATACAAGCCAAATATTTAGAACTAAAATCAAGATTATTCCGTATCTTCTTCAGAGTCATCTGACACAACTTGATCAGTCGTATCAGACTCCAAGTCCTAAGCCTGGTTGTCGCAAGTTTGGACTTTACACATGTCAGTACACCTGAGTCCATTTGCACCCTTCAAGCACTGACACTATTGCACGACATCAGCTTCAGTATTGCTTCTGGAGCTGGAAGACCATGCATCCACTCAATTTGCAATTCCTCCTCATTGTCGCTGGACCAACAGGGTAGGGAACATCTGGAGAAAGCCTGTATCTCAACTTATTCCTTTCTGTGGTACCAGATTTTTGGGCAGCAGGGCTCAACACTAAGAAAAAACTTCATAAGCCCAGCAGGGCTAGTTACCATAATTTTAAGTAGCCCTGAAATATCGTTGCTAGCCCGGGAAATTGAAGACATAGATGTGCAATACTATTTTAGTCGCTAAGATTGCAATCTATCTAGCCCCTTAGGGCTACTCCTATGTAGAATTTACTAGCCCTGACTCAATAACTAGCCCGGGGCTATGGGGCTAGCCTTTATGTTGAGCCCTGGGCAGTATAGCTGACATGTGAATGCTTCCAATTTTGCTATGAGGTCGCCTTCAATTTCCCAACAGGACCCTAGCTCTACAAACATGTCCTTCTTGTCTTTCTGAGTAATCTTCAAAGTACTTGAGTTGTCGCGACCAGCAAAAGTACTTATTATAGCTATCACAACCCGTAAATGTATGTAAGCCACTCATTGACTTGCAACAATCTGAGTTCACAACATCTTGTATGCTAACAAATCTCGTGTGGATCCTTGTACCACACCTGAGATACAATGGTGCACCAATATGTGGGAAAAAACGCCAGACACAAAACTTTTTTTTCATCTGAGATGATGACACAGCCTTGTGTCCTTCTAGAGCAGCATGGAGCAATAGGCGAATGTCTGCTTCCTCTTGAGTTGAAAGCAGTTCGAGCATTTCTTCAGCACCACCGGTGGTCAGCGAACTCACCCTTGGGAGCAATGCATCGTGACCACTAAGCCACGGAAGAGGCATTGCCATGCTAGCTGTCTCTCACCACTACCAGGGTTCAAATCCCAGGGTATGTGAGAAAGTTAACAGTGACTTGGAATTGGAAGTTCTCCTGTTTCCTCCACCAGTTACAACTGGCTAGTCACGACTGCAATATGGTAGAAAAAGTGACGATAATGTGTGAGTTGGACAGGAATCTTCTCCACAGTTGAACTTTGTGACCTGGAACAAGGTTCTTGACCTCTGACTGCTCTCTCTATGTTTTTAATTGTCTCTTCTCTGTATACATCGAATATGACATCTATTCTGATACTGTCAGAACACTCATGAAGTATTACTTTCAAGATGCTTGATGAAACTTCAACAAAGGTGTTATGGTCCCCTCTTGTCTGTTGGACAGGGGCTATGGCATGATAGTCATGATACTCAGACTGTTTCAGATAGTCATGTGACTGTTATGATTTATATTTTTAACAGTACCAGGACCCTACATTATTTGTTTGGAATCTAGATAAACTTATCAAAGCTGATAGATAAGTTTGCTAACATCACATTGAATGAAATCTTCTTGGGCTATTTCTTTATTATTCAAGTCCATATGCACATACAGCATTATTTGTTTTTTTGATTATCCCTATAACAGGGATAGACATTTTCTATTATCATACCTCACGTGAAGATTCTTGATTCTGGTTGGTCAAGGGCCATGGGTTAATCATCATGTTTCCTCGCTCCTTAGCGACAGGCTGTTGTCCTTAACAGCTTATTGGCTAATCAATTAGCCCATAGCAACAGCTATGGGCTAATTGATTAGTTACCAGTAGCCCGAAGAATACCAGAGAACACCCACAGAGTTTGCCGAGTGACCTACCGGTGAAACTAGTTCAACAAGGCAGACGACGAGTATTTATCCAAAATCTCTGGTGTTTGTAAATTTTCCCCCTTTTGTGTTTTGAATTTTGTTCGGTATAATAAAACAGATATGACATCCCTGGGGGGTCGCCCTCGGGCTACGCCCTCGAGCGACAATCCTCTCGCGGGGAAGTTATTCCTGGTGGAAACCCTACAGGGATGTCATATTTGTATATCATATCATGTTGCCATAGTAATATCAAGACATTGTTTTCCCACACAGTGCATACCAAAGTGTATTTGGTTTTCTACCCTCTTTCATTGTCCTCGCGTGGTGTCATATTGGGAACCATATGTAAACAACTTTTTAATAAGGCCTTTTTTCATAAGTCAAATGTACCTTTTCCATAAATTGAACATAAAAAATAAGGCATATTGCCCTAGTAATGTATGGACATGCAGTGCAACCAGGACTGGAATAAAGTGTTTTTAGTGTCATTTGTTCACCTCGCACGTTGTCATGGCAACCATAAGTAAACAACTTTTTAAAGAGCCCTGGTTATCACAAGTTAAAGGCACTTTTCCCAAAAATCTAATAGCAAAATATATTTCATCATGATATGATAGCCATTAAGACCTCGCCAGGCTGGTGTGTTGGAAAACCCAAGGCCTCGGGAGGTCTGATGCATCTCACAGCCTCTGGCCTGTGGCCTTCGGCTGTGAGATGCATCAGACCCCCTCGGTCATGGGTTTTCCAACACAGCAGCCTGGCTCGATCTTAATCCCTATACCAATATATCATCCCTGCCCTGTTACAGTTACTCTATATTCACAGTCCGGAGTTCATAATGAATTACAAACTGACATTCTTCAAAGCCTGATATCATGGAAAAGCTCCAACGTGTGCAAGGCTATCATACATGAAATTAAAGCTGAACAACAGGGCTTTCCAGAAATGTATGGTAGAATTGGCCCCCCAATATGAAACCGACCAACCCTCTGGCTCACGGACTAATTGTTTGTCGAATTAATTCTCCTGAATTGGTCAATGAAAGGGCACAATTTCGATTCGCCAAAAGTGACTTTACATACATTAAAGAGTGCTTGGCAAACCAGAAGGCTGTGGTGTATTTCAAATAGACTGACAATGTAGGACCGTCAAATATTTGCAATATAGTAGTATCATGATCATATATGTGATAATTCACTGTGTAAGATACAAGCACAAGTGAAAATTTTGTAATAAAGACAATTTCTGTTTTGTATAGTTTTTCTTTAGATTTTATGTAATTCTATACAATTCTATATTTTATTCATGCCATGTATACCTTTTTGTTATTGTAAGCTACAGTTTAAAGCAAGATATAGATCATCCAATTTCATTTCATTTACTTTTTCAATATTTGGTAAAAATGGTAGTGTCCGCAACATGTAAACATTGATAACAATCCATATATCTTTTCAATGTAAGATAAGAAATATCTTATCAGTGCATTGTGATATCAATTCTGTAAATCAAAGAAAGAATGAAGACTGAACTTTAATGTGAAAAGGTGAAATTTCCTCATTGTATATACTATCTTAATTCAAAAGTACAACTTTGCCAAAAGCGGTTCTTTTATACTGACCAATTAAGAGGTCATTACCTGTAATTCTATTTGTTCTGCCAATATGCTCAAGTAATTTGGCTAAAAAGATATGTTTTTTCTATTTATGTTATTGCTCTGTCAATAAAACAATTTTCAAATACACCATGTGCCTGTTGTAGTGTCCGCAACAAAAAGGGGTTGCTTTCCTTATTGTTATGGGAGTAAAATATGGATGCACATTGAATGATTCACTTGTTAAATCAGTTAGATAACATATCAAAGACATAAGTCATGGCTACTTTAGCCCTGAATTTGCAAGTATTTTATCTGTATGATAGTTGAAAGTAAAGTAAATTTCTGTGAACAAAATGGTCAGCAAAAGTGTATAATCTCCTAATTTTGTTCATGTGGATAGCACAAATACTAAAGATCTCTGGAACCTTGACTCTATTTAAACTTATCACATATATCCATAAAAGTTGACCAAAAGTTGTATTCTTTGCAAGCTGTTCACCTGAGTCCTGAAATGGCCATAAGAATATAAGACCAATGGAAATGTAGTGTCCGCAACGGTGAAATTGTCTAGCAAAAGGTACTGACATACCATTGACTGCAACTTTTTAACCGTGATAGATAACTTCAGGAAACTTCAGGATCTTATGGGGAAGGGTTTGGGCAAAACATTAAGAACATTACTTTTGCTCCATGATGACCTTCATTTTTTGATGGTAGTGCAAATTTAGTGACACCCTGATTGTGGCTAACCCGTTTACTCATTCATGCCTGGAGATTACCTTGACTGCTTTTGTTTGGATCCGGGATTATTTTTAGAAATAATTCCAAAATTAAGCTTGGATTGGAAAATATTTGGAGGGGAGTAGTTAGTTTCTTATTTACATTTCTGCTTCAAATATTCTCTGAACACTGTTTTGTTAAAGATATATTATCAATAAAGGCTGGAGGTGTTGGGTGCTACATTCATGAACATGTTAATATCACTTTAGATGGATGTAAGTTTCACAAAATGTTTTATATGTAACACCATTGAACTATTTATACCTGCGAAGTACACTTACATGTATCTGTCACATACAGACAAAGATATACACACTAACTTGATGACGCAGCAAATCTTTTGAGTGTTAATTTTGGTTCATAGACTTTCTTTTAATTGTTCTCTCATATCTCTATTTAATGAGTCATTATTTAGTGTTTAGTCCTAATTTATACACTTGTCATTTTATATCGATGCAGTTTGTGCATCAAAGCGAATAAACAAATATCAATTGTATTGATATTATTATTGGAAAGAGATCTGACCTAATGTTTCGATGATCATCTTGATATATGGCGAGAGAAAATAAATAAAATTTATGCACACTCCCTTCATAAGTAGTGATCCACCTCTGTGAGTTGCTGATTTGTTTAAGCAGGTTTTGGTTTTGCGCACTTCCCCCAGAGCGCGAAAAGCGCAAAATTAAATCTGATAAAATATATTTTATGTATATACAGTACCTGTGTGCGTGTCATTATGCGAAAAGGTCATAGGGTACGCCTCGAGTTCCTCCGTAATGGATGCCATGTTGTCCAAATAATTTCCTACATATTTGCGGAATATCTCGGAACAATCCTTCTCATGCTTGGCACAGTGAATACGCACAAGCTCCCTCCATAGTGGTAGGGCTTTAAGATGGCGCCTTGGGGAACTCTCTAAAGCACCGTCAAAATCGCCCTCTATTTCCGCCGTTCTGCCCATGAAATCGGCGTTAAATTTTGCCAGCTCTCGTAGGACAGCATACCGCGTCTTGTTTGTCCAGTTTGGATCTATAATCTGCCCTCCTATTTCAACTTCGTCCTGGCTGATATATTCCATGACAACGACAAATATTTCGCGATCTGCATCCAAAACTGTGTGGAAAGGTTTGGGACGAATTCTCGCCAGCTGTTTGTTTTTCATTGCATGGCGCGCGGTGAGGACCTCGAGCTCAGACATACGTGACCCGCCCAGGCCGTCCAGGAAATACTGCTGCCCTATGTTCCACGACTCCTCTCCAAAAGCCTGCATCAAGCCTATCCACCCTGCCGTCGCCTCCTCGCTCGTAGATCTACTCTTGAGAATGACGTTCGCTATTGTTTTATTGCCTACAGAATCACGACCACAGACCTCGAATTTGAAGAAGCCCTTTAACTTGGTTCCAGTGTCGATATTTTCACTAAGCACGCTATTGATGGCAACCCCTACCTCCATGTCCAACGGCTTCCAACTGATGAGTTCCATCTCCATTCCTTTTGCGACCTCTGTGAAAAAGGCATCAGTAAGATCCGTCCAGTAAAATCCTTTAGGAGCTGTCATTATTGGTAGTATACTTGAGGCAGAATAATACAGTTGAAAAGTGACAATTCTGTTTTATCTCTACCCTGTAAGAGGGACTTGTGTGAACGAGAGAACAGACTGTAGAGCTGTACGGCGACCTGACAACCTACACTAAGAGTTCATATTAAGCACACTTGTTTGGGAGCATTTTAACTCTTCCAATGCCACACCCACATATGCGTTTATGGTAACATAACCTAGAACTATGCACGCAAGCAGGTGTGCAAGATATACACTATGGGGCCAAATGGGCCCAAATGTAAAGGGGGCCTGTGTGCCTTACTAAAACGTTATGATATCTAGCCACCAAATAGCTTTCAGAGATATAAAACATTTTTTTTAAATCAAATGATATTGATATGCCTCTAATGATTTTGAGATGACCTTTAACTCTGTATTTCAAACATATGTGACAAGTTACTATCCCCTGATAATACAAAAATAAGAGTACCACCCCCTTATTACCTTGGGCATCATACTCTAGTACATATTTCCAAGAAAGTCAGTTCAGAAAAAGCAACTTTTGATCTTATTGATGAAGGATGATATGAAAATATATATTTGCTTTTCTTATGTCAACATCTATCTTTGAAATCTGCAATGACCTTTGACCTCAAAAATCCGAAAATTGGATACATCTTTGCAATGGAAGGAGATGCCAGGATGATCTTTTTTAAGATGATATCTACACTTCCAGCTCTAACTAGTTAATATGCGATTATCATCTCGGTAGGGCGTACATGTCTGGCAGCAGAAGAAAAAATACATATGTTAATCTCAACCTTTGGAAAACATTTTCATTTTCGTACTTTTTCTACTGATTTCTTTGAGAATATAATATATTCTATAGTGCCTTGCCCAATATCGTATGAGAGCAGATTTTCCAATTTTACATAATTTTGGGGAGAAAATTTAATTAAAAGAGGGATATCATGAGAAAAAAATGTTTTCTTATTTCATTTCAAGGTCAATCAAGGTCCCTTGGGTTTATTACGTTTTTTGTATCCACATTGGCCATCATGTTGCCAAAATATTGTGAGAATATGAAAATGAATAACAAAGATATGCCCATATATGTTCTCAACTTGACAATTTGGACCCATTTAGCCCCACAGTGATTCTAAATAATCTAAAAGGAGAACCTGACTCACCAATCTAAAGCCGCCCGCCCCCACCTACAATACTAGAGAAATAGGTAATTGGCTGTCAGAAGTTTCATTTTGATATGCACCATGCCTTTGGTGGACCAAATTTATATAAGATCGTCAAGCATAACAGGGTATTGAATTTTAACCAACAATTCCCATTACAATTTGGCATCTTGCATTTGTGAGGAAAATTGTGATTAACAGGACCCGAAAGGTTAAAACATTCCCTATGACGGTAGATAGTACACACACACATATATACATATATATGTATATATATATATATATATATATATATATATATATATATATATATATATATATATATATATATATATATATATATATATATATATATATATATATATATACATTATGCAGTATATTGCATCATGCTAGGCTTGTAAAGTGCTCCTTAAAGCGTCAATGTGAGCGTCAATGTACTGATTACAATGTCAATTATGATTGATGATTGTACTGCTTTTTTTGAGTTCATGCTTTTAAATGTGTCGGGCTTTGTCTTGTATCGACCCTGTAAATATATATATATATATATATATATATATATATGTATATATATATATATATATATATATATATATATATATATATATATATATATATATATATATATATATATATATATATATATTTATGTACATGTATATACTGATTACAATGTCAATTATGATTGATGATTGTACTGCTTCTTTTTTTGAGTTCATGCTTTTGAATATATATATATATATATATATATATATATATATATATATATATATATATATATATATATATATATATATATATATATATATATACACATATATATATATATATATATAAAACTGACGCGGCGACCTAGAATGCATGGGCGTGTTTTTATTCACGACAAACAGGCATCGATAGTTGGCTGATGTATGTCGAGTAGCGAGAGGGTGGAGGTTGATGTAGGAGGGGTGGGACGATATGGTCGATGAAGAATCTTAGAATGACGACACTGACAAAGGTCTAGTCTCTGAGCGACCTCTATTTGCAAAGAGGTTAACCAACTAAATGGTTTGATGATATAAACTTTTACTTGATATCATATTTGTACGATGGTGCAGGTGTAAACGGCAGAAAAAAAATAAAAGGAATTTTTGCAGTTCACACATGCACCATCGTATTTTCAGGAGATTATTTGACTAATTTGTTCTAAAGGAGAAATCCTTTCCATTGATAACCATGCATGATAACACGGTTTAAAAGCAATAGTCTTAAAGATAATTTTCTTGTAAAATAATTGTCATGGAAGTTGCTTTTTTTCTAGTATTAAATATACTGAAAGTACAATTTTTCGCGGAAAGCATAACTAACTCCTTAACTATATCTACAGATAATGTATAAAATTATATTTACTTTCAAACAATAAAATCACTTTTAGAGCTAATCTCGTTTTTACGATCACAGATATATGCCAACAACATTTCTCAAAAATGTAATTCACATTCAAAAGCATGAACACAAGAGAAAGTGTGCAACCATAATTGACATTGTGATCAGTACATGGACGTTTGAAAGAGGTACATGATAAAAATACCCGTTCGCAATTCTTGACTCACCTTCACGTCAACTGCAAATAAAACGTACTATCCGCATGGCCAGATAAACTAGATGATTTCCCAAATGTATATAAGTCATCTCTCTGTCAATAAACAATCAATTGATCGTGTACATCGAATACTGCTAATAAAGTTATCGTCAAGAATTAACACTATCAACCAACCCACTGCTTACGCTCCTTTCGTTCAAAGATTCCTGAAAAACAACTAAACCCTGTCCTGTTGGTTTTCATTGGTTACCTGTCTCAATATATGCTTTATTGACTAAATATCTCATTACAAAAGCTATAAATGTAGAAAAGGATGAAGTAAGGATACATAATAATAATCAAGTAAAGTAAACAAGAACATTACGTTTCAAAACTAAATACACAACGAAACAGAAGGAGTACTATGTTACAATTGACCTAAACCGTAGCCAATGTACGGACAATGGACATCATCCAGAGGAAAGGGGAATAGTGGGGTTATATTATCTTTACTGTTCCCTCTTTTTGTTTAATGTTACTCCTGTTTATTATACCTCACGTGAAGATTCTTGATTCTGATTGGTCAAGGGCCATGGATTAATCGTCATGATTTCCTCACTCCTTGGTGACAGGCTGTTGTCCTTAACAGCTCATGAATTATTCCGTTAATAACGTAATAATCACCGCTACCGGTGAAACTAGGTCAATGCTCGATGCGCATGCGTGCATATTAAACGTCAGCCATCGCCTACGTGAAATCCACAAGGCTGACCGCCTCAACTTTAAAATTGTGCCTAACAGGCACCAGGCAACGGATTTTTATCAAATAAAGAGAGAATTATACAAACAAATAAAATATGGTACGAACGTGACTGGTTTTGGGGGGTGTTTCAAGTTATAGATATGAGCGCCCAGTTGTCTTGGCGCAGATGCTATTTTATAAATGCTCGTATCTCTAAGTTAGAGTCTAACTGTGATGAGGCCAATAGACAGCATTTGCTAAACAACGGCCGGTACCACAGTTAGAGTTGCTCGAACTAATAAAGACAGTAAAAGTACAAACAAAAAAAGAAGGTTCAGTGTCTTGCTAATAAATAAGCACCTAGATTGATTAAGAGGCGGTATCAATAAATGGAGTTTAAACGTTTTCTGATACAAATTGTATTTGAAAAAGGAAGCGAAACATCGATTAGACCATTTGTTCATGTTTTCAGAAAATTCTCTGTCAAACTGAAAATGTCCTACGGTTGTACGTTTTGGGGCTTCTGTTGCACTTTGATGCGTCAATGCAACGATTGGACATCCCTGTTATTGTAATTTGTAATTTCTTTACAAAAGAGTATTTATCCAAAATTTCTGGTGTTTGTCAATTTTCCCCTTTTGTGTTTTGTATGTTGTTCGGTATAATAAAACAAACATGACATCCCTGTGTGGTGTACAACAGGAATAACTCCCCGT
Organism: Maea johnstoni; assembly: GCA_963942565.1. NCBI lineage: Eukaryota > Metazoa > Annelida > Polychaeta > Spionida > Magelonidae > Maea > Maea johnstoni. The sequence goes on from OZ012695.1 coordinate 13,916,332, forward strand.
CGAGAGGATTGTCGACCTCGGGCTACGCCCTCGGGCGACAATCCTCTCTCGGGGGAGTTATTCCTGTCGTACACCACACAGGGATGTCATATTTGTATAATATACCATGGATGTGTCGCCGAAAGCATCTGGAAACTGACCCTTTGCTCAGTTAATACCCCTGTTGGGCATCTGCATAAGATCAAAGATAGCGTGTCGTTTGAGTGGTCAAGTACACTACAGGCATTTAGTCCCTGCACCAGTTGACCGGATGTTTGCCAGTGCCTGGTTGTTAAAACACCAATGAATAAGATGTCAAAGAATATGCTAAGCACATCAATGACCAACGTTGCTTGCAAACCATATTACGCTCAGTTATAAGGTCATCCATACATCCGTGCCCAGAAAACGATGTGATAATCAAGCGTACATCTGGTCGTGTATTATGCCAGGGCAGCTGACACATTCAGCGCAGTATTGTGGAGGGCTGTCTATGGCCTTGCTGAAACTGAAAGACCCCTTGAAACTATTCGTAAAGAGATGGGAATTTCTTCCCAGTTTTGGGTTTCTATCTTGTCGCGATATGACCTAAGATGTTGAAACCGACGTAAAAATCCCATGCCTTCCTTCCTTCAGCAAACATGATCTAGCCATTTTTTCGGATTTCCCCCTCAGCGTGGCGCTACATAGAGCTATATAATACATCACTGCGCTGCATGCCTGTGTCATAGACTCGCTACAAGTCTGTGATATCTGGCTCTTTCACTGATCTGACCTGAGTTGATTTCACTCCAGGTTTAGTTCTGAATAAATCCTCACTTGAGCTGTAGTCAGTATTTCCAACTGCAACACATGACAACAGTGCTTCCATCTATAGTTTGAGAGAGACATCACACCTAATAAGTATGTATAGTGGTGGGGGCAATATACCTGATACAGCCGGAGAACCAGGCTAGCCTATGTCAATGAGCATTCCTATGTTGACCTCAGCCAACATTGACCTCAGCCGAGGGTTAGTTCATTTTTCACCCAGCCGTGGAGCTGCAATGTGCCGTAGAAGATAAGTATTAGATATACCCCAAAGAAGCTGTGTTTGGGTGTACTATAAGGTTATGTTATTTAACAAAACATACAAAGACCATACCAGTCATGTGCTTCGCGAACAGGAGGAATTGAGTTCACCCTCCTGTATGGTCGCAGCAAAGAGTATAAAAGGGTATAGAAAATCAAAAATATAAATTCTTCTACTTGTAAGTATATGTTGTCTAAAAGGTCTTTTGATGAGGAACTCATTAAGCATCACATATGTATCCTTCGAGCAGGGTGAGAAACATTTGGTATATACAGCAAAAAAATAACAACACGGAGGGAAGGGAATCACATTATTTTGGATTTGTGCTCTGTTCAAAGTTCATGAACACTTCTATCAGAATTATTTTGTTGAAAGTCAGAAACAAAGGTAATTTTCCACTTCTTGACTGAGCAACTTTTGAACAAAGTCAAAATTTAAAATATTATTGTAATACTCCTCCCTCTAGTATACGCTTAGTTATTTATACACCAAATTTCAAGCCAGTCCGTTAACATTTGATACCTTAAATACTTGTTTACATGACCTTGTTTTAGTAAAATAGTGTGAGACAAGGCGTCGCTACTAGTCCCCTTGTTATGATCGTCTCAGGTTGAGTTAAAAAGGAATCAAAGTTTTATCAGTCCTTTGGCAAACTTTTCCATGAGGAACATGTAAGCATTTGTACGATCATTGCTTGAAAAGTCATTCAGCTCCGGAGGCAAAAGGGGAATAAGACATGTTCGACAGCAAAAGATTTCAAACATTTCATAGGAAAGGATTCTGTCGAAACTTTCTTTATCCTCAAATATTTCCGCTTGTTTATCGTTTAGCTTATAAAGGGCGCTGACTAATTCCTTCCGGTAGTACTCCACATGCTCACTCCACATCCGGGCCAACTCTGAGCGCGACACGGAAGATGCTATTAACGTGCAGCAGAGAAATAACGCGATATCTCGCTGTGGAACATGTATGCCGACCATTTCCCAGTCGTAGAGGATTAGATGACTTTGACCTTCTGAAGGGTTCTTTCTTACCCATAGGTTTCCTGAAAAAGGAAAAAGATTATTGGTCTCTATCTAGACAGGTCTCCAAGGTAATAGCTATTGGCTCTCCCCTAAATGAAGTGAAAAGATCCTAACTGTTAACAGGTAAGGTTTTACCCATTCGTGCTTGGAGATTACCTTGACTGCTTTTGTCTGGACTTGGGATGATTTTTAGAAATAATTCTAAAATTAAGCATGAATTGAAAAGTTATTTGTAGGAGAGTTGTTAGTTATTTCGTGATTTACATTTCTCCTTCAAATGTTTACTGTACACTGCATTTATTAAAGATATACTATCAATATAGTCAGGCAGTGTGCGGTGCTACAGGCATGAATAGGTTAATATCACTTCAGATGGATGTAAGTTTCACAAAAGGTTTTATATGTTACACCATTGAACTTTTTATACCTGTGATGTTCACTTAATATCTGTCACACACAGACAGACACACACACGCGCTTGATGACGTAGCAATTCTTTCATTATTTTGACAGAAGAGTGTTAACATTTTGGTGTATAGACTTTCTTTTAATTTTTCTATCATATCTCTGTTTAATGAGCCACTATTTAGTATTTAGTCCTCATATATACATTTGTCATTTTATATCTATGCAGTTCGTGCAGCAAAGCGAGTAAACGCAAGTTAATTGTATTGACGTTATTATTGGAAATGGATGAGACCTAATGTTTCGATGATCATCTTGATATATGGCAAGAGAAAAAGGATGTGTATGTCCGTCTACGAGTCTACGAGTCCGTCTACTGGTTCAATCCAGATGAGAATAGGGTAAGAAACGAGTTTCACTTCAGTTAAAGTACTAGATAACCCAACCTGCGTACCTTTATCTATTACTTTGCGACAAATTAATGAGGCGAGCTTTGAATTTGCGGATGTCAAATTTCACGCACTGCAAATTTCAAAGCTATTGGTGTAATAAAACATATGCACATTCCTTTCATATACAGTGATCCACCTCGCTGATTTGTTTAAGCGGCAGTTGGTTTCACCAACGTCCCCTAGAGCGCAAATAGCCCAAAATTAAATCTGTAAAAACGAATATTATGCATATACAGTACCTGTGTGTGTGTCATTATGTGACAAGGTCATAGGGTACGCCTCGAGTTCCTCCGTAATGGATGCCATGTTGTCCAAATATTTTCCTACATATTTGCGGAATATCTCGGAACAGTCCTTCTCATGCTTGGCACAGTGAATACGCACAAGCTCCCTCCATAGTGGTAGGGCTTCAAGATGGCGCCTTGGGTAACTTTCTAAACCACCGTCAAAATTGCCCTCTATTTCAGCCGTTCGGCCCATAAAATCGGCGTTAAAATTCGCCAGCTCTCGAAGGACAGCATACCGCGTCTCGTCAGTCCAGTTTGGATCTATCATCTGCCCTCCTATTTCAACTTCGTCCTGGCTGATATATTCCATGACAACGACGAATATTTCGCGATCTGCATCCAAAACTGTGTGGAAGGGTTTGGGTCGAATTCTCGCCAGCTGTTTGTTTTTCATTGCATGGCGCGCGGTGAGGACCTCGAGCTCAGACATACGTGACCCGCCGAAGCCGTCCAGGAAATACTGCTGCCCTATTTTCCATGACTCCTCTCCAAAAGCCTGCATCAAGGCTATCCATCCTGCCGCCGCCTCCTCGCTCGTAGATCTACTTTTGAGAATGACGTTCACTGTTGTCTCAGTGCCTGCAACATCACGACCACAGACCTCGAATTTGAAGAAGCCCTTTAACTTGGTTCCAGTATCAATATTTTCACTAAGTGCGCTATTGATGGCAACCCCTACCTCTATGTCCAACGGCTTCCAACTGATGAGTTCCTTCTCCATTCCTTTTGCGACCTCTGTGAAAAAGGCATCAGTAAGATCCGTCCAGTAAAATCCTTTAGGAGCTGTCATTATTGGTAGTATACTTGAGGCAGAATAATACAGTTGAAAAGTGACAATTCTGTTTTATCTCTACCCTGTAAGAGGGACTTGTGTGAACGAGAGAACAGACTGTAGAGCTGTACGACGACCTGACAACCTACATTAAGAGGTCATATTAAGCACACTTGTTTGGAAGCATTTTAACTCTTCCAATGCCAAACCCACATATGCGTTTATGGTAACATAACCTAGAACTATGCACGCAAGCAGGTGTGCAAGATATACACTATGGGGCCAAATGGGCCCAAATGTAAAGGGGGCCTGTATCTTTGGAGTGCATTACCAAAACGTTATGATATCTAGCCACCAAATAGCTTTCAGAGATATGAAACATTTTTAAAAATTCAAATGATATTGATATGCCTCTAATGATCTTGAGATGACCTTTAACTCTGTATTTCAAACATATGTGACAAGTTACTATCCCCTGATAATACAAAAATAATAGTACCACCCCCTTATTATCTTGGGCATCATACTCTAGTACATATTTCCGAGAAAGTCAGTTCAGAAAAAGCAACTTTTGATCTTTTTGATGAAGGGTGATATGAAAATATATATTTGCTTTTCTTATGTCAACATCTATCTTTGAAATCTGCAATGACCTTTGACCTCAAAAATCCGAAAATTGGATACATCTTTGCAATGGAAGGAGATGCCAGGATGATCTTTTTTAAGATGATATCTACACTTTCAGCTCTAACTAGTTATGCGATTATCATCTTGGTAGGGCGTACATGTCTGCCAGCAGAAGAAAAAATACATATGTTAATCTCAACCTTTGGAAAACATTTTCATTTTCCTACTTTTTCTACTGATTTCTTTGAGAATGTATTCTATAGTGCCTTGTCCAAAATCGTATGAGAGCAGATTTCCAATTTTACATAATTTTGGGGAGAAAATTTGATTAAAAGAGGGATATCATGAGAAAAAATGTTTTCTTATGTCATTTCAAGGTCAATCCGCCCGTGAAGGTCCTCTGGGTTTATTACGTTTTTTGTATCCACATTGGCCATCATGTTGCCAAAATATTGTGAGAATATGAAAATGAATAACAAAGATATGCCCATATATGCTCTCAACTTGACAATTTGGGCCCATTTAGCCCCACAGTGATTCTAAATAATCTAAAAGGAGAACCTGACTCACCAATCTAAAGCCGCCCGCCCCCACCTACATCACTAGAGAAATGGGTAATTGGCTGTCAGAAGTTTCATTTTGATATGCACCATGCCTTTGGTGGACCAAATTTATATAAGATCGTCAAGCATAACAGGGTATTGAATTTTAACCAACAATTCCCATTACAATTTGGCATCTTGCATTTGTGAGGAAAATAGTAATTAACAGGACCCGAAAGGTTAAAACATTCCCTACGACGGTAGATAGTACACACACACATATATACATATATATGTATATATATATATATATATATATATATATATATATATATATATATATATATATATATATATATATATATATATATATATATATATATATATATATATATAAACATATATATATATATATATATATATATATATATATATATATATATATATATATATATATATATATATATATATATATATATATATATATATATATACATTATGCGGTATATTGCATCATGCTAGGCGTGTAAAGTGCTCCTTAAAGCGTCAATGTGAGCGTCAATGTACTGATTACAATGTCAATTATGATTGATGATTGTATTGCTTTTTTTGAGTTCATGCTTTTAAATGTGTCGGGCTTTGTTTTGTATCGACCCTGGAAATATATATATATATATATATATATATATATATATATATATATATATATATATATATATATATATATATATATATATATATATATATATATATATATATAAATATATATATATATTTATGTACATGTATATACTGATTACAATGTCAATTATGATTGATGATTGTACTGCTTCTTTTTTTGAGTTCATGCTTTTGAATATATATATATACATATATAAATATATATATAATAGTCGAACACCTCTTTCCACGCTGCAGTAAGTAATCAAGTTCATACCCACAGTAGGGCTCACAATAAAAGTGTCTAACACTTTAAAACTGACGCGGCGACCTAGAATGCATGGGCGTGTTTTTATTCACGACAAACAGGCATCGATAGTTGGCTGATGTATGTCGAGTAGCGAGAGGGAGGGTGGAGGTTGATGTAGGAGGGGTGGGACGATATGGTCGATGAAGCATCTTAGAATGACGACACTGACAAAGGTCTAGCCTCTGAGCGACCTCTATTTGCAAAGAGGTTAACCAACTAAATGGTTTGATGATATAAACTTTTACTTGATATCATATTTGTACGATGGTGCAGGTGTGAACGGCAGAAAAAAAATAAAAAAGGAATTTCTGACGTTCACACATGCACCATCGTATTTTCAGGAGATTATTTGACTAATTTGTTCTAAAGGAGAAATCCTTTCAATTGATAACCATGCATGATAACACGGTTTAAAAGCAATAGTCTAAAAGATAATTTTCTTGTAAAATAATTGTCATGGAAGTTGCTTTTTTTCTAGTATTAAATATACTGAAAGTACAATTTTTCGCGGAAAGCATAACTAACTCCTTAACTATATCTACAGATAATGTATAAAATTATATTTACTTTCAAACAAAAAATCACTTTTAGAGCTCATCTTGTTTTTACGATCGAAGATATTTCCCAACAACATTTCTCAAAAATGTTATTCACATTCAAAAGCATGAACACAAGAGAAAGTGTGCAACCATAATTGACATTGTGATCAGTACATGGACGTTTGAAAGAGGTACATGATAAAAATACCCGTTCGCAATTCTTGACTCACCTTCACGTCAACTGCAAATAAAACGTACTATCCACATGGCCAGATAAACTAGATGATTTCCCAAATGTGTATAAGTCATCTCTCTGTCAATAAACAATCAATTGATCGTGTACATCGAATACTGCTAATAAAGTTATCATCAAGAATTAATACTATCAACCAACCCACTGCTTAGGCTACTTTCGTTCAAAGATTCATGAAAAACAACTAACCCTGTCCTGTTGGTTTTCATTGGTTACCTGTCTCAATATATGTTTTATTGACTAAATATTTCATTACAAAAGCTATAAATGTAGAAAAGGATAAAGTAAGGATACATAATAATAATCAAGTAAAGTAAACAAGAACATTACGTTTCAAAACTAAATACACAACGAAAGAGAAGGAGTACAATGTTACAATTGACCTAATCCGTAGCCAATGTACGGACAATGGACATCATCCAGAGGAAAGGGGAATAGTGGGGTTATATTATCTTTACTGTTCCCTCTTTATGTTTAATGTTACTCCTGTTTATTATACCTCACGTGAAGATTCTTGATTCTGATTGGTCAAGGGCCATGGATTAATCGTCATGATTTCCTCACTCCTTGGTGACAGGCTGTTGTCCTTAACAGCTCATGAATTATTCCGTTAATAACGTAATAATCACCGCTACCGGTGAAACTAGGTCAATGCTCGATGCGCATGCGTGCATATTAAACGTCAGACATCGCCGGCCATCGCCTACGTGAAATCCACAAGGCTGACCGCCTCAACTTTAAAATTGTGCCTAACAGGCACCAGGCAACGGATTTTTATCAAATAAAGATAGAATTATACAAACAAACAAGGTATGGTACGAACGTGACTGGTTTCGGGCGGTGTTTCAAGTTATAGATATGAGCGCCCAGTTGTCTTGGCGGAGATGCTATTTTATAAATGCTCGGATCTCTAAGTTAGAGTCTAACTGTGATGAGGCCAATAGACAGCATTTGCTAAACAACGGCCGGTACCACAGTTAGAGTTGCTCGAACTAATAAAGACAGTAAAAGTACAAACAAACAAATAAGGTTCAGTGTCCTGCTAATAAATAAGCACCTAGATTGATTAAGAGGTGGTATCAATAAATGTAGTTTAAACGTTTTCTGATACAAATTGTCTTTGAAAAAGGAAGCAAAACATCGATTAGACTCATTTGTTCATGTTTCCAGAAAATTCTCTGTCAAACTGAAAATTTCCTACGGTTGTACGTTTTTGGGCTTCTGTTGCACTCTGATGCGTCAATGCAACAATTTGACATCCCTGTTATTGTAATTTGTAATTTTTTTACAAAAGAGTATTTATCCAAAATTTCTGGTGTTTGTCATTTTTCCCCTTTTGTGTTTTGTATGTTGTTCGGTATAATAAAACAAATATGACATCCCTATGTGGTGTGATGTCATATTTGTATAATATACCATGGATGTGTCGCCGAAAGCATCTGGAAACTGACCATTTGCTCAGTTAATACCCTTGTTGGGCATCTGCATAAGATTAAAGATAGCGTGTCGTTAAAGTGGTCAAGTACACTACAGGCATTTAGTCCCTGCACCAGTTGACCGGATGTTGGCCAGTGCCTGGTTGTTAAAACAACAATGAATAAGATGTCAAAGAATATGCTAAGCACATCAATGACCAACGTTGCTTGCAAACCATATTACGCTCAGTTATAAGGTCATCCATACATCCGTGTCCAGAAAACGATGTGATAATCAAGCGTGTGGTCGTGTATTATGCCAGGGCTGCTCACACATTTAGCGCAGTATTGTGGAGGGCTGTCTATGGCCTTGCTGAAACTGAAAGACCCCTTGAAACTATTCGTAAAGAGATGGGAATTTCTTCCCAGTTTTGGGTTTCTATCTTGTCGCGATATGACCTAAGATGTTGAAACCGAAGTAAAATCCCATGCCTTCCTTCCTTCAACAAATATGATCTACCCACTTTTAAAGTTTAGATTTCCCCCTCAGCGTGGCGCTACATAGAGCTTTATTATACCTCACTTGAAGATCGTAAGCCGTGATTGGCTGAGTTAACAGTTGGCAATCATCATGTTCACTGATGGGTTTCATGTTCACTGATACCATCAGTGATGGCCTTCATGTTTACCGTTGTCACTAGTGACGCCTAGCGGGGAATGTGTGAATCACCAGTCATCATGTTCACTGATGGGCTTCATGTTCACTGATGCCATCAGTGATGGCCTTCATGTTTACCGTTGTCACTAGTGACGCCTAGCGGGGAATGTGTGAATCATCAGTCATCATGTTCACTGATGGGCTTCATGTTCACTGATGCCATCAGTGATGGCCTTCATGTTTACCGTTGTCACTAGTGACGCCTAGCGGGGAATGTGTGAATCACCAGTCATCATTGACCTACAATTGTAAATATGTAAGTATTGACATTCTTAAGAGTATTCATTAAATGGTTTTATTCCTGTACAAATCAATAGTTGTTTTTATTGTTATTTCACCAAAATGGGGTTTATTCGGTATAATAAATCAAATATACCATGCCAGTGTGGGTATCCTGATGGAATGTCTCCCCTCGGGAAGATGCTTTTCCCTCGGGCTCCGCACTCGGGAAAACCATCTTCCCTCAGGGAGACATTCCATCAGGATACCCACACTGGCATGGCATATTTGTATATTATTATACCTCACTTGAAGATCGTAAGCCGTGATTGGCTGACTTAGCAGTTAACAATCATCATGTTGCCCGAATGGCGTTATGTTAACCGTTGTCAAGCAGAAGTGGAAGTAGAGCGTTGGCGACGCCTCGCATGCACGTGCGCCTTGCTTGTTGGCTGACGTCATTGTTTGTCACGTCATCACTGCACGTGCAAATTACGCGGCAAATCAACAAACACATGGTGAACGGATCGCTACGTTGCAACATGGAATTCTTAATAAAATAGATTCTACGTTGGAAAAGGAATTGCTGCACAGTATAACTAAGGGTGAAGAATGGTAAGGCCCGGAGGGTAATGATTCAATCTTATTTAATTGGTATTTAAGCATGAATGTTCTCAATTGGGGGTCTATACGACGGGATACTTCGGTTAGCTGTTAGGCAGAATTCATTTGATTATCGATAGGGTCAGCGTATTGTTTTTTCATTGATATTTTACCAAATTGAGGTTTGTTCGGTATAATAAAACAAATATAACATCCCACTGGGGGTACCATGATGGAATATCTCCCTCGGGAGGATGGTTTTCCCTCGGGCTTCGCCCTCGGGATAACCATCTTCCCTCGGGAGACATTCCATCATGGTACCCCCAGCGGGATGTCATATTTGTATAATATAATACATCACTGCACTGCATGCCTGTGTCATAGACTTGCTACAAGTCTGTGATATCTGGCTCTTTCACTGCTTTGACCTGAGTTGATTTCACTCCAGGTTTAAATCCTCAAGGGGGACACGCCTGAGATGTAGTCAGTATTTCCAACTGCAACACATGACAACAGTGCTTCCATCTATAGTTTGAGAGAGACATCACACTTACTTAGTATGTATAGTGGTGGGGGCAATATACCTGATACAGCCTGAGAACCAGGCTAGCCTATGTCAATGAGCATTCCTATGTTGACCTCAGCCAACATTGACCTCAGCCGAGGGTTAGTTCATTTTTCACCCAGCCGTGGAGCTGCAATGTGCCGTAGAAGATAAGTATTAGATATACCCCAAGAAAGCTGTGTTAGGGTGTACTATAAGGTTATGTTATTTAACAAAACATACAAAGACCATACCAGTCATGTGCTTTGGGAACAGGAGGAATTGAGTTCACCCTCCTGTATGGTCGCAGCAAAGAGTATAAAAGGGTATAGAAAATCAAATATGTATATTCTTCTACTTGTAAGTATATGTTGTCTAAAAGGTCTTTTGATGAGGAACTCATTAAGCATCACATATGTATCCTTCGAGCAGGGTGTGAAACATTTGGTATATACAGCAAAAAAATAACGACACGGAGGGAAGGGAATCAAATTCTTTTGGATTTGTGCTCTGTTCAAAGTTCATGAACACTTCTATCATAATTATTTTGTTGAAAGTCAGAAACAAAGGTAATTTTCCACTTCTTGACTGAGCAACTTTTGAACAAAGTCAAAATTTGAAATATTGTTGTAATACTCCTCCCTCTAGTATACGCTTAGTTATTTATACACCAAATTTCAAGCCAGTCCGTTAACATTTGATACCTAAAATACTTGTTTAAATGACCTTGTTTTAGTAAAACAGTGTGAGACAAGGCGTCACTACCAGTCCCCTTGTTATGATCGTCTCAGGCTTGAGTTAAAAAGGAATCAAAGTTTTATCAGTCCTTTGGCAAACTTTTCCATGAGGAACATGGAAGCATTTGTACGATCATTGCTTGAAAAATCTGTCAGCTCCGGAGGCAAAAGAGGAATAAGACATGATCGACAGCAAAATACTTCGAACATTTCATAGGAAAGGATTCTGTCAAAACTTTCTTTATCCTCAAATATTTCCACTTGTTTTCCGTTTAGCTTATAAAGGGCGCTGACTAATTCCTTCCGGTAGTACTCCGCATGCTCACTCCACATCCGGGCCAACTCTGAGCGCGACACGGAAGATGCTATTAACGAGCAGCAGAGAAATTGCGCGAGATCTCGCTGTGGAACATGTATGCCAACCATTTCCCAGTCGTAGAGGATTAGATGACTTTGACCGTCTGAAGGGTTCTTTCTTACCCATAGGTTTCCTGAAAAAGGACAAAGATTATTGGTCTCTATAGACAGGTCTACAAGGTAATAGCTATTGGCTCTCCCCTAAATAAAGTGAAAAGATCCTAACTGTTAAAAGGTAAGGTTTTACCCATTCGTGCTTGGAGATTACCTTGTCTGCTTTTGTCTGGACTTGGGATGATTTTTTAAAATAATTCTAAAATTAAGCATGAATTGAAGAGTTATTTGTAGGGGAGTTGTTAGTTAGTTTGTGATTTACATTTCTCCTTCAAATGTTTACTGTACACTGCTTTTGTTTAAGATATATTATCAATAAAGTGAGGAGCTGTTGGGTGCTACAGGCATGAATATGTTAACATCACTTCAGATGGATGTAAGTTTCACAAAATGTTTTATATGTTACACCATTGAACTTTTTAAATGACGCAGCAATTCTTTCATTATTTTGACAGAAGATTGTTAACATTTTGGTTCATAGACTTTCTTTTAATTGTTCTCTCATATCTCTATTTAATGAGTCATTATTCAGTGTTTAGTCCTCATTTATACACTTGTCATTTTATATCGATGCAGTTTGTGCATCAAAGCGAATTAACAAATATCAACATATTGATATTATTATTGGAAAGAGATCTGACCTAATGTTTTGATGATCATCTTGATATATGGCGAGAGAAAATAAATCAAATTTATGCACACTCCCTTCATAAGTAGTGATCCACCTCTGTGAGTTGCTGATTTGTTTAAGCAGGTTTTGGATTTGCGCACTTCCCCCAGAGCGTGAAAAGCGCAAAATTAAATCTGATAAAATGGATTTTATGTATATACAGTACCTGTGTGCGTGTCATTATGTGACAAGGTCATAGGGTACGCCTCGAGTTCCTCCGTAATGGATGCCATGTTGTCCAAATAATTTCCTACATATTTGCGGAATATCTCGGAACAGTCCTTCTCATGCTTGGCACAGTGCATACGCGTGAGCTCCCTCCATAGTGGTAGGGCTTTAAGATGACGCCTTGGGGAACTCTCTAAAGCGCCGTCAAAATCGCCCTCTATTTCAGCCGTTCTGCCCATGAAATCGGCGTTAAATTTCGCCAGCTCTCGTAGGACAGCGTACCGCGTCTTGCTTGTCCAGTTTGGATCTACTATCTGCCCTCCTATTTCAACTTCGTCCTGGCTGATATATTCCATGACAACGACGAATATTTCGCGATCTGCATCCAAAACTGTATGGAAGGGTTTGGGTCGAATTCTCGCCAGCTGTTTGTTTTTCATTGCATGGCGCGCGGTGAGGACCTCGAGCTCAGACATACGTGACCCGCCCAGGCCGTCCAGGAAATACTGCTGCCCTATTTTCCACGACTCCTCTCCAAAAGCCTGCATCAAGGCTATCCACCCTGCCGTCGCCTCCTCGCTCGTAGATCTACTCTTGAGAATGACGTTCACTGTTGTCTCAGTGCCTGCAACATCATGACCACAGACCTCGAATTTGAAGAAGCCCTTTAACTTGGTTCCAGTATCGATATTTTCACTAAGCGCGCTATTAATGGCAACCCCTACCTCCATGTCCAACGGCTTCCATCTGATGAGTTCCATCTCCATTCCCTTTGCGACCTCTGTGAAAAAGGCATCAGTAAGATCCGTCCAGTAGAATCCTTTAGGAGCTGTCATTATTGGTAGTATACTTGAGGCAGAATAAGTGAAAAGTGACGATTTTGTTTTGTCTCCACCCTGTAAAATTTGCTTGCATGAACGAGTAAATGAACTGTGCAGCTGTACTTTATACAGCCCCCTAACAACCTACATAAAGATAGTGCTTGGGTTTTTAAGGTCACTTGAAATGTTTGGTAGCATTTTAACCCTTGCAATGCCACATACACATGCATGCATTTGTGGTAACAAATTATAGAACCATGCACCCATGCATATGTGCAAGATAGTCTCATTAATTCAAAAGAAGAGCCTAGCTCGCCAATCTATTCTTCCCTCTAAATAACTCCAAAATAAGGCATTTGACTGTCAGAATGATGTGCTTTCATTTTGATATGTCTAAGTTTTTCCAAAATAAGTTGGTAAGGGAATGTGTTAATGTTATAGCTTTATTTACACCAAAAACATCCAAATCTGTAACTTGGTATTTTATGGGAAAACATGTACACTTGCCATCGGATTGGAATATCCTAGATATCCATGATAACGCTAAGCTATTACAAAACTTCTTTTAGTTCATTAATTGTAATCTACCTTTGTCATAGGCGGTTTCCAAATTTTCCGTTCTAAAGTTCGGAGGTTTGTTCTACCACATAAATTTAGCAAATATATCATCAATTGCTTTAAATATTGCTTCACTTGCATTTGGGAGGGCCAGTAAAATATGTGTAAATTAAGACATAAATAGTAATTTTCCCTATCACCGTTAAGTTTCTTGGCATCCAAATTTTTATTAATTTCTTTATGTCTGAGATCTTCTTAAGATTTAATTCTGTGATGTTTAACATACCATCTAGATCAAATTCAATACCTAATGATGTAAATGTTTTATTCCAGTTTTGCTGAAATTCTTTCTTGAGCAATACATTAGTGGTCCTCCCATCACCCTCAATTTCTATCAATTTCGTTTTATCCAAGTTTATTTTTAACCCTGAAAACAAACTGAATTTATTGATACTTTTCATACAATGTATCAAATTCATTCGGTCATATTTCAAAAACAAAGTGGTGTCGTCTGCAAATTGCCCAATGACATGCTCACTACAAAAAAGTTCTATCCCTCTAATATTCTCATTATTACGAATTTCCTCAGCAAGAAGCTCAGCGCATAGAACAAAAATATAAGGGGACACTGGGTCCCCTTGTCTACAACCTCTATGAAGTGTTATTTTTTCAGCTAGATTTTCGTTTTGACTAACTCAGGAGTAAGATCCTTTTTGTAATATCCAGACCCAATTTATAAAAAATTCACTAAAATTGAAAATCTGAAAGTTTTTTTTCAGTACAATTTCAGGATAAGCTATTGAATGCTTTTTCGTAGTTAATTAACATTATTAAACCATGTATGTTGTTTAATTACCATTCGTATATTATGTCACGAGCTTGCCTTATATTTTCCCCTTGGTATCTTCCTTGAACAAATCCTTTCTGGTAAGTTATCTATCAAAAATGGAAGTGCCATTTTGATTCTATCTGCTAATATAGATGAAAATATTTTATATGAAATATCTAGAAGTTATTGGTCTCTAGTTCTTTAATTGATTGCGTAATTTGCCTGGCTTTTGTTTGCACACAATGGTCCCTTCCTTTTGGCGTTTAGTTAATTCACCTTTATTGAAATATTCTTTAAATGCTTAAATTTAACATTAATTGAGCAAGTTCTCTCTCTCTCTCTCTCTCTCTCTCTCTCTCTCTCTCTCTCTCTCTCTCTCTCTCTCTCTCTCTCTCTCTCTCTCTATATATATATATATATATATATATATATATATATATATATATATATATATATATATAAATATATATATATAAATATATATATATATATATATATATATATATATATATATATATATATATATATATATATATATATATATATATATATATATATATATATATATATATATATATATACTATATTCTAGATCAGGCTAGAAAGCAGAGTATATATATATATATATATATATATATATATATATATATATATATATATATATATATATATATATATATATATATATATATATATATATATATATATATATATATATATATATATAATAAAAGTACAGAATGACATTCTAACCAGCATTGACCAGCATGGAGTAGTTATACTGGTCATGTTAGATCTGAGTGCGGCATTCGACACCATCGACCATGATATTCTATTCAGCAGAATGGAAAATACACTTGGTATTACGGGTCAAGCACTTGCTTGGTTTAAGTCTTACCTGTCAGGTCGCACACTCCGCATCAAGATTGACAAGTCATTCTCTGAGTTACAGGACATTCTGTGGTCCGTACCACAGGGATCAGTGTTAGGACCATTGTTGTTTCTGATTTACCTTCTACCCATTGGAAAACTTATCAGAAAGCATGGTTTAGAGCTTCACATATATACAGACGACACACAGCTCTATCTGGCAATAAAACCCATCACTCAACAAGCTGTGGATATAGGAGTTGCTAGGCTGGAGGGCTGCCTCACTGACATATACACATGGATGTCACAGAACAAGCTAAAACTGAATGCAGACAAAACGGAAGTCCTAGTGCTAGGTACCCCTAAGCAGCGAGCCAAAATATCTGTGCCTAGCATCTCAGTAAATGGTGAGATTGCCAAGATTCTCAATATACCTATCGGCAATCTGGACTCTGTTTTTGATCCGAGCATGAATATGGCAGCACATGTGTCAAAGGCAGTCAAATCTGCAAACTATTACCTTCGAAACATCGGAAGGATCAGAAAATACTTGACTGCAAAATCAAGTAAGAGTGCTGTCATATCCCTGGTAACCTCAAGATTTGACTACTGCAATGGACTTCTCTGTGGAATACCCGAAGAGCTAATATGTAAGCTCCAGAGAGTACAAAACAACGCTGCCAGGGTGATCACTCTCACAAAGAAGTATGACCATATCACTCCAGTACTGAAGGAGCTGCACTGGCTACCAGTCAGGAAGAGAATTGAATTCAAGATTCTGCTACTAGCGTACAAGTGTTTGCATGGAACTGCACCTTCTTACCTGAGGGAATTGCTGAAAGAGTATGTCCCACCCCGGACACTGAGATCAACATCCAAGAACTTACTCTGCGAGACGAGAAACAACATGAAAACCTACGGTGACAGATCATTTAGTGCCTGTGCCCCAAAACTATGGAATCAGCTCCCAGATAATATTCGGGCAGCTGGGAGTGTGGCAATCTTTAAACGACAACTGAAAACACATCTGTTCAAAGATGTATATATCAATTAACTATGTGGATATCAACATCTATCCTTTGACAATGGAATGTAATGCGCCTTTGAGCATGTTTATATGGAAAGGGCGCAATATCAAATGACAATATTATTATTATTATTATTATTATATATTCTACATCAAGCTAGAAAGCAGAGTATAGAATAATGCCGAAAGAGTTCAAATAGTCAAACACTTCTTTCCACGCTGCAGTAAGTAATCAAGTTTATACCCACGGTAAGGCTCACAATAAAAGTGTCTAACACTGTAAAACTGACGCGGCGACCTAGAATGCATGAGAGGTTTTTTATCCCATATGTCAGCACAGG
>OZ012695.1:13935745-13938770 GCA_963942565.1 Maea johnstoni
AGATACATCACTGTATGTACTCCACACCTCTCCCTCAGGCCCAGAGCCGTCCTGGAATGCTGCCTACATGATAGGAAAACATTCGCAATGTACACAATGTTAGCAATGTAACAGAAGTAGCATATTACCACTCTAATCGCAATACTCCTCAGGGTTACATGCTGCAGGGTTGGAGGATGAAGTCCCCATAACGGCGGATAGATAGTTTAGCGTGGTGAAATAGAGAAGACGCTTTCATCAGCCGAGGAGGCGTTAGAATGGACCAAAGATGTATGTGACTTATATTATGTTTGTATAAATAAACTGTTTTGCTAGAGGCAATCATACTTTGTATTTTATGCGAAGTATTATCAAATCTTTAACTGTTTCTAAGCAAACTCATTCTTATTACCGGTACATTCATTTGTTAATGAAGATGGCTATTCCTGTGCTTTAATTGTCCCTCTAACACACCGTTACTGGTTTGAGAAAACTCTTCTTGTTGTCAAAATATTGCTATTTCTGAGAAAATACAAGTCATGCTTTGGCTGTGCCATCTTCTACAGCGAATGTTACTACGCTTCAAATGTGACCCCTGTGGTAACGTTTACATCCTAAGTAAGTGACGTACATGTATACTTCTATGGTATTTCTAACCAACCTGTATAAACTGGCTATCCACAGCCATGATTGGTCTAGATGGCTTCAGAATCAATCCATTTTCATTACAGCACCTGTACAAAAGGAGGCAGTAAACAAACATTAAATCTGACATTTGTACAAATATTGTATAAATGTCCTGCGATAATCGCAAGTCAATAAATTGACTTCGATTTTTCAAAATCAGTACTTCAGTGTGACTAGGGCATAGGATATTCCCATCAAAAACAAGTGGCTTATATATAATCTTCAAATATCATCAGATATATATTACTGAGTAACATGAAGTACTAGTACATATTTAAATATAGAACAACCCACACAAAGCAAATGAACTGGGTGTAGTCATATCTTGTTTCTAACATAGGAGTTAAGGGTTTCTTTCTACATCATAGACTCAAACTGTACTCTTGAGGCAGATATTCTGCATAATAATTCCCCAAACATATCCCTTGTTTTTTCAAATTATTCATTTCTAGATTCACTTCAAAATCATATTGGTTGCCTTTCATTTTTTTACATTAATCTGGGAATTTCTATTAGTGTCATGTCACTACCATCTTGTCGATGGTTGTTAATGTTTGTATTTAATATAGCCATGTTTACTGTAAATGCATTTGGTGACTTGTGTGCTCGTCCAAAAATCATTTCTCTTTCTGAAATTTTGATATATAAGAAACTTGCATTTTTGTGAAATAAAAATCCGATTACACATTTTTTGTTATTATGAAAAAAGATATTTGCATTAAATCGTGCGCATACACAGGCAGAAATGGAGATGTTGCTATTAGCAGTCGTACAACTCTCGTTGACGTAACTACGAGTACAATGATAATTGGACCACAGTGCTATCGTACCTCATTAGTAAAGTGATGTTGGTATAATTGACTGCATCGCTCGGTCCCACTGGACTGCACTTAATACAGACACGGCCGCGTTCAGCTCTGCGTAGGGTTCTTGTTTACCTAGAAAAGGAATGTACTTTATTGACTGTACTCTGAGAATACAAAGTAATAACAAGTATTGCCATAATTAGAATAATAATCATACCCCTTCTTGAATGCTTGCCATATACATGTATGTCATGACTAGTGCCATTAGATGCAAAAGAACATCTCATGCTGCCATGAGACAACTATTCATGTGCACAGTCACATACCTATGTAAATATATATATATATATATATATATATATATATATATATATAATATATATATATATATATATATATATATATATATATATATATATATATATATATATATATAACATATGCAAAAATAAATAACAGATAGTACTACATGTATGTATCCTTTTTACAATCTAGACCTCTGAGGACCAATTTTTATGAAAGATAACAACTTGCTGATTGCTAAGTTTCTTGTACAATTATTCATTTCAACCCTGCTCAAGGGATCAGAAAGTTAGGCTTTACCATAAGGATTGCCCGGGCTGGGATGTTGTCGTCCAAAATGTGTCCTTATAAGGCGAAAGGCCTAATGCGGCAGCAAAGATAGTCGTCACGCCGATTTTCCATTGATCTTCTCCCGGTATATAATCATCAGACACACGAATCTATCATATACAAAAGAAATATACTTAGTAATATCATAAATTGCAAGCAGCTTATATTGCAAAGATCACTTGGTAGCAAATCTCTTTCAGTCTTGTTATCGGGACATAAATGCAGCAATACTTTAAGAAATGTTCCAAATAAATAGTAAACAAATCGAACAATTTAATTCTCCCCAAATAAACGCGAGCTACAGGAGTCACTGCTGATGAGTTAGCATGCATGTTTGTGTATGTATGTATGGGTAAGTGTGTATGTATGTATGGGTATGTATGGACATATGTATGCATTTGTATGAATGTATGTATGTACGGGTATGTATGCATATATGCATGCATATTTGTATGTTATAATATTGCGTGTGTGTGTATGTTATGTGTGTACAGAAAACAACAAGAAACCTCCGTGTACCTGAGTGACAGTGGGTATTTCAAAACTAGCAAGTGTATGTCTGGGAAAGCCATGCAGTACTGTATTGTCATACCTGAGACCCTTAAACTCAGCATCTCTCTCTCACACGTAAACACATATATACATATAGGTATGTTCGTATATATGTGTGAGTATGTATGTATGTATGTATGTATATGTGTATGTATATTGTATGTACGTATGTATGTAAGTATGTATGTATGTATGCATGTATATGTGTGTATGTATGTATGTATGTATGTATGTATGTATGTATGGATATGTATGTATATAAGTGCGATGCATGAATGCATGCCTCCATGTATTTATGTATGTATCTATGTATATGTGTGTGTATGTATGTTTACAAAATAAACCAGAACATAGCCGTTTACCTGAGT
>OZ012695.1:13943970-13956470 GCA_963942565.1 Maea johnstoni
AGGCACATCGTTTAAATATGACAGTATCCGAATACTAGCATATATATTCAATCATTTTAATGAAATGTATGCATATTCATTGAAATTAACGCATATCACAAATCATACAAAGAAGGATGCACATTGAAAATGAAAATCAACACAGTATTTTATAACTCAAAACTCAACTTTGAGAAAGTGCAATTGGCAAACACATGTTATTTACTTTGAAACGTATTCATAGATAATTGCAAATGGAATTAACATGGGCAAAAGCAAAAAAGGTTTCTTACCTGTTCAAATATAACAGCAGGAATACCAGCGTACGTTTTTATTCCTAGCCGAAGCCTTGTTTCATTCGCTAAGTACTCGAAGTTTGTGGTCTGCCAAGCACCAAGAACATCTTGACCACTGTCCACTGTGGTTTGTCGAAGTATCAACGTCTGGTCAGACTTTCTGAACACCCTGCCATTCACGCGGAAAAAGGTGTCGCCGTTTTGTAACCATGTTTGGTTGTTTATGTTGACACTGTATCCGCCATTTTTATCAATGGAAACACTAAAGGCATCATTAGCAACTACTCCCCTGAAAGTACGAAATGTGTGTTAAGTCATCAAAGCATTATTGCTTGCTTGGCATTAACCCTTGTGACACATATCCACAGACCTACGTTGTACCACAGTTGTCTGCATACCACCAATCACGGGCCACGAAATGTGGGTTCTATGACATAACCCACACTTTCTGAGCTTGTATCCTCTAGCTTTTCAGGACCGTGATTGGTGGAGGTAGTCATACGTGATACAAGCTTCATAGACCCCAGGGCAACTGTGGTGTATGTGATCACAGCAAAGGAGTGGTTTGCTTAATTTGGAGAGGATTCAGCTTTTTGTGATGAAGGGGGACGATTGCATCACTCAGGTTATTGAATTTATGCGTGTATGTACTTTTGATTGATTTTACCTTTTGAAGTTGCTGTTCATATTCACTTTGATTTTACCATGTTTATACCCTAACAAGATAAGTGAACTGGAAAGGACCCTACTACTAACAAACACCTGTTCAAATGGAGTCACAGTCATCAAGATCACTGTGATGGAATAAATGCTTGCGGACGAGGAAAAAAGTTGATGTATGTGAGAAGGGCTTTCCTAACCACTTAACGGGGTTGATCGGGAGTAGGGCACCAACCCTAGGTCAGGGGACACAACATATAGAGACCTGGGGAAGGGGACCACTCGGCAGCTCCCCTGTAGTGGTGTGAGCCCGCGAACCAATGCGATAGTCGATCCTTACCTACCTACCTACCTGATACCCCTTGGGTTTACTCAACACCGCCTCGTGACACCTCGGGTATATCGCATACACCACAGCTTCCCTGAGGTTAGTTCAATAATATTAACCTTACTTTATGCAACGATATCTTATTGTGGATGTTCTATGTTGCACACGTAAGGTTCAATGCCATCCTCTAATTTTATGCTAGCAGTGGTGGTTTAGCATAAAACCGATAAACGGAACGAATGCTTAAGGCTTCTTGGTCCTGAAAGTGTCATTAACTACCATATTATATGCCTTCTTCCAGCAAATATTCTGGATATTTCGTTATAGAAACAATACATACTATTTAGGATAATAACATACTTGTTGCATTTGTGCTAATCCAAATTTCAAATAAAATCTGTTCTGTAAATAATTCGGACTTTTACAAAACCAATATGGCGGTCATTAACAAGTTGTCCAACTTGACTGCCGGCTGGAGCAGAAAAGAGTCTGATGCAGTCCAATTAAACGGCGCTGACTTTTATTTACGACGGCATTACATAGAACTAGCCGTCGGTGATTGAAAAGAGGAAGAGTACGTTTCCAGGCTGTTTGTATGTGCCCAGATTTTGGCAAAATGCTTCCGCCTTAGATTTCGGCGGGAAAACTGCTAACGTGCTTTATAAGAGATGGGACTAAACCCTACCGTCCAAATGATATCAGAAATTAGAAAATATGTAGGGTTTATGTCGGGAACTACCCCGAGGTCTGTCTATTACTTACATAAACGTAAATATAAACCGCACCCACGTGTAAAATACATATACAATATGTAAAGTATATGTAACGTTATAAGTTATTACGGAGTTTTCATTTATTTTTTTCATTTGATGTGGCTTTATTAACGTTGTGTAAAACAATCTCAATGACAGGTGGCCGCCCTTTCACCTAGCAGCCACTGTTCGTACTACAACCGTACCAGTTGATTTGATCATCCGTCGTTTCTCATGGTGGAAGTTCTACCTGCAATAATTGGTATTCTCTGTTCGTAGAAGTATGCTGGTAAGTCCCGATCAAAGGGCAAGATGACTTGAGTCCTAGACTTACCTTGATGTAACAGAAAGAGGAAAACATAGTGGTATACACTCCGGGAAACCCAGCGGCTGCCAATCGCCATTTTGGACAGTTTGGCGCAGATCACATGATAGGAACGTGACCTATATTCAGCGGGAAGTACAAACAATGTCAATAGAGTTCAAAAGCATAGCAAGGACATATGCATGTCAGCTCTGAGGTGCTGAGTTGAGCGGTTCTCATTCAGGGCTACTTTATTTTCAGTAAGAATGGTGTGGCGGTGGGGGGGGGGGGGGGGGGGGGGGGGTGGAGGACCGGAAATCAATTCAAAATTCGGAGGAAGGGTTACCAAATCAACAGAATTCGATTTTACATACTGCATGTATTTCACATGTGAACAACATATAGAACTAGCCAGATATTTGAGTGTCAGTCAATGAATATACACACACACACACACACACACACACACACACACACACACACACACATTCTAATACTCTAGAATGGCTAATTTTTCCTTGAGTTTTATTTTACCGTTTTTCCATGAATGCTTTTAAACGGGAATAAACAACACAGGATATAACAATGCAGTACATGCCCTGACTTAATAAAGAAGGAACTGCGTGCAGTGTGGTAATCAACGACCATACGCTGTTGCTGTGTGCTAATCAATTAACACACGCTGTTGTATGTTATTTAATTGAATATCAACCGCTACAGGCTGTCGCTAAGGAATGAGGTGGGAAACTCATGACTATCATCCAGTCACTAATGACTTTCCTAAGCACCTCAATCTGTTTGCTACCACAGATCCTATGAGCAGATGGCATGGTCTGATGGTTTATACACCTGTCTCCAAACGGGAGTAAATGCGGATTAAGTTATCAGCTGGACGCTTAGTGCCTTTAAATACGGCTGCAAGCCGTTCCCTTATTAGCATACTCTGAAACTGGCACCCTCAGCAAGTGGGTTTGACTAGTTGGAAAGATGGCATCATTTCTAGCCAGGTCACGTGGCTAACTTTATCTGCCCTGAAAGAAAGCGGATACCAGAAAACACACATGTTTTACATGTAGTATTAGATTAGCAGGGCTTGCAGTTTTTTTCAATGGAAAGGTTCGCATCTAAGTGTCAGGCGCGCCTTCTCTTTCGTGCACTATTTCTTTCAAACTCCTGCACACCATATGCTGCGGACGGCAATCAGTCCTCACAGCGTACTAGTACAAAAGTAGTGCATGCGAGACGAGATATAGGGGCACACATATGTCCGACCTTCAAGCACATGTGGGGGGAGTATAGTAAAACATTGGCATCTATTGAATCACACCTAATCATTTAGACCTGAGCCGGTTCTCCCATAGGAATGTCTATTGACAAGCCGGCAACTCACACTGACCTGATTGGTGACGTCATCGACCGCGTAGTATTGTCGCCAAATTCAAATACTGTACCAAGCCTTTACACTCGTCTCGTAATTGCATGTACTTTGTTCCGGAATCGTGCAGTCATGACACGCTACTGACTGCCTTTCACGGATTTATAGGGGTTTTTAAGTATGGAATAGGAACATTAACTTGTAGCAATGTATTAAATCAGAACTTATCCTTAGAAAAGATGTAATTTATCTAATCAGATTTGGCTCTCTTTTAAGTTGTGTCAGATGTATTAAATGTAAATCTAGCCAGTATATCAAACTACTTAAATATCTGAATCATGGTAATTTGCTTAATATGATAATTTACTTAAGTTATGGTGATGAGAACCATTGTAAGCTAGTTAAATGCACCTGTGCAAGTAGTGAGATTATGTCATTTGAGTGAAAAGTTGTAAATATTGAAATGACATAGAATATGGGCTGACTAAGGACGCTTGGTTATGATATTTTCTACCTGCTACCAATCAGGAGTAGGGTTAAGATGGTGTTTCTTGAATTCCTGGTTTGAACCCCATGTGCTACTTTAATGAAAAAAAATCAGAATTGCTGTAAGACATACAGAGTGATTTCAAACAGTTTACTTCCACAATTGTGGAGTGTGCAACCAGTGATGCCCTGTATTTTGGCCTTGGATCCGTGCGCCGGCCATCAGTTTCGGCGCACGGATCCCCACAACCACACTACAACAAGCCCTATTTTGCAACCGCGGGCGCCCCATGCAAAACAGCGCGACTTCCCTCCTGAACAGTTAATATAAACACCTATCTCACAACCTCTTGCATTGGGTTATTTCACTGGATCCCCATTTGCAGGTCATCCTGATTGCTATACAAATATGTGATGGACCTTTGATAGTACAACTGAAGATGGGAATCTATTCCCAGTACACAGGCATCATCTCGCGCAGTATGATTAAGCTGGTGAAAGTGACGTTAAACACAAATCCTCTCCCTCCTCCTCTTCTTTAATGTAACTGAGTGTCCAAGGCTTTAGGCAGCAGCAGCAGCCTTTCTATTTGTTCAACAATGATTATAGAATGGCTAAATTTTCCGTGTTACAATTTTCCCTAATTGTTCATTTTTGGTTTTTTCCGTTTCTAATATTTCCGAAGTTTCCTGTTTTATATAGATTTCTGATGTTAGTATACCAAGGAGTACTATCAATACAACTAAGGTCAGGTTCTCTCTGAACTCTTTCTTCATCACTTAGCATGTTATAGAAAAGTGATAATTCCTAATTCATATTCACTTATATTAGCCCGCGAGCTGTGCCGTATGCTATCATCTGGTAAGAGGGGAGATTCTGTTTCACGACTTCACTAATAAAGGCTGATCAAAATCACACAGTTTGCTGAGTAAGAAAAACAGTTGTAACACACGGGGCCAATACAGGGATCAGAATGTAACTGCGTGTGGCGACATCTAGAGGCAGTTAGGAATACCAAAGGCCTCATTGTAATGTGCTAAGTTTTCCCAAAAACTCAACATCGTGTTATTCTCAGTGTAATACTTACGACCACACATGTTGTACATTTATTCATGAATAAATCTCATGTGTTAAATCTATTTGAGGGTGGAAACCTTACCAAATTAATATGTAGAGCCACCAATCTAAATTTGGACAGTGGTTGACAAAATGTTTTCACTTTGTGAATCCTTCTATAAAGAAAATGTGAAACATATTGTATTGACTTGTGACTATAACCTTGAAATGGGACAACACATTGTAGAATTGGTAAATATTTTAAGTGATGACACTAATTGAGTTTCTGGCCTTTATTTAAGGTAGGGTTTTCAACAGCAAACATGACGATGCTATGATGCACTTGTGCGTGCCCACGGGTAACGCTTTGATGAGGATAGACTTAAGGACTGCTAGAGCTCGAAGCCGCATTGACCAATAACTTTTTGGTGACACCCATGACTATATATATATATATATATATATATATATATATATATATATATATATATATATATATATATATTTATATATATATATATATATATATATATATATATATATATATATATATATATATATATATATATATATATATATATATATACATATATACATACATATATATATATATATATATATATATATATATATATATATATATATATATATATATATATATATATATATATATATATATACGTATATCTTCCAAAACTTCTCATGTTTACGTAGAAGAGTTTCAAAAGGTCAGGCTAGTGTTAGATATCATAGAGCTGGTTTATAATGGTGGTTTATGCTGTTCCACACTGTAAACTCAATTTAAACCACAATGTAAGTGCATTCAGGTGGTTTTAAGTAAATCAGCGGGATAGCGTTACGTCAAGGAAGGAGGACGGATTTTACAGTAAACACAGACAATATTCGAATGCTGCTGTTCCAGCAGGAGACCTTATAATGGCGCTCTTCCCTTTTGAGAGTTCCGCGTAGAGAAAATGGTAAACTGACGGTGTCCGTCTTGCACATCACACGCATATTATCATTGCTGAACTAGTAGTGTGTGTTATTGAATTAAATAACACACGCTGTTGCGTGTGTAGCCCTAGGGTGACAATCCCTCCAGGGAAGGTAGGTTTTTTATTGATAGATGTATGCCTCATCAGGAGAACTTATATTGTAGTGTATGTTCATTGACTGTACCGATAAATCATACAGAGTATGATTTCTCTTTAAAACACCAATATAGAACTAAAGAATGCAAGGAACTTAATAGCACACTTCGAAGACTGCATAATACAGAAATATTGATAACACACCTAGAGTACTGGATTGCAACAACAAACATCATATCCTTCATGGATAAACAAAGAATACTGAATGACTGGCCTACACTAACCACTTTGTATAGGGTGAAGTATTATAGTTAGTTGTCTCTAGGTGGCTCAGCCTTGCTTTGAAAGATATCGCATATTGCACAAAGCATATCGCACACACCGGTTTCCTAATATTTGTCCTATCATATATGTGTCAAAACATCACATTTTATCCCCATATACTTGCATTTACCAAAGTTCAATAAAGATTGTCAGGGACAGGAATCATTCACCTCATAAGTTACTTTGGTTCTGAAAGACGTTTGTTTAATTCTTAAGAGTAAAAATCTGCCTTTCCGGGTTTAGATTGGTTTAACATGTAGTTCTGGTAACTGATATTTCATTGGGGAACATCATTGAAACACCTATTACAAAGAAGAGTATGTAAACCATGAACTGGTATTCAGGAAAACACTTGACAATTTAAGTTTTTTATAATTGATTCAGAACCGTTACAAAGCAAATAAATGAAATTTTTATGGAGTCCGTGTTAAAAAGCAGAACACATAAAAATGTTCATAAATTACCACGGTAATTCCTTACCAGGGATAAAAGAAAGTATGGACAACACAAAGAATTGATCAGTATAGTTAGAATGGAGCGAGAGAACGTGGTGTCTGTGGCAACACTGTTCCGGTTCCGTTCATCAGCTAGTAACACATTCACATCTAGAGTGGACAATATTACCCCGAAATAGTTAACGTCCTGCAACAAAGATAATAATATCTGAACAATATCTAAGAAAATCCTCAGAAAATACATGAGTGCTGCAATAGAAGCCAAGAAGCCTATTAGAGTGTACACAGCAGGATATCACGCAGAACTCATGAAAGAGCTAGAGTCCAATCTCCCCAAAACACAGCACATACATCACCTCAACTTCCAGGGTACCTACAAAGAGGCTTTAGAATTCCTGCTTCTATTTCCAAAAGGATTTATAGGAATGGGGAGAAAACTCCTTAAGCCATCTCCTGACATGGTAGAGATCACACTCAAGATAGACACTCAGAAGATGCTCCCAGAATCAAATGCTCCGTACCATCCAATGGATTTTTCGGACATTTCCACACCCCCAGAGGTCTCTGAAGTAATATCTGCAATAGCAAACATCAGAGAGATGGACAGATTGTCATTGTGTAAAATCCTCCGGATGAACATCCACCGAATCTACAAGATGTAAAACATCTTACAATATCCCGATAACAACTAGTCCTCCATACTAACAATGTCTAAACAATGGTACTTATATTGAATCCCTATGGGTTTCTTTTAGTTCTATCCAGCACACCATACTAGCAAGATGTGTACACTATCCATGTCACTACTTCAATTTAAGTTAGAATACTTACAAACTTGCTCTTAAGTGACACTGTTGGTATATGGGTATATATACTAATTTACAGTATACATTTAAATTTTTTAGTTTGCTACTTATGCTACACAAATGTAATACATGGGATATGGCTAACCTCATAACTTCATGCCTATGCCTTATGCATACATCACCATATATCCATTCTTTGTATAGTGGGTAGTGGACATGCCAAACAAATTTATGCTCGGTTTATGTATATTCAGTATATGCAGTAGCATACTAGTCAATACCAATATTTGCAGCATGTATTACTGTAATACTCCATTTGCTATGCAATACTGGGTTTGCCAGTTTGTGTCTGTGTTTTTTAAAATTTCATGCCTATACTATGCCAGTATAAGTATGCCTTTAAGGTAAAAAGTCATTTATCAACAGGCTTTAGTATAAGGCAAAAACCCATGTTTACTGTTCTTTGGTGTTTACTTCATTTTATGTATTACAAGGGGCATTTAATCATGCAACATGATATTTATAAGTAATTGACATATTCTTGGATTGATGTATAGCCAACCCATATTTCTATACTGTATTGGATGGACACGCCCAACACAAGTGCACATGTTTATGGGCATGCCTGTGTCTGGTGAGCCCATACAGGACTAGGTTGATGGATACATCAATTTAAGCTTTATGGGCTATGTATATCAGCTATTCTGCAATATGCTATCTTTTTTGTGTTCTAAAGGTAAAGGTGTACTCTTTAGTATAGGTGTGTATGTCAGTTATTCTGCAATATGCTGTCTTTCTTGTGTACTAAAGTTAAAGGCGTATCTCTTAGTACAGTTATACCAAATGTGCATTTGGCCAAATATCTTGAATTCAAAAGATAAAGCTAAAAACTTATTCTTAATGGGTATACATGCAATTCAGCATATTCTCTTTATTTTTCTACAATAGGTTTGCCAATCATGTAAAAATATTTACAGGTTACATTATATGGATAATTCCCTGGCATACATCAATATATATTGGTGTGCCTGTCTATGCAATACAGTCATTTTCTTACTCACTGGGTGCCACAGAGGATGGACAAACCGGATACAAGCCAGTAAACAGGTGGGCCCTTTCTCTGTGGCATTGATTGACTCAACTGTAATAGCACGGACATGGTACTGTAATATTTGTGGTAATTCATATAACTCTTCATATGTTATCTATTTATTGTATTTAAGCCACATATGAGTGCAGAAGCACTTCACCTGTATACTTATGTAACAACATGGTAATATTTAAAGGTTTCATTTTTTTTTTGTTACTTAAATATAGGTTAGGTTAGACCTAATTGTCTCTACAGCAAAGTACTTAATTGATCTGTTATTTGTTACTTTTCATATTAACAAGTCGACAGACGGACGATGATAATGCCAAAATTACTTTTTCTTTTTTTTCTTTTATTCTATCATATAGAAAACATCCTTCTGATATTTCTTCTTTTTTTTTTTTTCTCTTCCCCTTCTTCATTGATTTAGCTTGTATCCTACTTGCAAACGTTTGTGTAAGTGTGGATAAGTTAGTTAGCATTTTTTTTTTCTAGCTACTCAGTGAATACATGCAACCACACATGATGTATTCCTGCAAGTTATATTATGTTATGTTCAGAATTAAATTTGAGTTTTTGGGAGTTATTGAAAACTTTGTTCGTTGCTTGCCAGCCCTCTACCTGTGTCCTTACTCCTTGATAGACAGATATCCCACATAATAGATTGTTTATACAATCTTTAAATGCGCGGGGTCTTAGACAGGAAAGCAAAACAACAACATTTAGATATAATTCTTGTCCAAGAAAGCCATTGGGTCCCTGACGACATCCAACAATTGAGTAAAGAATGGAATGTGACTTTTTATTGTGCAGGTACATCGACAAACTCAAAGGGGGTCAGTACTATTATCAACAACACTTTTGAACACAAAATACTTACCACTGTATCTGACAAAGACGGACGCTTTTTACTAATTAACATTGAACTACCTGACTTATGCTGCTTCTCCTTGATAAATGTCTATGGTCCTAACATTGACGACTCAAAATGGCTAGAACAATTATTATCAAAACTAGATGCTGACTTACTGGATAACCAAGTATGGATGGGAGACTGGAATACTCCACTTGAAATAATTGACACATACAATTATCAATTCATACGGCACAAACTTATTAGTCAGCAAATAAAAAACTTGATCTCTTCCAGAGAATTGATTGATATTTGGAGAGAACAAAATCCTGATATTTTAAGATTTACATGGGGCTCAAAAAAACCATTTAAACGCTCAAGACTAGACTACTGTCTAGTTTCCCAGAACTTAATGGGATTATGCCCTAAGGCTGAAATAAGATCGGCTTATAGGAGTGATCACTCACCAATCGAACTCACTCTTAATATCTCAAAACAACCAAGAGGAAGAGGCAATTGGAAGTTTAACAACAAACTTCTAGAAAATCAGGATTACCTAAATATGGTCAGGAAAGAGATCAATCTAGCCAAGGCAACATATGCTCTGCCAATATATCATCCTGAGTATGTTGAGAAAAATATTGGAACAGACTTGGAGATAAATATCAACGATGCTTTATTCCTAGACACCCTATTATGCCAAATAAGAGGGGAAACTATCAAATTCTCCAAAAAACAAGCAAGGGAGAATAGAATACATGAAAATAAATTGATAGAAAGCATTGAAACAATTGAAAAATCAATTGACTCCAATAGTGACCTGACTAATAGGCAAGTATTATCAGATTACTTAGACAGCAAAAAAGAGGAACTAGAACAATGGAGGGAAAAAAAACTCAATGGAGCAATGATACGCTCGAGGGCAACAATAAACTCCCAATGGGAGAAACCGTCCAGCTTTTTCCTTAACCTCGAAAAAAAAACTTCCTCAATAAATCCATTCCTGAATTGATCGATCAGAATGGAGATACACACACAGACATTGAGGAAATCATGGAGATGCAGCACACATTTTACAGTGACTTATTTACAGCAAAAAGAACGACACCAATTAACGATTCAAAATATGACTACTTAACTACAAACATACCGAAACTACCAGAAAATCACAGAATACTTATGGACTCTGACAACACAATAGACGAACTAGAATACGCAATCAAACACTCAAAATTAAATAAAGCACCTGGACCAGACGGATTTTCAAATGAATTTTTTAAGACTTTCAGTCATGAATTAATCCATTGGATTTTTCGCGCCTACACACACTCCATTAAGATTGACTCACTTTCAAACCATATAAAATGCGGGACAATCACTTGTATACCGAAACAAGGCAAAGACAGAAACATACTAAAGAACTGGAGACCACTGACAATGCTCAACTGCACATACAAATTTTTTTCTGCAATTCTTACAAACCGACTAAAGACAACTCTAGAAACAGTAGTAAGCCCAGACCAGACAGGATTTATTGCAAATCGATTTATAGGAGACAATACCAGACTACTATACGACACAATAAACCATTGCGAAATGGAAAATAAAGAAGGACTGATTATAGTGTTGGATTTCGCTAAGGCTTTCGACACTATAGAATGGTCATACATATACTCCTGCATGAAAATGTTTGGATACGGAGATAGATTTATCACTATGATCAAACTCCTTCATAGTGGATCAACTTCTGTTATCGAAAACAATGGTCACTTTTCAAGGAATATACAACTCTCCAGGGGGTGTCGTCAAGGTGACCCAATTTCCCCGTATATCTTTGTCTTATGTGCGGAATTACTATCTCACTGTATCAGGGAATGTGGGGACATAAAGGGAATAGAGGTACATGGCACTGAAATTATCATCTCACAGTATGCAGATGATACAACGTTGTTTTTAGAAGGTTCTCATGAAGATATAAAAAGGCTCATGAGTATTTTACGATGGTTTAGAAATGTGTCTGGTTTAGGTATTAACGTAGACAAAACCAAAGCAGTTAAAATTGGGGCAACAAGGGACAGGAGCTTGAATTGGGAAGGAAAGTATGGAATGGAATGGACTAACAAGTTCACCGTTCTTGGTATCGACTACAATGTAGATGAAATGGGTGAAATCACTACTTTAAATGTAGACAAAAAAATCACAGATATCAAAAAATTGATAAGATTATGGCAAGCTCGCAAATTAAGCCCTTATGGCAAAGTTACGGTCATAAAATCTTTATTCCTATCAAAAATCACCCACCTGCTCCTGTCCCTACCAAGTCCCAAAAAAACTCTCTTCACCGAAATAAACACCTTATTCAAAAACTTCCTCTGGAACAACAAACCTCCTAAATTTCGAAAAGAAATAATTGAAGCTGACATACCAGATGGAGGTCTTAGACTGCACAATTTAGAAAAGTTTGACTTAGCTTTAAAGCTTGGATGGGCTAAAAGAATGCTCAAAAGTGAATCAAAATGGACTATATTCCCAACATACTGGGACCTTTATGATGTCTTTACATTTGGACCAGATAAAATAGATCGAATTGAAGACATTATATATAATCCATTCTGGTCAGACTTTATTACAAGTATTAAATGTCT
>OZ012695.1:13961470-13975637 GCA_963942565.1 Maea johnstoni
CCGCCTTACCACAAGTCATTGACAACTTACCTACATGCCCCGGTAGGGATTAGATCCCAGACAGTGATACGAAACAATTAGCTTTCAGTGACAGCACCTTATGCCACTCAGCCATCAGGACCCCCCCCCCCCCCCTCCCGGAGATAGAAGAGCAGGGGGGGGGGGGGATTACGACAATATCTTTGCTGTCATTTAGGAATTAGAGCTCACACCAAGGCAATCAGCAGGTAATTCGAGAAAAAATGTAGCATATCTTTGTCGACTGGCCACATTCATATTGTAAGGAAGGTTTTGTCTTTACTTTTGGGTATTTTCGTGGAGCCTGCATTGTGATCCAACTGAAGTACATTATGGACTAAAACTGAACAGAAGAGGTGTTGGCGCTTCAAAATAGTTTTATTTACACCTTTAATATTAGTTATGTTGTAACAAAGTCACAATAATTTATGTATATATACTTAACCTAGTATGTAAAATTGCAACAATGTATCAACATATTGCAACAAAGTGCATTGGCAAGAGGACGTAATGCGCGCAGTATAACTAGGAAACGTGTGTGAGAGGACGTAATGCGCGCAGTATAACTAGGAAACGTGTGTGAGAGGACGTAATGCGCGTAGTATAACTAGGAAACGTGTGTAAGAGGACGTAATGCGCGCAGTATAACTAGTAAACGTGTGTAAGAGGACGTAATGCGCGTATAACTAGGAAACGTGTGTGAGAGGGCGTAATGTGCGTAGTATAACTAGGAAACGTGTGTGAGAAGGCGTAATGTGGTAAGTCTAGTTACAAGTCCAAAATGCCCCAGAATGACTGAAGCCATTCTAAACAAATTGCCCAAATGTCCAATAGCCAAAGAAAGGATAGTTTTTCCTATGTAAGCGACTTTTTGCTGTTAGTAGTGCTGTATAGTTCATTGACTGCACCTTAACGATGCGAAAAGGATTCTTATACAAATTAATGTAATTAAAAAGAGTTACAAGGAAAGAATAAACACATAGGTAATTTGAAATCAACAGTGAAAAGTAAGGTTTCAAGGTCAGAAATATAAGACACTACAAAGAGAAATATGGAAAGTCTCAACACACATCAAGGCAGATAAGCTGGTTAAGACTAATATTATATATATATTGGAAAGAGCTATAGATTCAGAAATTTCAACACCGCAAAAGAGAAAAAACGGGGGGTAAAAGAAAAAGCAAAATAAAAAGTTCATAGCAAAAATATTGGTCAACCATCTTGAAACAGAAGCGACAAGAAAACCAATGTCTAGAGGGTGTCTATAGAAAGCTCTGATTGAGCGTATGCGCTTAATTACCAATGAGTGACCCATGCCGGATTGCTATTGCACAATCTTACTTTCTCTATCTACGCTTTGTTGGAAATCTGGATACATTTGACATGTTTCCTCTCCTTGTTCAGCCTGCAATATTACACTAACACACACGCGCAAACACAAAAAGATATGTATGAATACATATATATATATATATATATATATATATATATATATATATATATATATATATATATATATATATATATATATATATTTATATATATATATATATATATATATATATATATATATATATATATATATATATATATATATATATATATATATATATATATATATATTACATGCCTACTGCTCATTATCCTCTGTGATTGGTCAGATCATGGTCACATTACCACCTGGCGAAATTGATATCGGGTCGCAATATTAATTTCCAATCTTCAGACTCAGGTTCAGGTGCTCAACTCTCAACTTGAACCCAACAAAAGTGAATTGAGACATGGAACTCAGACGAGTTTCGGCTTCTTGTAAAATCCTGTTTAGGAGTGGACCCCATGCAAAAAAGTATACTACCTTAAATGAAGACAAAACACATTTTTCCAAATTAAATACTAGTAAATTAATCATTAACTTTCTGAAACTAATTCATGTGACTTTTTTAAGTATTTATAGTATTTTGATTGCAACATTACTGAACTAACACAAGAGTTTATTCCACCTTATAAATTTACAATAACCAATGGTTCCTGGTAAAACCATGAAATGGACACCATACAAATAATATCTACATTTTCATAATTCTTTGAATTATTCAATTGGCCTTCTGAAGCTAAATCAATTACTTCAGCAAAACGTTGGCTTCCTATTTTCTAAATCTACCCTATTTTGGATGAATAGTCACGTTTTGATTAGCTCACATTCCGTCTACAAGTTTTACAATAAGCCCAGTCTTTCTTCCATGTTTGATAGTACGGTCAATTTTCCCTGATACGTATATACATATGCCAATGCCATTACTTGGGCTTGTTTGAATGTTGTAGAAATTGTGCATATTGCAAAAACAGTCCGAGGGGAAGGGTTGGACAGAAAGGTCACGCCTGGTTACCACGTCCGTGACTAGGGAGTCATAGCGAGGGCACTTTGTATTGTATTGTATTGTTTATTGACCATATCATATACTATGAAATTACACCTGACACCTAGGTTTCAGTGCATTCCGCTCACCTGGGAGGGTCATTTAGAAATGTCACAGCTTGTTATTACAGTGACGAGAGAGTCATACAGAGGGCACTGATGCATAACTTTTAGTGCACACTGGTGACCAAGGGAGGTGGAGGCTGACTTAAAACTGTTGCACCTAGTTACTACAGTGACTAGGGAGTCATACATAGGGTACTGACACCTAGGTTTCAGTGCATCCCGGTCACCAGAGAGGGGAGGAGTGCCAGTTATTGCTAACACAACACCTAGTTACTACAATAACTAGGGCTAGTTACTACAGTAACTAGGGAGTCACAGGGAGGGTACAGAAAGCTAGTTTTAAGTGCATGCCGCTCACCAGTGGCTGAGTTCAAATGCCAGCGTTAGCGCCAAAATGGACATAAACCCACTATCTGAAATGTCAGCAAGATGTTTGCCTGAACGCAAAGTTGTGAGTCCAATGTTGCGTTAAAACCGCATGAAACAGAAAATGTAAACTTTCACCTGAGCGTTCTGTTAAGGGAAGCCCTCTTCCCATACAGTGTGGAAAGTAAGACACACTGACGCCATTGACTTCGATTTAAGTTTCAGATTGGTTACTTTAAGAGCTAGTAGGGAGACAGCAGGGACAAAAATTGTACACTTTGAACAAAAATCAAGAAAGCTACTACAAATATACTGTGAGTGATGCTGCTCAATATTTGTAAAAGAGGCAGTTGTGAGTTACCCCTAACATCTATTTAGCAGGGTATTTAATGCAGAAGATAATGTTATTTCTAGGAATTTGACAATTAAAAAGTGGCATCTCAAAACTTGGCAAAAATACAATGCCAGGGTTGCTGATTTAGACGGATGTACTAAATGTTATGAATTGACACATATAAAGTGGTTTTAGGGGGGTATTTACACATACGATGAGAAAGACGATTTTCTGGGGATCTTACTATTGCAATCTTAGGCCTGAGAGTCGAAGCTGCACATTTCCCTACAAATGCACTTAGAAGGTTTTTGATGACTGAAATCAGTAGAGTTTGTAAAATGCCTCCTTAGTTACTGTATTTATATGGTAGTTTAAATGATAAAAAGGGCTGAAACTGTGAAAAAAACTTATTTCAGAGTAAAAAATGCAAATATTACACACAGGCCCTCATCATAGTGAATGTTCATCCCAATTCTGTCTTGATCTGAATGATTCATTATCATTTGTGGTAGGTTTGAGATATTGCAATACATCAACGCCTAGGTATAGTATAGTAGATTTCCTTGTTACTATTGTTTGTTATAGTATAGGATATATGTATTGACACTCTTCTGGGAAAACCAGTATATGGATTTGAAGACTATGACGTGCTAAGTTATTGGGGGCAAATTCAAAGCAATACCTTTCAATCCCCCATAATCTCAGCTTCGGTTTGATACGTAAAGGCAAAGCAGGGGTGGCAGCTAAGTCAAAGAATTCCAGCTCTTTGTGTCACGCTCTCCCATCTCATGCCGAGTAATCTGCTAAACAACAAGAAATACATTTTGAGCAATACGAACAGGCCAATGATACTTATTAGTCATCCGAATTTTCATTCTGTGCTTCAACATACCTGTATAAATAGATATACAATTAAAGACTGCCAAAACATGTATATCACCCGATATGCAGTTAGATATTTGCTGAAATCTGTAGTTTTTCTTTATAATTTTACGAAATAATTTATTTCTTTTGGCAGCTAGAAATGATAAACAAGTAAAACATTTAAAATACTACAAAATAAGCTGCATGTCTCAAAAGTAATTCAAGATCAAAATTAATGCTGTCTCCTTTAACATCTATAGTATATGCATGCTTTAATAGTCCTACTCACATTCTTGAAAAATACAGAAAAAGGCCATTAAATGAAAATAATTTTGTGTTAATCCATTAACTCTATAAGTCATCAGAACCTAACAAAGTACATGTTTGTCTGTCCGCCCACAGTACAGGAGTTGTACATGGCGATATTCCTAATACCCTGAAGTCATGGGCTACAGGAACTTTGCCCCACATGCACAATATGATACCGACCAATCCTCTGGCTGATGGACCAACTGCACATAGACATGAATGTTTTATCTCAATTGATTGGAAATACAATGGAAATACTGTGCAAAGAGCAGACACGTTAACACTAACCAGGATGTATTTTGTTCATTCCCTGTAAATATCGACTAGGCATTGGAACCTGGAGAGACTCATCACCAGGTTTATTGAATCATTATTGTTATACAAGCAGGGGTCAACTTTTATACCGAGCAGTCGCTCAATATGCTGTTTGGTTTACCATGATAACGTTTCTTCGGTGGCCTTTTTTTCACAAACCTATATTAATCCCGTGCAGTCGCTCAATAATGTGCTTGGTGTGCCATGACAAAGTTCCGTTCTTTTGGTGTGTTTTTATATATCACCTATTTTTATACAGAGCAGTGGCTTGAAAGGGTGATACGTTTGCCCTGATAAAGATGATTAAGATTATTCTTAATAGCTTGTATCTAGCTTTGTTTGGTACCCACATGTCATTTATAGCATTAAGTAGCTGTCATTTTGTAATATTGTATGTATGTATGTATGTATGTATGTATGTATGTTTGTATTGTGTATGTATGTATGAATGCATGTATATACGTATGTATGTTACATGAGTCCAGCTCTGTACTATATAGCGCATATAGTAATTGGTTTCTCGCTACATATCCATTCTTTTCCTCATCCAAGGTTTTTATACTTTAGCTGAATGGCCTTTTTGACCCCTGTTCTCAGCAGTTAAGTAAAGGCTCAATGGATGTTCACATACCGACACACACACATATATATATTTATATATATATATATATATATATATATATATATATATATATATATATATATATATATATATATATATATATATATATATATATATGTATATATATATATATATGCTATCGAAATAGACCCTATGTAACTTTGGGTTTCTGAAGGTCTCTTAGAATCTAATATATGAATGAACCAAAACTGGCGAAAGCCCAATTTGTCCAAATCTCAAATTGTCCAAGGGTGCCAGCCGGAAACACAGCAGATTATTAAAGTGGGTACCGTTGGCTTCTAGACTTAGTTGGAAAAAACTCTATATGAAACAAATAGGTTGAGCCCCAAATTCAGCTTTCTGTGCCGGACTACAGCCAACTCTTGAATCGCAGGTTTCCACATTAAGCCCTTCATGACACTCGCCAACTTCCGTTTGTTGGCCCCAAGGGATATTTATAATAATAATTGATATTTGATATAGCGCCCTTTCCACATATAATGTTCAAAAGCGCCTTTGAGTCATTGGACAGTTGTCATGGTCCATATAGTCAATTAAACTCCTTTCGAAATAGCATGTGAGTCTTATCCTGGATGAGTGGAGTACTAGGAAATGTATGTTTTATGATGTCTATTTCTGGTTTCAAAAAAATCAACACAATCAAATGAAACATGTTTGACAGTCAATCGACAATCATAGGCTACATATTGTTGAGGATCTTTGTTTTTCAAATAGAAGCAGTGAGTCAATTGAATGTGACCAGATCGAAAACACTCTCCTCAATCCTAATTACTCTAGAACCTTCAGGCCACAGACCCAGCTGAGGATGAATTTCATATAATTTGTAGTTGACTGCTTCATCCCACTGCTATTGCCATTTCCGTTTTAAAAGGACATTGATATGATTCTTAAAAATCGCCAAAAAGAATGGGAACATTTGTAACTCTTCTTAAAAGACCAGCTTTGGTAGCAGCATCTGTCTTCTCATTTTCCCTGATGTGAACATGATTGGGAACCCAAGAAAATAATATTCTTTTCTCTTGTAACTGTAATAGACAATATAGGCGTTCTATTGCCTTAAGGACAAGAGGATGCGTCCAGTCTTGGTCTAAAAATATCCTGAAGAGCAGACTTTGAATCTAAGAAGATGATAAAATTCCTTTCATCATCATCTGTAGTCTCCATTTAGACTAATGGTTTACGACTCGTTTTGTATAGAACAGGCTTATGTCAGTGGGCTTCGTTATAAGTATGTGATTAATACGGTTGTTTGATCCAACAGAGAATAAATTTTCATTAATATATCTTAATGAAAAACAACCTATCATGCATACATATCGCAATACTAGCAGTCAGTTACAGAGCTTAGGTGTAGACAGCAATCCATGAAATATTTGCCCATGAAAATTTTGCCCCTAAAAATATTGTCTGTATCACTGACTGTCGTCTTATTTGATTACTATGAGTATCACTGATACCAGTCCATGGGGACTTTCTAATGAAAATTCCTACCATGAAATTTTCAGGGTTGGTCAGAAATCACCTGGATAAACCTTACCGCCATCTATTGGCAGATTTTTGCGTAACAGGGGAAAAACTTCCTGGGATGATTTTTTCGCCCATGAAATTTTCATGGGAGTGCGGGCCGTACGCAACTTCATGCATGAAATTTTCATGCATGAAAATATTTTGGGCAAAGATTTCATTTCATGCATGAATATTTCATTTTCACCCATGATTCATGCCCATGATTTTCTCATGCATGAAACCTTTCGTACGGGTATGTTTGTATCTTTATTGACTGAGAATCTCACTGCAAAAACATACCACAGTGTTTTAGCATCTAAATAACATTACATATAATGGAGCAAATAATCTCAAATATATTAGAATAAGTAATCAAAGTAACAATGAACATATAATGTACAGCATCAGAGAATAAGGAAAATGAAAAATTATAACGAAAAATACTAAAGGTTTAAAGTATGGAATACTTATTTACATATTAATACGCGAGATACAAATACATTACTGAGAGACCTCAAAACATTGTCGAAGTTAGGAAATACCAATAGTCTGCAGTTACAAATCGAGTACGCCCAATCGGTATTCTTTTGGGCTCTCAAACACTAAGCAGATATCCTATCAATGTACCATAATTCCGCTTAGGTAAATACACGCGGATGCCATTCATAGAGTTATCAATAGTCCGAGCCGGAAAAACAGGAAGTGTTGTCACAGAGCAATCCATGTTTTGAAAGCGCCACCATTGAATAAAATATATTGCGCACACAACAACATCGTTACCTTCCTCGTCCGACTACTCTCTCTCTCTCTCTCTCTCTCTCTCTCTCTCTCTCTCTCTCTCTCTCTCTCTCTTCAGAAATGAAATACTGTTGTTTGAATTGCGTAGTAACATGTGAATATTAAACTAGGTTACAACTTTCAATCTAGCCGTCTTCACTGTTGTTTGCACATGCTATCCATTCAGCAGTGGAAGAAGAGGAATAATAATAATAATAATAATCATAATAATCATAATAATAATAATAATAATAATAATAATAATAATAATAATAATAATAAAACAAAATAAATAATAATGATAATGATAATACTAGTAATAATAACAATAATAACAAATAATAATAATAATAATAATAATAATAATAATAATAATAATAATAATAATAATAATATTGCAAAATCATTTATAATATTAAATCATGTGGCGTAATTCATTTATATGTTCAGCATAACAAACATTTGGGGATCATCAGGTAATGTGGTCTGAAAAGATGAATATGAAAATAAAAATATGTTCAATCAACAGTCAACCTGAGACTTGGAGGCACATGTTTAATTTGAATATTGTACTAGTACTATGTGCAACAGCGCTTTTTATTTTTAACAAGGAAACATACACGTACGTATACAATTGGGAACAAAAAACGGACAGATCAAACACAAACATAGAAACATATGACCAGTGTTATATGTACCAATCAATTATGTGATGTACTCAGAAATCAACTACAGTATGTGTACCATAGGGGTACGAGGTATCTGCAGGAAAATTATGATTCCTTTTCAATTTCTCGCCAATTTGCTATCAGATTTAACCAACTATCTTCAAATAATTGTAAATTATTTACTAGTTTTGGGGGAAATTTTCAAACTTTAATTCAATTTCTGATGTGTATTTTTCCAAATAACATGCAACTAAAGAACAAGCAAAATTCACACGCAGGATAAAGTTCCGAGTAGCCATATCTATAGCTGTAATACTATTCAGAAATCCATCAGAAAGTAGGAACAGGTTAGTGAAATAAACTTGATGAGAATGTTATCATTTCGCAAGGTTTACCTAGTTTCCATGTGGTATGTGGCTGACAGAGAAATGTGGATTTCCCCATATCGTAAGGTCTACATACCTTTAAACTATTTGATCTAAGATAAGAATTTCTTTACACTATTCGTAAAGGGCAGTGAATTTCTTCCCGGTTAGGGTTTCTATCTCGTCGTCATATGACCAAAGCTCTTAAAACGACATACAGATTAAGCCTTAAAAAGTATTTGTTTCTGGTAACGGTCCGAAT
This sequence comes from Maea johnstoni, assembly GCA_963942565.1. Classification (NCBI taxonomy): domain Eukaryota; kingdom Metazoa; phylum Annelida; class Polychaeta; order Spionida; family Magelonidae; genus Maea; species Maea johnstoni. Next base: position 13,970,380 of record OZ012695.1, read on the forward strand.
GAAATAGGGTAGGTGGGTAGTTAGGAACATATGTTTGGATGATTTCTGTAAAGTGAAACGTGTTTCATGGCTGTTTTATCAGATATGGAGAGTTGGAAGGGCGGAATAACTTAATGATACGGAATTTTGAGTAAAAGACTTTGTAGGGTGGGTTTTCAGGGAACAACTAACTGTTTAGGCCTTAGATCATGCTTTCCTTTGCGTAAGTACACGTGAGTGCCATTCAATGAGTCGTCAATAACCCGAGACGTAGGTACAGGCAGGAAGTGTTGTCACTGACAATCCAGGGTTTATATTCCGAGAACATACTGCGCTCATAACACAATCGTTAACCCCTTTCCTCTTCAACCAACTCTCTTCCCAGAGAAAATTCTGTTGTTTGAATTGCGTATTAGCATTTATATCTAAAAGAAATTGGTCGATCTCTGCTAGTGCTAGACACATTGCTTTCGTATACAAGCAGAGAAGGCGTAGGATACTTGTGTGTATGCGCTCTGGGCCGGATAACATGTCTAATTCATTCTGTTTAGTTCGGTGAACGTTAATTGCTTTGATCATCATCTAATGTGCTATGTATAGTTTTTTTGTATTTTCATAGCGTATGATGTAGTCAATACCTGCACGACAACTGACGATTTAGCCTCGTTACTATCATTTCCATTCAGTAGTGGAAGAAGTAGAGGAAGATAAGTGACAACAACAACAACAACAATATAGACACTGTTATCCTTAATTTTAATAACAATAATCATGATTATAGTGATGATGATAATGATGATGATTATACTACTACTACTACTACTACTACTACTACTACTACTACTACTACTACTACTACTACTACTACTACTGATAATAATAATAATAATAACAATAATAATAATAAGAATACGAATAAGAATAATAATAATAATATTGCAAAATCATTTATAATATTTAATCATGTGGCGTAATTCATTTATATGTTCAGCATAACAAACATATGGGGATCATCAGGTAATGTGGTCTAAAAAGATAAATATGAAAATAAAAATATGTTCAATCAACAGTCAACCTGAGACTTGGAGGCACATGTTTAATTTGAATATTGTACTAGTACTATGTGCAACAGCGCCTTTTATTTGTAACAAGGAAATATACACGTACGTATACAATTGGGATAAAAACGGACAGATCAAACACAAACATAGAAACATATGACCAGTGTTATATGTACCAATCAATTATGTGATGTACTCAGAAATCAACTACAGTATGTGTACCATAGGGGTACAAGGTATCTGCAGGAAAAGTATGATTCCTTTTTAATTTCTCGCCTTGAATTTATTTGTCTCTGGTAACGGTCCGAAAGAAATAGGGTAGGTGGGTAGTTAGGAACATGTGTTTGGATGATTTCTGTAAAGTGAAACGTGTTTCATGCGTGTTTTATCAGATATGGAGAGTTGGGAGGGCGGAATAACTTAATGATACAGAATTTTGAGTAAAAGACTTTGTAGGGTGGGTTTTCAGGGAACAACTAACTGTTTAGGCCTTAGATCATGCTTTCCTTTGCGTAAGTACACGTGAGTGCCATTCAATGAGTCGTCAATAACCCGAGACGTAGGTACAGGCAGGAAGTGTTGTCACTGACAATCCAGGTGTTATATTCCGAGAACATACTGCGCTCATAACAAAATCGTTAACCCCTTTCCTCTTCAACCAACTCTCTTCCCAGAGAAAATTCTGTTGTTTGAATTGCGTATTAGCATTTATATCTAAAAGAAATTGGTCGATCTCTGCTAGTGCTAGACACATTGCTTTCGTATACAAGCAGAGAAGGCGTAGGATACTTGTGTGTATGCGCTCTGGGCCGAATAACATGTCTAATTCATTCTGTTTAGTTCAGTGAACTTTACTTGCTTTGATCATCATCTAATGTGCTATGTATAGTTTTTTTGTACTTTCATAGCGTATGCATGATATAGTCAATACCTGCATGGCAACTGACGATTTAGCCTCGTTTACTATCATTTCCATTCAGTAGTGGAAGAAGTAGAGGAAGATAAGTGACAACAACAACAACAACAACAATATAGACACTGTTATCCTTAATTTTAATAACAATAATAATGATTATAGTGATGATGATGATAATGATGATGATTATACTACTACTACTACTACTACTACTACTACTACTACTACTACTACTACTACTACTACTGATAATAATAATAATAATAATAATAATAATAATAATAATAATAATAATGATAATAATAATGATAAAAATAATAGTAAAATAATAAAAGAAATAATAATGATAATGATTATAATAACAATGATGAAGATACTACTACTACTACTACTACTACTACTACTACTACTACTACTACTACTACTACTACTAATAATAATAATAATAATGATAATAATGATGGTGATGATAATGGTGATGATGATGATGATGATAATAATGATAATACTAATAACTAGCAGGCCCCCGTGCACAGCACGGGTTTGATTTCTAAGTCATACACAATGAAGCTCAAAAAAACTGCCTTAACCACTCAAAAAAATAGAACCCTTACTGAACCATTGACATCGCTCTTGTTTTTTGTTTTTGTTTCTAGTTTTCAGTCATCACAAGGAACTGTGTGACACAAACACTATTAAAATTATTATGAAATGTATCAATCAAATAATGCTCTTACAACTGCAAGGCATCTTGGATCTACGTAAATGTCGTCAAATGTCTACCTGGGGTATACGTCAGGGAGGGGATCCCCTTATATACCTTGCTTGCAGCCAATATGCATGCTATAAATATGAAAGTGCTGCATATCCGACCCGAGTGCAGCATTGACTACACTGCAGACATGTTAGCCGCACTTGGCACCACACTATGTGGCCTCATAGTATGGTTGTGCACTGACAGCTTGCTGTCTCTCACAACTACCTAGGTTCCCAACTTCCCATGCACATGATAAAGTTGCTAGTGACTTGTGGTCTTCGCCAGATACTCTGGCTTTCTCAACCACTAACAACGTGCTAGTCGCGGCTGCAGTATGGCAGAAAAAGTAAGGATAATCAAATTTTCCAATCCTACGTCATGTATGATAAATGGCCCCTGCAACATCTCCCTGGTAACTACACCTCGCCAGAAGTTTAATAGAGATGTAAGTAAATATTAATATCATTCCATCAAAATTCAACCCATATATAGATTCCCCAACAAAAGTATGATTCCTTTTTAATTTCTCGCCTTGAAATTATTTGTCTCTGGTAACGGTCCGAAAGAAATAGGGTAGATGGGTAGTTAGGAACATATGTTTGGATGATTTCTGTAAAGTGAAAAGTGTTTCATGCGTGTTTTATCAGATATGGAGAGTTGGAAAGGCGGAATAACTTAATGATACGGAATTTTGAGTAAAAGACTTTGTAGGGTCGGTTTTCAGGAAACAACTAACTTTTTAGGCCGTAGATCATGCTTTCCTTTGCGTAAGCACACGCGAGCCCCATTCAATGAGTCGTCAATAATACGAGACGTAGATACAGGCAGGAAGTGTTGTCACTGACAATCCAGGTGTTATAATCCAAGAACATACTGCGCTCATAACAAGATCCTTACCCCCTTTCCTCTTCAACCAACTCTCTTCCGAGAGAAAATTCTGCTGTTTGAATTGCATATTAGCATTTATATCTAAAAGAAATTGGTCGATCTCTGCTAGTGCTAGACACATTGCTTTCGTATACAAGCAGAGAAGGCGTAGGATACTAATGTGTACATGCGCTCTAGGCCGGATAACATGTCTGATTCATTCTGTTTAGTTCAGTGAACTTTACTTGCTTTGATCATCATCTAATGTGCTATGTATAGTTTGTTTGTACTTTCATAGCGTATGCATGATATAGTCAATACCTGCATGCAACTGACGATTTAGCCTCGTTTACTATAATTTCCATTCAGTAGTGGAAGAAGTAGAGGAAGATAAGTGACAACAGCAACAACAACAATATAGACACTGATATCCTTAATTTTATTAACAATAATAACGATTATAGTGATGATGATGATAATAATGATGATTATACTACTACTACTACTACTACTACTACTACTACTACTACTACTACTACTACTACTATTGATAATAATAATAATAATAATAATAATAATAATAATAATAATAGTAAAATGATAATATAAATAATAATGATAATGATTATAATAACAATGATGAAGATACTACTACTACTACCACTACTACTACTACTACTACTACTACATGTACTACTACTACTACTAATAATAATAATAATGATGATGATGATGGTGATGATGATGATGATGATGATGATGATGATAATAATGATAATACTACTAATAATAATAACAATAATAATAATAATAATTATAATAAAGATAATAATAATAATAATAATAATAATAATAATAATAATAATAATAATAATAATAGTAATAATGAAAATAATACAACCGTTATTGGTATTGCGCTATTTCCATTTGAAATGTTTTAAAGCGCTTACAATTTAAATTCTGGTCTTATATTATATGTTATATATTGATGATTTCTCGTAGTTTTTGAAGAAATATCTTTGACTGTGAACTGTTTTCCTGGGTTATATATAATACATTGCCCCAAATATATCTTCATCTCTAACAAGTTGATTGTCTCGATTGAGCCTTAAAACGTTAGAAAATGTAACGGAAAACCAAAGCCAAAATTTCCAAAGTTGATTCCAGTTATCCAACATTCACCCTGGGTGTTCAAGAAGTAGCTTCTACCCAACAGAAAACTTGGCGAAAAACGAAGGCAGAATGTCATTTTTCGTACAAATAAAAAAAAAAATTTTTGGGCCCAAAATCACTGAAATCACCCCAAAAAAGTACATTTTGCACCGTATATCACCACCACATCATGTCATGTTTGAAAGCACAGGCAACTTGGTTTTAAAGGATCCCCGTTGTGTCCTTCTGCCTTGCCGGCAAACTAAATTCCTCAAAACTCTCTCTTGGCCAATCACCTAGTACACAGTATTCTGGGTGCAAAAGGGTTAAATAAATAAAAGTTGAAATATATAGTCTTATTCTATGTTATTAATGTTCACACGACTCTATAGATTTATTCCGCAGCAGGCCTGTTCACTCCCTGAACCATTTCAATTCCCTGGGGAGCATGCAACCTTGGCAGCCATTTCGGCGCTCTTAGGTTCAAGCAATCACATAACCCTTCTGCCCTTTATGCCAGGTCCCC
>OZ012695.1:13975837-13993337 GCA_963942565.1 Maea johnstoni
TAGTAGTAGACGCTATATACTCTATATCCATATAAATGTATAACTAAAGACGACACTTTATGAAGCATATATACATACATACACTCATGCATATACATACATATATACATACATACATATGTATACATATGTATACGTACATACATACACACTTACATACATGTATACGTACATACATACAAACATTGAAATTTAAAATTGCCACTATCTGACTATTACCTGACGAATTATTTTGTTGACAAGACCTACTATTACATCTTAAACATGGATGTTTTCCTCTCATTGCAGGTTGTATTCTCTGAATAAATCGAACGCACACACGCACACATACATACACACATACATACATACATACATACACACATACATACATACATACACACATACACATTCATACATACATACATACATACAGACATACATACATACATTCATACATACATACATACATACGTACATACATACACACATACATACATACATACATACATACATACATACATACATACATACATACATACATACATACATACATACACACACACATACATACATACATACATACATACATACATACATACATACATACATACATACATACATACACACATACCTATACATACATACATATATACATACATGGCAAAATATACTATTGCATCTAAGGTATGGGTGTGTTCCTGTCGTTGCAGGTTGTGTTCTCAGAATAAAGCACGAAGGAGCGCAGGCCTGGCCTTCCGGGACATCAGTGAGAACTGTAAGCAATTGTGACGTCACGTGCTGCGCTGACGCTTGTGCTGCTGAGTCGTCATGTATGGCTGCCAACCAAAATGTTGCAGATAATGCTTGCTATCTAAAAAATGTGAAGCTTCCAATGACCGTCATCAATGCAGTATACTCACACATAACCAAACAGTGCAACGGTAAGTAATCTTTAGAGCTAATTGTATAGGAGCTTGAGTATTGTATTCTTTATTGAACAAATCGTGAAGATTCGAAATTACAGATACAAATCATATAGATACGAACACAAATAACAAAGATAAACTTATCTAACAAAAAATAAACTCATAACAATTTAAAATAGTAACAGTCTAGTGCTACACCTTTTGTGTCTCTAGATAATGAATCGAGATATTCTCTCGTCTATATGGATACATAAATTTGTGATTTAAAACATGAGGTCATTCATTTTATGCTGTCAGTATCAAGGTATGGCAAGCCATGTGCCTACATCATGGAATACTCGTACACGCATTGTCTTCAAGGGGGGTGGGGCTCTCTTAATATATTTGACCGCATACTTGTTCTAAACGTTGCAGAAGGGGGGGGGGGTTGGAATAATTCTCGTTTTATTTTTATTTTTTTATCTTTTTTGCGGGCGGGGGGGGTATAACTACATGTCCACGGAAATCGAAGACAATAGTCTAATGGGCGGTTATTTGGAATTTCGATTATCGTCACCCTTTTTTTCAAATTTAGACTAATTCATGACTGGCCAGTTGTAAGTGGTGCAGGAAACGCGAGTACCGGCGAAAAACCACCGCCTTACCACAAGTCATTGACAACTTACCTACATGCCCCGGTAGGGATTAGATCCCAGACAGTGATACGAAACAATTAGCTTTCAGTGACAGCACCTTATGCCACTCAGCCATCAGGACCCCCCCCCCCCCCCCCCTCCCGGAGATAGAAGAGCAGGGGGGGGGGGGATTACGACAATATCTTTGCTGTCATTTAGGAATTAGAGCCCACACCAAGGCAATCAGCAGGTAATTCGAGAAAAAAATGTAGCATATCTTTGTCGACTGGCCACATTTCATATTGTAAGGAAGGTTTTGTCTTTACTTTTGGGTATTTTCGTGGAGCGCAGCATTGTGATCCAACTGAAGTACATTATGGACTAAAAAACTGAAAAGAAGAGGTGTTGGCGCTTCAAAATAGTTTTATTTACACCTTAAATATTCATTATGTTGTAACAAAGTCACAATAATTTATGTATATATACTTAACCTAGTATGTAAAATTGCAACAATGTATCAACATATTGCAACAAAAGTGCATTGGCAAGAGGACGTAATGCGCGCAGTATAACTAGGAAACGTGTGTGAGAGGACGTAATGCGCGCAGTATAACTAGGAAACGTGTGTAAGAGGACGTAATGCGCGCAGTATAACTAGGAAACGTGTGTGAGAGGGCGTAATGCGCGCAGTATAACTAGGAAATGTGTGTAAGAGGACGTAATGCTCGCAGTATAACTAGGAAACGTGTGTGAGAGGGCGTAATGCGCGTAGTATAACTAGGAAACGTGTGTGAGAAGGCGTAATGTGGTAAGTCCAGTTACAAGTCCAAAATGCCCCAGAATGACTGAAGCCATTCTAAACAAATTGCCCAAATGTCCAATAGCCAAAGAAAGGATAGTTTTTCCTATGCTGTTAGTAGTGCAGTATAGTTCATTGACTGCACCTTAACGATGCGAAAAGGATTCTTATACAAAATGATTGTAATTAAAAAGAGTTACAAGGAAAGAATAAACGCATGGGTAATTTGAAATCAACAGTGAAAAGTAAGGTTTCAAGGTCAGAAATATAAGACACTACAAAGAGAAATATGGAAAGTCTCAACACACATCAAGGCAGATAAGCTGGTTAAGACTAATATTATATATATATATATATATATATTGGAAAGAGCTATAGATTCAGAAATTTCAACACCGCAAAAGAGACAAAATGGGGGGTAAAAGAAAAAGCAAAATAAAAAGTTCAAAGCAAAAATATTGGTCAACCATCTTGAAACAGAAGCGACAAGAAAACCAATGTCTAGAGGGTGTCTATAGAAAGCTCTGAGTGAGCGTATGCGCTTAATTATCAATGAGTGCTCCACGCCGGATTGCTATTGCACAATCTTACTTTCTCTATCTACGCTTTGTTGGAAATCTGGATACATTTGACATGTTTCCTCTCCTTGTTCAGCCTGCAATATTACACTAACACACAGTCAAACACAAAAAGATATGTATGAATACATTTATATATATATATATATATATATATATATATATATATATATATATATATATATATATATATATATATATATATATATGTATTTATATATATATATATCTAGTATATATATATATATATATATATATATATATATATATATATATATATATATATATATATATATATATATATACATATATATATACATATATATATACATATATATATACATATATATATATATATATATATATATATATATATATATATATATATAATATATATATATATATAATATATATATATATATATATACATATATATATATATATATATAATATATAAAGGAACCCAACAGAAGTGAATTGAGAAAATGAACTCAGAAGAGTTTGGGCTTCTTGTAAAATCCTGATTAGGAGTGTACCCCATGCAAAAAATTATATTACCTTAAATGAACACAAAACACATTTTCAAATTAAATAAATTAATCATTAACTTTCTGAAACTAATTCATGTGACTTTTTTAGGTATTTATAGTATTTTGATTGCAGCATTACTGAATTAACACAAGAGTTTATTCCACCTTGTAGATTTACAATAACCAATGGTTTGTGGTAAAACCAGGAAATGGACAACACATCAATAATATCTACATTTTCATAATTCTTTGAATTATTCAATTGGCCTTCTTGAGCTAAATCAATTACTTCAGCACAACGTTGGCTTCCTATTTTCTAAATCTACCCTATTTTGGATGAATAATCAAATTTTGATTAGCTCACATTCCGTCTACAAGTTTTACAATAAGCCCAGTCTTTCTTCCATGTTTGAAAGTACGGTCAATTTTCCCTGATACGTATATACATATGTCAATGCCATTACTTGGGGTTGTTTGAATGTTGTAGAAATTGTGCAGATGGCAAAACAGTGCTAGGGGAAGGGTTGGACAGAAAAGTCACACCTCGTCACCACAGTGACTAGGGAGTCATAGAGAGGGCACTTTGTATTGTATTGTATTGTTTATTGACCATATCATATACTATGAAATTACACCTGACACCTAGGTTTCAGTGCATTCCGCTCACCTGGGAGGGTCATTTAGAAATGTCACAGCTTGTTATTAGAGTGGCGAGAGAGTCATACCGAGGGCACTGACGCATAACTTTTAGTGCATACTGGTGGCCAAGGAAGGTGGAGGCTGACTTAAAACTGTCGCACCTAGTTACTACAGTGATTAGGGAGTCATACGTAGGGTATTGACACCTTGGTTTCAGTGCATCCTGGTCACCAGAGAGGGGAGGAGTGCCAGTTATTGCTAACACAACACCTTGTTACTACAATAACTAGGGCTAGTTACTACAGTAACTAGGGAGTCACAGGGAGGGTACAGAAAGCTAGTGTTAAGTGCATGCCGCTCACAGGTGGCTGAGTTCAAATGCCAGCGTTAGCGCCAAAATGGACATAAACCCACTATCTGAAATGTCAGCAAGATGTTTGCTTGAACGCAAAGTTTTGTGTCCAATGTTGCGTTAAAACCAAATGAAACAGAAAATGTAAGCTTTCATCTGAGCGTCCTGTTAAGGGAAGCCCTCTTCCCATATAGTGTGTACAGGCAGATACACTAACGCCTGAGGTATTAACATTGACTTCGATTCAAGTTTCAGATCTGTTACTTTAATAGCTAGTAGGGAGGCAGCATGGACAAAAATTGTACACTTTAAACGAAAATCAAGAAAGCTACTACAAATATACTTTGAGTGATGCTGCTCAATATTTGTAAAAGAGGCAGGTTGTGAGTTACCCCTAAAATATATTTAGCAGGGTATTTAATGCTAAAAATAATATTATTTCTAGGAATTTGACAATTAAAAAGTGGAATCTCCAAACTTGGCAAAAATACAATACCAGGGTTGCTGATTTAGACTGATGTACTAAGTTTATATATCTTGGCACATATAAAGTGGTTTTAGGGGGGGGGGGGGGTTGCACAAAGGATGTGAACGATGATTATCTGTGGATCTAACTATAGCAATCTTAGGCCTGAGAGTTGAAGCTGCAGATTTCCCTACAAATACACTTAGAAGGTTTTTGATAACTGAAATCAGTAGAGTTTGTAAACTTCCTCCATAGTTACTGTATTTCTATGGTAGTTTAAGCAAAAATTTACTAAAACTGTGAAAAAAAACTTATTTCAGAGTAGAAAGTGTAAATATTACACACAGGCCATCATCATAGTGAATGTTCATCCCAATTCTGTCTTGATCTGAATGATTCATTATCATTTGTGGTAGGTTTGAGATATTGCAATACATCAACGCCTAGGTATAGTAGATGGAGTATTTCCTTGTTTCTATTCTTTGTTATAGTATAGGATATATGTATTGACACTCTTCTGGGAAAACCAGCATATGGATTTGAAAACTATGACGTGCTAAGTTATTGGGGGCAAGTTCAAAGCAATACCTTTCAATCCCCCATAATCTCAGCTTCGGTTTGATACGTAAAAGCAAAGCAGGGGTGGCAGCTAAGTCAAAGAATTCCAGCTCTTTGTGTCACGCCCTCCCATCTCATGCTGAGTAATTTGCTAAACAACAAGGAATACATTTTGACCAATACGAACAGGCCAATGATACTTATTAGTCATCCGAATTTTCATTCTGTGCTTCAACATACCTGTATAAATAGATATACAATTAAAGACTGCCAAAACATGTATATCACCCGATATGCAGTTAGATATTTGCTGAAATCTGTAGTTTTTCTTTATAATTTTACGAAATAATTTATTTCTTTTGGCAGCTAGAAATGATAAACAAGTAAAACATTTAAAATACTACAAAATAAGCTGCATGTCTCAAAAGTAATTCAAGATCAAACTCCTTTAACATCTATAGTATATGCATGCTTTAATAGTCCTACTCACATTCTTGAAAAATACAGAAAAAGGCCATTAAATGAAAATAATTTTGTGTTAATCCATTAACTCAATAAGTCATCAGAACCTAACAAAGTACATGTTTGTCTGTCCTCCCACAGTACAGGAGATGTACATGGCGATATTCCTAATACCCTGAAGTCATGGGCTACAGGAACTTTGCCCCACATGCACAATATGATACCGACCAATCCTCTGGCTGATGGACCAACTGCACATAGACATGAATGTTTTATGTCAATTGATTGGAAATACAATGGAAATACTGTGCAAAGAGCAGACACGTTAACACTAACCAGGATGTATTTTGTTCATTCCCTGTAAATATCGACTAGGCATTGGAACCTGGAGAGACTCATCACCAGGTTTATTGAATCATTATTGTTATACAAGCAGGGGTCAAATTTTATACCGAGCAGTCGCTCAATATGCTGTTTGGTTTACCATGATAACGTTTCTTCGGTGGCCTTTTTTCACAAACCTATATTAATCCCGTGCAGTCGCTCAATAATGTGCTTGGTGTGCCATGACAAAGTTCCGTTCTTTTTATATACATATCACCTGTTTTTATACAGAGCAGTGGCTTGAAAAGGTGATACGTTTGCCCTGATAAAGATGATTAAGATTATCCTTAATAGCTTGTATCTAGCTTTGTTTGGTACCCACATGTCATTAGCATTAAGTAGCTGTCATTTTGTAATATTGTATGTATGTATGTATGTATGTATGTATGTATGTATGTTTGTATTTATGTATGTATGTATGCATGTATGTATATACGTAAGTATGTTACATGAGTCCAGCTCTGTACTATATAGCGCATATAGTAATTGGTTTCTCGCTACATATCCATTCTTTTCCTCATCCAAGGTTTTTATACTTTAGCTGAATGGCCTTTTTGACCCCTGTTCTCAGCAGTAAAGTAAAGGCTCAATGGATGTTCACATACCGACACACACACATATATATATTTATATATATATATATATATATATATATATATATATATATATATATATATATATATATATATATATATATATATATATATATATATATATATATATATATATATATATATATATATATGCTATCGAAATAGACCCTATGTAACTTTGGGTTTCTGAAGGTCTCTTAGAATCTAATATATGAATGAACCAAAACTGGCGAAAGCCCAATTTGTCCAAATCTCAAATTGTCCAAGGGTGCCAGCCGGAAACACAGCAGATTATTAAAGTGGATACCGTTGGCTTCTAGACTTAGTTGGAAAAAACTCTATATGAAACAAATAGGTTGAGCCCCAAATTCAGCTTTCTGTGCCGGACTACAGCCAACTCTTGAATCGCAGGTTTCCACATTAAGCCCTTCATGACACTCGCCAACTTCCGTTTGTTGGCCCCAAGGGATATTTATAATAATAATTGATGTTTGATATAGCGCCCTTTCCACATATAATGTTCAAAAGCGCCTTTGAGTCATTGGACAGTTGTCATGGTCCATATAGTCAATTAAACTCCTTTCGAAATAGCATGTGAGTCTTATCCTGGATGAGTGGAGTACTAGGAAATGTATGTTTTATGATGTCTATTTCTGGTTTCAAAAAAATCAACACAATCAAATGAAACATGTTTGACAGTCAATCGACAATCATAGGCTACATATTGTTGAGGATCTTTGTTTTTCAAATAGAAGAAGTGAGTCAATTGAATGTGACCAGATCGAAAACACTCTCCTCAATCCTAATTACTCTAGAACCTTCAGGCCATAGACCCAGCTGAGGATGAATTTCATATAATTTGTAGTTGACTGCTTCATTCCACTACTATTGTCATTTCCGTTTTAAAAGGACATTGATATGATTCTTAAAATCGCCAAAAAGAATGGGAACATTTGTAACTCTTCTTAAAAGACCAGCTTTGGTAGCAGCATCTGTCTTCTCATTTTCCCTGATGTGAACATGATTGGGAACCCAAGAAAATAATATTCTTTTCTCTTGTAACTGTAATAGACAATAAAGGCGTTCTATTGCCTTAAGGACAAGAGGATGCGTCCAGTCTTGGTCTAAAAATATTCTGAAGAGCAGACTTTAAATCTAAGAAAATGATAAAATTCCTTTCATCATCATCTGTAGTCTCCATTTAGACTAATGGTTTAGGGCTCGTTTTGTATAGAACAGGCTTATGTCAGTGGGCTTCGTTATAAGTTTGTGATTAATGCAGTTGTTTGATCCAACAGAGAATAAATTTTCATTAATATATTTTAATGAAAAACAACCTATCATGCATACACATTTTGCAATACTAAGTCAGTTACATAGCTTAGGTGTAGACAGCAATCCATGAAATTTTTGCCCATGAAAATTTTGCCCCTAAAAATATTGTCTGTATCACTGACTGTCGTCTTATCAGATTGGTATCACTGATACCAGTCCATGGGGACTTACTAATGAAAATTCCTACCATGAAATTGTCAGAGTTGGTCAGAAATCACCTGGATAAACCGTACCGCCATCTATTGGCAGATTTATGCGTAACAGGGGAAAAACTTCCTGGGACGATTTTTTCGCCCATGAAATTTTCATGGGAGTGCGAGCCGTACGCAACTTCATGCATGACATTTTCATGCATGAAAATATTTTGGGCAAAAATTTCATTTGATGCATGAAAATTTCATTTTCACCCCTGAAAATTTCATTTCATGCATGAAAATTTCCTTTTCATCCCTAAAAATTTCATGCCCATGATTTTCTCATGCATGAAACCTTTCGTACGGGTATGTTTGTATCTTTATTGACTGCGAAACTCACTGCAAAAACATACCACAGTGTTTTAGCATGTAAATAACATTACATATGATGGAGCAAATAATCTCAAATATATTAGAATAAGTAATCAAAGTAACAATGAACATATAATGTACAGCATCAGAGAATAAGGAAAATGAAAAATTATAACGAAAAATATTAAAGGTTCAAAGTATGGAATACTAATTTACATATAAATACGCGAGATACAAATACATTACTGAGAGACCTCAAAACATTGTCGAAGTTAGGAAATACCAATAGTCTGCAGTTACAAATCGAGTACGCCCAATCGGTATTCTTTTGGGCTCTCAAACACTAAGCAGATATCCTATCAATGTACCATAATTCCGCTTAGGTAAATACACGCGGATGCCATGCATAGAGTTATCAATAGTCCGAGGCGGAAAAACAGGAAGTGTTGTCACAGAGCAATCCATGTTTTGAAAGCGCCACCATTGAATAAAATATATTGCGCACACAACAACATCGTTACCTTCCTCGTCCGACTACTCTCTCTCTCTCTCTCTCTCTCTCTCTCTCTCTCTCTCTCTCTCTCTCTCTCTCTTCAGAAATGAAATACTGTTGTTTGAATTGCGTAGTAACATGTGAATATTAAACGAGGTTACAACTTTCAATCTAGCCGTCTTTACTGTTGTTTGCACATGCTATCCATTCAGCAGTGGAAGAAGAGGAATAATAATAATAATAATAATAATAATAATAATAATAATAATAATAATAATAATAAAACAAAATAAATAATAATGATAATGATAATACTAGTAATAATAACAATAATAACTAATAATAATAATAATAATAATAATAATAATAATAATAATAATAATATTGCAAAATCATAATTTTATATATTTAATCATGTGGCGTAATTCATTTATATGTTCAGCATAACAAACATTTGGGGATCATCAGGTTATGTGGTCTGAAAAGATAAATATGAAAATAAAAATATGTTCAATCAACAGTCAACCTGAGACTTGGAGGCACATGTTTAATTTGAATATTGTACTAGTACTATGTGCAACAGCGCTTTTTATTTTTAACAAGGAAATATACACGTACGTATACAATTGGGATAAAAACGGACAGATCAAACACAAACATAGAAACATATGACCAGTGTTATATGTACCAATCAATTATGTGATGTACTCAACTACAGTATGTGTACCATAGGGGTACAAGGTATCTGCAGGAAAAGTATGATTCCTTTTTAATTTCTCGCCTTGAAATTATTTGTCTCTGGTAACGGTCCGAAAGAAATAGGGTAGGTGGGTAGTTAGGAACATAATTGTTTGGATGATTTCTGTAAAGTGAAACGTGTTTCATGCGTGTTTTATCAGATATGGAGAGTTGGAAGGGCGGAATAACTTAATGATACGGAATTTTGAGTAAAAGACTTTGTAGGGTGGGTTTTCAGGAAACAACTAACTTTTTAGGCCTTAGATCATGCTCTCCTTTGTGTAAGTACACGTGAGCCCCATTCAATGAGTCGTCAATAACCCGAGACGTAGATACAGGCAGGAAGTGTTGTCATTGGCAATCCAGGTTTCATATTCCGAGAATATACTGCGCTAATAACAAAATCGTTACCCCCTTTCCTCTTCAACCAACTCTCTTCCCAGAGAATATTCTGTTGTTTGAATTGCGTATTAACATTTATATCTAAAATAAATTGGTCGATCTCTGCTAGTGCTAGACACATTGCTTTCGTATACAAGCAGAGAAGGCGTAGGATACTAATGTATACATGCGCTCTAGGCCGGATAACATGTCTGATTCATTCTGTTTAGTTCAGTGAACTTTACTTCCTTTGATCATCATCTAATGTGCTATGTATAGTTTTTTTGTACTTTCATAGCGTATGCATGATATAGTCAATACCTGCATGGCAACTGACGACTTAGCCTCGTTTACTATCATTTCCATTCAGTAGTGGAAGAAGTAGAGGAAGAGAAGTGACAACAACAACAACAACAACAACAATATAGACACTGTTATCCTTAATTTTAATAACAATAAAAATGATTATAGTGATGATGATGATAATTATGATGATTATACTACTACTACTACTACTACTACTACTACTACTACTACTACTACTACTACTACTACTACTACTACTACTACTACTACTACTACTACTGATAATAATAATAATAATAATAATAATAATAATAATAATAATAATAATAATAATAATGATAATAATAGTAATAATAATAATAATAATAATAATAATGATAATAATAATTGTAAAATAATTATAGAAATAATAATGATAATGATTATAATAACAATGATGAAGATACTACTACTACTACTACTACTACTACTACTACTACTTATTATAATAATAATAATAATGATGATGGTGATGATGATGGTGATGATGATGATGATGATGATGATAATAATGATAATACTACTAATAATAATAACAATAATAATAATAATTATAATAATAATAATAATACTAATAATGTTAATAATAATAATAATAATAATAATAATAATAATAATAATAATAATAATAATAATTATAATAATGATAATAGTAATAATAGTAATAATGAAAATAATACAACCGTTATTTGTATTGCGCTATTTCCATTTGAAATGTTTTAAAGCGCTTACAATTTAAATTCTGATGTTATATTATATGTTATATATTGATGATTTCTCGTAGTTTTTGAAGAAATATCTTTGACTGTAAACTGTTTTCCTGGGTTATATATAATACATTGCCCCAAATATATCTTCATCTTTTACAAGTTGATTGTCTCGATTGAGCCTTAAAAACGTTAGAAAATGTAACGAAAAATCAAAGCCAAAATTTCCAAAGTTGATTCCAGTTATCCAACATTCACCCTGGGTGTTCAAGAAGTAGCTTCTACCCAACAGAAAACTTGGCGAAAAACGAAGGCAGAATGTCATTTTTCGTACAAATAAAAAAACATTTTTTGGCCCAAAATCACTGAAATCCCCCTAAAATTACATTTTGCACCGTATATCACCACCACATCATACGGTATGTGTACCCTAGGGGTACAAGGTATCTGCAGGAAAAGTATGATTCCTTTTTAATTTTTTGCCTTGAAATTATTTGTCTCTGGTAACGGTCCGAAAGAAATAGGGTAGGTGGGTAGTTAGGAACATATGTTTGGATGATTTATGTAAAGTGAAACGTGTTGCATGCGTGTTTTATCAGATATGGAGAGTTGGAAGGGCGGAATAACTTAATGATACGGAATTTTGAGTAAATGACTTTGTAGGGTCGGTTTTCAGGAACTTTTTAGGCCTTAGATCATGCTTTCCTTTGCGTAAGTACACGTGAGCGTCATTCAATGAGTCGTCAATAACCCGAGACGTAGATACAGGCAGGAAGTGTTGTCACTGACAATCCAGGGTTTATATTCCGAGAATATACTGCGTTCATAACAAAATCGTTACCCCCTTCCCTCTTCAACCAACTCTCTTCCGAAAGAAAAGTGTGTTGTTTGAATCGCGTATTAGCATTTATATCTAAAAGAAATTGGTCGATCTCTGCTAGTGCTAGACACATTGCTTTCGTATAAAAGCAGAGAAGGCGTAGGATACTTGTGTGTATGCGCTCTAGGCCGGATAACATGTCTAATTCATTCTGTTTAGTTCAGTGAACTTTACTTGCTTTGATCATCATCTAATGTGCTATGTATAGTGTTTTTGTACTTTCATAGCGTATGCATGATATAGTCAATACCTGCATGGCAACTGACGATTTAGCCTCGTTTACTATCATTTCCATTCAGTAGTGGAAGAAGTAGAGGAAGAGAAGTGACAACAACAACAACAACAACAACATAGACACTGTTATCATTAGTTGTAATACCAATAATAATGATAATGGTGATGATGATGATAATGATGATGATTATACTACTACTACTACTACTACTACTACTACTACTACTACTACTACTACTACTACTACTACTACTACTTCTGATAATAATAATAATAATAATAATAATAATAATAATAATAATAATAATAATAATATTGCAAAATCATTTATAATATTTAATCATGTGGCGTAATTCATTTATATGTTCAGCATAACAAACATTTGGGGATCATCAGGTAATGTGGTCTGAAAAGATAAATATGAAAATAAAAATATGTTCAATCAACAGTCAACCTGAGACTTTGAGGCACATGTTTAATTTGAATATTGTTCTAGTACTACGTGCAACAGCGCTTTTTATTTTTAACAAGGAAATATACACGTACGTATACAATTGGGATAAAAACGGACAGATCAAACACGAACATAGAAACATATGGCCAGTGTTATATGTACTAATCAATTATGTGATATACTCAGAAATCAACTACAGTATGTGTACCATAGGGGTACAAGGTATCTGCAGGAAAAGTATGATTCCTTTTTAATTTCTCGCCTTGAAATTATTTGTCTCTGGTAACGGTCCGAAAGAAATAGGGTTTGTGAGTAGTTAGGAACATATGTTTGGATGATTTCTGTAAAGTGAAATGTGTTTCATGCGTTTTTTATCAGGTATGGAGAGTTGGAAGGGCGGAATAACTTAATGATACGGAATTTTGAATAAATGACATTGTAGGGTCGGTTTTCAGGAACTTTTTAGCCCGCAGATCATGCTTTCCTTTGCGTAAGTACACGTGAGTGCCATTCAATGAGTCGTCAATAACCCGAGACGTAGATACAGGCAGGAAGTGTTGTCACTGACAATCCAGGTGTTATATTCCGAGAACATACTGCGCTCATAACAAAATCGTTACCCCCTTTCCTCTTCAACCAACTCTCTTCCGAGAGAAAATTCTGTTGTTTGAATTGCGTATTAGCATTTATATCTAAAAGAAATTGGTCGATCTCTGCTAGTGCTAGACACATTGCTTTCGTATAAAAGCAGAGAAGGCGTAGGATACTTGTGTGTATGCGCTCTAGGCCGGATAACATGTCTGATTCATTCTGTTTAGTTCAGTGAACTTTACTTGCTTTGATCATCATCTAATGTGCTATGTATAGTTTTTTTGTACTTTCATAGCGTATGCATGATATAGTCAATACCTGCATGGCAACTGACGATTTAGCCTCGTTTACTATCATTTCCATTCAGTAGTGGAACAAGTAGAGGAAGAGAAGTGACAACAACAACAACAACAACAATATAGACACTGTTATCCTTAATTTTAATAACAATAATAATGATTATAGTGATGATGATGATAATTATTATGATTATACTACTACTACTACTACTACTACTACTACTACTACTACTACTACTACTACTACTACTACTACTACTACTACTGATAATAATAATAATAATAATAATAATAATAATAATAATAATAATAATAATAGTAATAATAATAATAATAATAATGATAATAATAATTGTAAAATAATTATAGAAATGATAATGATAATGATTATAATAACAATGATGAAGATACTACTACTACTACTACTACTACTACTACTACTACTACTACTACTACTACTACTACTACTACTACTACTACTTATAATAATAATAATAATGATGAGGATGGTGATGATGATGGTGATGATGATGATGATGATAATAATGATAATACTACTAATAATAATAACAATAATAATAATAATTATAATAAAGATAATAATAATAATAATAATAATAATAATAATAATAATAATAATAATAGTAATAATAGTAATATTGAAAATAATACAACCGTTATTTGTATTGCGCTATTTCTATTTGAAATGTTTTAAAGCGCTTACAATTTAAATTCTGGTGTTATATTATATGTTATATATTGATGATTTCTCGTAGTTTTTGAAGAAATATCTTTGACTGTAAACTGTTTTCCTGGGTTATATATAGTACATTGCCCCAAATATATCTTCATCTCTTACAAGTTGATTGTCTCGATTGAGCCTTAAACGTTAGAAAATGTAACGAAAAATCAAAGCCAAAATTTCCAAAGTTGATTCCAGTTATCCAACATGCACCCTGGGTGTTCAAGAAGTAGCTTCTACCCAAAAGAAAACTTGGCGAAAAACGAAGGCAGAATGTCATTTTTCGTACAAATAAAAAAACATTTTTTGGCCCAAAATCACTGAAATCACCAAAAAAGTACATTTTGCACCGTATATCACCACCACATCATACAGTATGTGTACCATAGGGGTACAAGGTATCTGCAGGAAAAGTATGATTCCTTTTTAATTTCTCGCCTTGAAATTATTTGTCTCTGGTAACGATCCGAAATAGATAGGGTAGGTGGGTAGTTAGGAACATAATTGTTTGGATGATTTCTGTAAAGTGAAACGTGTTTCATGCGTGTTTTATCAGATATGGAGAGTTGGAAGGGCGGAATAACTTAATGATACGGAATTTTGAGTAAAGGACTTTGTAGGGTGGGTTTTCAGGAAACAACTAACTTTTTAGGCCTTAGATCATGCTTTCCTTTGCGTAAGAACACGTGAGTGCCATCCAATAAGTCGTCAATAATACGAGACGTAGATACAGGCAGGAAGTGTTGTCACTGACAATCCAGGTGTTATATTCCGAGAATATACTGCGCTCATAACAAAATCGTTACCCCCCTTTCCTCTTCAACCAACTCTCTTCCCAGGGAAAATTCTGTTGTTTGAATTGCGTATTAGCATTTATATCTAAAAGAAATTGGTCGATCTCTGCTAGTGCTAGACACATTGCTTTCGTATACAAGCAGAGAAGGCGTAGGATACTAATGTGTACATGCGCTCTAGGCCGGATAACATGTCTGATTCATTCTGTTTAGTTCAGTGAACTTTACTTGCTTTGATCATCATCTAATGTGCTATGTATAGTTTTTTTGTACTTTCATAGCGTATACATGATATAGTCAATACCTGCATGGCAACTGACGATTTAGCCTCGTTTACTATCATTTCCATTCAGTAGTGGAACAAGTAGAGGAAGATAAGTGACAACAGCAACAACAACAATATAGACACTGTTATCCTTAATTTTATTAACAATAATAACGATTATAGTGATGATGATGATAATAATGATGATTATACTACTACTACTACTACTACTACTTCTACTACTACTACTACTACTACTACTACTACTACTACTACTACTACTACTACTACTACTACTACTACTATTGATAATGATAATAATAATAATGATAATAATGATAATAATAATAATAATAATAATAATAATAATAATAATAATAATAATAATAATAATAATAATAATGATAATAATAATAGTAAAATAATAATAGAAATAATAATGATAATGATTATAATAACAATGATGAAGATACTACTACTACTACTACTACTACTACTACTACTACTACTACTACTACTACTACTACTAATAATAATAATAATAATAATAATAATGATGATGATGGTGATGATGATGATGATGATGATGATGTTAATAATGATAATACTACTAATAATAATAACAATAATAATAATAATAATTATAATAAAGATAATAATAATAATAATAATAATAGTAATAATAATAATAATAATAATAATAATAATAATAATAATAATAATAATAATAATAGTAATAATAGTAATAATGAAAATAATACAACCGTTATTTGTATTGTGCTATTTCCATTTGAAATGTTTTAAAGCGCTTACAATTTAAATTCTGGTGTTATATTATATGTTATATATTGATGATTTCTCGTAGTTTTTGAAGAAATATCTTTGACTGTGAACTGTTTTCCTGGGTTATATATAATACATTGCCCCAAATATATCTTCATCTCTAACAAGTTGATTGTCTCGATTGAGCCTTAAAACGTTAGAAAATGTAACGAAAAATCAAAGCCAAAATTTCCAAAGTTGATTCCAGTTATCCAACATGCACCCTGGGTGTTCAAGAAGTAGCTTCTACCCAACAGAAAACTTGGCGAAAAACGAAGGCAGAATGTCATTTTTCGTACAAAAGTTTTGGGCCCAAAATCACTGAAATCACCCCAAAAAAGTACATTTTGCACCGTATATCACCACCACATCATGTCATGTTTGAAAGCACAGGCAACTTGGTTTAAAAGGATCCCCGTTGTGTCCTTCTGCCTTGCCGGCAAACTAAATTCCTCAAAACTATCTCTTGGCCAATCACCTAATACACATTATTCTGGGTGCAAAAGGGTTAAATAAATTAAAGTTGAAATATATAGTCTTATTCTATGTTATCAATGTTCACACGACTCTATAGATTATTTCCGCAGCAGGCCTGTTCACTCCCTGAACCATTTCAAATCCCTGGGGAGCATGCAACCTTGGCAGCCATTTCGGCGCTCTTAGGTTCAAGCAATCACATAACCTTTATGCCAGGTCCCCTATTCACAGCTGGGTGTACTGAGGCAATGTGAAGTTAACTGTCTTGCCCAAGAACAGACCAAAGTGACCCGGCCGGGAATCGAACCTGCGACCCTCTGATCGCTGGTCAAACACCTAAGCAATTGAGCTACCCTGTCTTATTGAGATAATAACCTGGGTTATTCATTCACAGCTCATTGGGGGCCCCTTAAGAGGAATAAGAGCATCATAAAACTTCTGAGCAGCAGGATGGTAGGCCATTAAGAGCAGCCAGTTATTGATATAGGGGCAGGCAGGCTGAAATCATGCTAGCTTATCTGTAGTATTCCTATAATGTGTCATTGACGAGCCGC
>OZ012695.1:13998337-14025837 GCA_963942565.1 Maea johnstoni
AAGCAGGTTGGCTTGGTCGCTACATACATGTGGGGCGTTGTGGAGGGTGTCATTGATTCTTCTGCAACTGAAAGACCCCCTGTTCATGAAGAAAAGGGAATTTCCTCCCAGTTCTGGGTTTCTATGTCGTCGTGATGTGAACTAAGCTGTTGGAATATAAATCCATTCCTCCATTTCTTCATTATGTGATATCCGTCTAAAGTGGCGACATTTAACTCCTGCACTAAATGCATGGGCAGCCCAGGCGTAATAAACGACCGCACGCCTGACTGCGACCAAGTTTCCAGGGCATGGCTGCATGGATGACCTCACAACTGTAGTTTTGATTCGCAAGCTTGGTGGGCCGTTGATGTGCTTGGCTTATTCCTTTGACATGTTATCCATGGGTGACAGTACAACCAGTCCATGTCAAACGTCCGGTCGACTGACGCAGGAATTAAATACTGTAGCTTTGTCTTTTGACGTTTCGCAAAAATTATACATACTGCAGCTACTTATGGGTGTATTTATTTGTTGTTTCTACTTGTAGGTATGAAGCGAGTGGACACTGGCATGCAGTGCACAGCCTCGTCAGAAAAGAACTCGGACACTAGGTGTGCCAGAGCCCTGGACAGGATACTTGGCACAACCTGGTCGCCTGTCTCTCTTCCCGCCTGGATAAGAGTCACCTTCTCAACTGACCAAAATCTCACATTTATTCGTCTCCTTCAAAGTCCAACTAATGAACATCAAATACGCTCCATTGCTATGCGCTTTAGTGATAACTCCACACAAACAGTAAGTATGAAAACCACACAATTAAACTATATAGTAGTGTAAACAAGACAAGTTAGCATAAACAAATGTTAAAAAATGGGAACGAAAACACACATTTCAGATGCTTGAAATTTATATTTCAAACTTGCGTACATTGTATATAATGCAACTTTGGTACTGATCAGGGCATGTGAGAAAGTTGCCAATGACTTGAGATAAGCCGGTGGTTTTCACCGGGTTCTCTGGTTTTCTCCGCCACTTACAACTGGCTACTTACGAATTAGCCTACATTTGTCAGAAAAGGGGACTATAATTCAAATTCCAGAACTCTTTTGCGATATAGTGTTGATGCAAACTTCCAAAATACCAACGTTTTCTTTGTGATTTTAAAGCAAGAAGGTTCCTGCTTTACACGGTTTTGAAATAACCATTTTATGCAAGGGAATTGAGAATATTCTTAACTCAAAAAACAATTACTGACATAGGGGTTATTTTGACTAGCAGAAATAATTCATGCAATGATCATGAAAAACCAAAGGGTCCAGCCCTTGTGGGAAACGCCTGGATCTCAGCCATGCAATCTCGAGCAAAGTACTGCTGAACATGCCATTAAAGCAACTGTTTCACAACAGGAGTAAATAAAAACAATACTATCTCGCAAAATTCAAAGTAAAGTCATTCATCATTTTCTTGATCTATGGCATTGCCACTGACTGCTAGCTGTCTCTTACCCCTGTCCGTGTTTGAATCCCACCCGGGGCATGTGAGAAAGTTGTCAGTGACTAGGGGTTAGGCGAAAACTAAAGGGTACTCCTGTTTACTCCACCAGTTACAACTGACTAGTCACGACTTAGCTGCAATATGGCAGAAAAAGGGACAGAAAAACAAAATTCCAAATTTCCATCATGCTGTCACTAAAATGTTGGTCAGGGAGAGCTCTGACCAAAGCCAAAGGTGAACTGGGAAAGTGTGTTATGAATAAACAGTAACCCATTTTTTTCTGCTTCATGCTTGAATGGGTTCCTCTAAGCGTCAATAATGCAATTGTCATTTCTATTCCCCCCTATGAGTTGGGTTAGAGAGGTAAGAGAAGGGGAAATGCTTGTATGTGAATTGTCAGTGAGCAGACACACATTGAATTTACATTGCATTGGAGTGAAGTTATGGGGGTAAAACTTTGCCCCACAGCTTTGTCATGGATGATCAGATTTGCTTGAAACTGCAAGAGGTTATCTCTAAGATGTCATTCTCTTCAAACACGACGTCATTTTTTGATGTTACTTTTGGTATTGGGAAAAGGGGAGGATTGCATTTTTTGGCATGCCCTGTAGACTATTACTAAGGGTGGATTCCAAATGGCATTTTGTGGGAATGCAAGCATTCCTGAGCATTGCAACAGCGATGCCACCCCCTGCACAGAGTCATCTGGGGTTTGATCTAAACCCCAAAGCAGACTCAGCATTTCGGTCATGCTCAACTCGGCCACTGTTTTTGATTGAGCGTGTGTGACGTCAATTCTGTCATCACTGTTGCTCCCAGTGCTCCCCGTTCCCGCTCTGATTCACCACAAGGCATGTGACTTTGACCCAGATTTAATATAAACATGCCAGACATTGGCACAAGGACGGCCAACTAAACGGCCCCTTCAGCAGTCTAGCTGGCAGCGAGAACTCTTCACTAAATGTTTCCGACCCACCCATCCCCTTTTTCAGTTGTGTGGTACAGCACTGATTTGTAATACAATCCAGTTTAAACACATGCTAAACCATAGCCCTCCTTTCTCGCCCCACCCAGCTACCCTCGCACTAAGACTAAGCACGAAGGGCGGCCTATCCATCAGCGCAGGACACAGGGGTTGGCACATTTAGGGCACCTCCTGTGGTCGCTATTTTGTAATTTTTCACTGACTGGGCACTAGTCAGTTTTCAAAACGCTGGCCGGTGCACAGCTCACACCGGACTGAGTTAGTTCGCTACATTGTATAAGTACAGCCTCTGTCCAGTGGCTTTCACCCTTGACTACCACAACTTGACTCGGACGAAGACAGATTCATTGTATCGACTACAACTCACATGCAACCAGACGCCCACTGTTAGAGTTTTTGAGAGATACTGCTAAAGACTTGACATAAGACTTTTGCTGCAGGTATTTTAGATAAGAACAAGTTTTGTAGAACTCTTAGTATAAACATTAAACTTTTCAACCCTACCTTCTTCTGTTCAGCGTCGTCTGTTGCAATGCATTTACTATGGCAACAAATTGAATAGTGACAGCACGTGTGATAGTGATTACACTTCATTGTCTGAACAATACAAACAAATCTTGGGACAAAAGAAACACTGAGGGACTGGACTAGCTAGAACAATTAGCTCCAACCTGCCAATGTTATCTTAGTATTCTTATCTAAATATTTGAAAGAGGGTGCCCACATTCAATATATTCGCGGCTACTGAGCCAACAGTGAACAATTAAAACTCTAAAATTTAAAAACACCTTTTCTGCACTAAAACCGTGAATATTTCTTACCTTGAAATATTTCAGATATAGAGTATCTATGATAGGCCCTGAGGCTAACATACATGCCCTTATTCCTCTGCTATGCTAAGGCCCTGCATGGGGCCAGTTTGTTGGCCTTTAAGCCTATGCCAAGTGCAATGATGCCCTTAGCAACATACTCTAAGGCATCTTTTATTGCCCCAGAATTAATCGATCAAATTTAATGAACAAACAATCATGAAACAATTTATCAGAAGCCAGGTTTTCCACCATGGACTGAAACACTTCATGGTTTTCCCAAATTAAAAATTGCTCAAATCTTAGGCGACGGTTACTTGATTTATTGGTTCCCGGATCCGCCAATCAAAGTGGAATAGACCCGACGGGAAAATGCATGTAATCCCCCCACTTTATTTGTGCTATGCCGCCGAGACGTAAGTAGGTGCACCAAACCTACAATAGATTTACCATGGATGGTAACAAAACTACAAAAATATTAATACCAGAGCAATGCAACATTACAATAGCAATGCAATACAGTGTTGTTGAGATGCATCATCTTATTAAAAATCATTATTTTAATATTCAAAAATATGGTTTAAGTATGTATTTTAGTACTAGCCAAAAAATCACTTTATTTTTTACCTCCCTCCCGACTGTTTACTTACTTAAATTTCCGTGTGTTAATAGAAGAGACCCTGTAAAATTGGTCTGGGAAGGATCCGGGAACCAATAAATCAAATAACCTTCGCCTTACTATGCTTAATCAGTGCCCATCTTGGAGGCAGCATCATGCTTTTCCTTAATCATGCCATTCTGATATTCATCTGCTCAGTCCTAAAATCTGCTAATTAGGTGCATTTGTTTCCTAATCCCATGCGTCTGAGATGAATCAATTGTATGACTGACTACCCAAAATTAATTGAAAGGTTTTAGTTGAGTGTGGGATTTTGTGATCAACATTTTGTTAAGAGGTGAGATAAGCATAAATGTCTGCTTCATTATTGCCCAAAACATTTTACACACTTTACTAATGTAGCCACTTGTAGGGTATGAACCAACCAATGAAGGGGTATTATTTGGTAGAATAAATTAAAATGTAAGTAAAGAAAATGAAATAACAAGCAGAACAGAGTATGAAAAAGTAGTGATAGGTTTTGAAATGATATATGAGCTGATTAAGATTATAGTGGGTGTGATTATATTGGGAGTTAACAACTTGTCATATCGCCCGAGTACTGATGTATCAATTCATAAGCAAATCACACGACACAATTAGTGCATGCTATTGGTTAAAACCAGAGGAGCAATAATACCTTCTACCTGACTGAATGATGCTGTTTCTATAGATGTAAGCAATGCATAAATCAATACCTTTTCAAATATTACTTTTTGAATGATTAATATCAAGGTTTTCCAATCACCTCAAATGCGGAAAGGTTAGTACATGGATGCATGCCTTTTTAAAGGTAAAGGTTAAGGTAAAGGTATTCGGTTTATAGTCTTGTATCCACCCAAGTGCTCACACTACCTTCCTTCCCTAGCAGGTCTGTACACACGGAAACCACTTCAATCCCCCGAGAGATATTCCAGAGCAGTTGGCAGCATATAGCGCACAAGCTCTAAACACTGCCTTATTGATGATAGGTAGCCATTTTGCAACTGGGTAGACTGAGGCAATATGGAATAAACTGTCTTGCCCAAAAACAGACCAAATTGCCCCAGTCGGGAATTGAACCAGCGACCTACTGATTACTAATCCGACACCTAACCAACTGAGCTACTTTTTCGTTCGATTGGAATACGGTCTGAATTATGTATGTTTGATGATTTATGTTTTCTTTTGATGTAGTTCC
The DNA here is from genome assembly GCA_963942565.1 of Maea johnstoni. NCBI lineage: Eukaryota > Metazoa > Annelida > Polychaeta > Spionida > Magelonidae > Maea > Maea johnstoni. Next base: position 14,003,446 of record OZ012695.1, read on the forward strand.
CAGTTCACAGTCACAACATATTAGTGTACTGGAATTTACTAAACCTAGTGCCAGTCAGGACATCCTACGTAGAGATATTTCTAGAGAATAGCACAGACTCAAATCCTGGTGTACCGGAAGTGGAGTTTTATACTGAGGGAATAAGTAAGTTATCATAAATTTTGGTATTTTGCTAGTCCATTTACACCATTTTAATAATAAAACAGGAGTGTTGATTGGAGATCAGACTTTGCTGGTGTTGTCTGTTGTTGTTCCTAACCGCTAAAAAAGCAACAAACCATTTACACCATTTTGTTGACCTTCTTCAAATACCAAGACTTTAAGAGGTACACATGCATTTGGGAAACGGGTGGACTATTGTTTAGAATCCACTTTCCTATGTGCTCCGTCCTTAGTCGATATATATATATATATATATATATATATATATATATATATATATATATATATATATATATATATATATATATATATATATACTAGTATATATATATATATATATATATATATATATATATATATATATATATATATATATATATATATATATATATATATATATCAATTATATATATATATATTCCTTGTCTACCAATATTTGGTAGACAAGCAGATAAGACCTTTTTTTCAAACTTTGTTAGAAAACAATTTACTTTTTTTCTCGAAAAAGTGTCAGACAATTCATCTATGCTTAGAATAAACACTAGTTTTTTTGTTTGTTTGTTTTGGTAATATATATAGAATATTGTTCTTTTCACATCTAACATATATATTTCTGAAATACAGTTTTGACAATTTCGGCACGACACGAGATGGTAAAAATTACCATAAATGTTATCAACCCATTTGAAACTGTAGTCCCCCATGCAATTAGGCTGTCAACCAATAGCATTGCGGTATTTATAATCTTGCTTTGGTCTAAAATCGACCACTACTTTAAATGGTTCGTTTTTGATGATCCTGCCTTTCCTCTTTGTAGAAGCACGTAGCTGTCACGAGGAACCCTTCATCAATGTAGCATGCGGCTCTCCCACGGTGTGGGCGTACTACCCCCTCGTCGACGCAGGCATAACGTACAGCGCGAAGTGTGTGTCGTTTGCTAACACGGAATGTCCTGGATACGTGTCATACTATTCTTCGAAAGGATACATTACTGTAAGTTCCATAGGGGATACGGGCCTACCTACATGTACAATCATGAGCTGCTTTGTGATTCTCTTTGGTGACGACTTATATTTGTTGGACACATGTAGATGTACAGCCATATATATTCCCGGGGGGGGGGGCACTCAGGTACAGAGGGGGGCCGCACCTTCGTTACGTATTTCGCGGAAGAAGGGGTCTTTTTTTAAGACCTCCGCATGTCCGCGATTTTGTAAAAGAAGGGTACTTTTTTGTAACCAGGTACGAAGTATGGGGGTCAAAATCCCCTTACAATCCACGAAATATACGCGGCTCTGACGCCAAGTGACTCCCGAAGTGACTCAGGTCTTCCGAGTTTGCTGCCGCCACTTGCTGCCGCTAAACAAGCAGAGGATTATACAATCTTAAGTTAAAATACGTGTTCCCGTTCATCCAATGTCAGCGTTTTGATAAAAGAAGGGGTGTTTATTTAGTGGAAAAAATCAGCGTTTTATTAAATTATTATCTTATTGAATGCAGCTCTCACAGGGGAGATCCCAAGATCTATAATTCTTGCAATCAAAGTACCAGGAATTATACGGCCTGTAATAACATAGTCCTGCAGCATATACAGGACAATATCTCTTGCTGGTGTATCTGTTTGGCAGATTCTGTATAATAAAGAGAGATTATAGTGTGCGATTACATTGGCTAGTGTAGGTATATCCAATGCTGATAGTAGATTGGAATGATGGGACCTTTTACCCACACCTATGGCACTTTTGATACATTGGCCTTGAAAGGCCTCTAGTTTAGCCAGTTCTGATTTATTGATAGGTATACTGTCCATACCATGAAGGACAGTGGGAGAGCAGATTGTTTTCCATAGGTAAGCTTTTGTGAATGGGCTTAAAGAATTATCCATCATTCCAACATTCTTTAAGCTGAAATATGCCTGACGGCCTTTAGAAATTCTATGATCGATGTGGGCCGTATATACCCTTGTATTTGAGGAGTAGGTGACACCTAATATTTCGAGGGTGTCAACTGTAGACATAGGGGAGGGTCCCAGGGACCATGAAGGAAGACCTTTAAGGGATGATTTACCACTGATCATACATTGAGATTTTTTCAGACCAAAGTTAAATCGCCACTCCTGGGCATACTCAAAACATACATCAATCAGTTGCTGTAAGCCAGTAACAGTTGCACTCATAAGGGAGATATCATCAGCATATGCAAAAGAGTTGAGATGTAGATTTCCAATTCGAAGTCCAGCATGGTGGCCCTGTAGATTTTTTAGCAGATCATCAATAAAGATGTTAAATAATAGGGGTGACAATATACTTCCCTGCCGAGTGCCTCTTGTTACAACAAAAGGTGAACTACAGGAATTTTTCCACTTCACAATGGAACTGAGACTATTATACCATATATATAAAAATCTCCAGTGTACTAAAGGTAAGAATTGTAACAATTTATAGAAGAGCCCATCGTGCCAAATTCTATCGAAACATTTTTCTGCATCAAGTGAGCATACAAAAACAGGGCTACCACTGTTATAAAAGTACTGAGTAACATCACTCAACAAGTTACACGCAAAGGATGTTCCTCTACCGCTACGAAAACCAAACTGAGTTTTAGATACAGTGTCAGCCGGCATCATAATCACCTCTAATACTTTAGACAATGTTGAGCTTAAAGTGATTGGTCTGTAATTATCAGGAGAGTTTGGGTTCAATGTAGGTTTTTTAAGAATTGGTACTATTACTCCGAGAGAGAAAGAGTTTGGAACAATGCCTAATGACAAAATGGTTGTAAACAAGTTTGTACATTTTTGTATAACAGTCTCACTCATACCAAATACCAAGTGCTCTGTTGTGACACCATCAAACCCTGGTGAGGAATTCCGACCTAATCTTAAAATGGCACTGTGTACAGATGCTGGTGCTACAAATGCATCTAACTGTACTTTATTGACAGAACGCAGTATCCTGGTAGCCTTTTCTTTGATAAGCAATTGTACAGGGGATAAGTTGTTGTCATCTGACATAGTAGCTTTGTATTGTGTTGCAAACTGATTTGCTAGTAATGTCGAGTTAGACTGCTTTCTTCTGCTTCTCTTGATTGTGTCCCAGAAATATGAGAGTTTACGGGATTGATGTAAGTCATTTAATTTAAAATGGAACTGGTTTAGATGACCATTTACATTTTGCCTTAGAGTCCTTCTGAAAGTTTTCTTAACTAACTTATGACAGTCGTATACAGCCCCTGACTTGGGCCTGCCACAAGAGATCCAAAGCTGGAACCAGAAACGTTTTTGGTCCCTTATTTTACTGAGTTCAGGGCACCAGAAGGGCTTGGGTTTAAATTTCCTCTCAGGAATGCAACCAGCTTTAGTAGCTGCTTTCTGAAAGGCTGAATTAATGGCATCAACATGTATATCAATGGTCGCCTGGGCTGATTGGGAGTTACTTAAGGCTGACAGATCAAGGTCTGGGACACTGTCAAGTTCCTTCTTTAAACATTGCTGGTATAAGACCTTCATAGCTTGATTTTTCCATTTTGGCAGAGTATGTTGAGGTTCTGAAATATTACTATCAGAGGGCTTTTGGCTTAATCTCAGTTTCAAAGAGACTCTTAGGGGTAAATGGTCACTAAGATTGTCAAATTCCTCAGGTATAATATTACAGGACTGTACTGCATCAATATCATATGCAGAACCAATTATATGATCAATCCATGTATAGGCATTACGTGAAGATTCTTGATTCTGGTTGGTCATGGGTGCTAGATTAATTGTCATGGTATACTAACTCCTGAGCGACAGGCTGTTGTGCTTAACAGCGGGTGTTATTCAATCAAATAACACAGCATCAGCGTGGGGGGTAAAGAAATGCAAAAAATATGCATAGTGTTTTTTCGAACAGGGCTCCTACCCACAATTATGAAACTTTTTTCTTACCATGAAAGAGCAAGTGATAAATTCGTTGCAACCTGTTTGAAAGTGCTGTCCGGCCTGCTTTCCACCCTCATCCATATCCTACTTGGCTCCACTTCGTGGAATATGGATGACTTCGGGTTGATATCAGCAGGACCACACTTTCAAACAGGGCGTATTAAACTAATGATATCATACAAATAAATTTATAATATCAAACACTGTTCACTGTTCACCTTAGCACGATCTGCACACGATGATTTAACGAGAGTACGTGACCCTTTCTAATGTTACGTGAAGGTTCTGTTTCTTAGTTCTTTAATGGAAAACGATGGCTTCACGTCACAACACACGCAAAATAAAGTATCTTTACCGAAACAATGACCATGCTGGCTTAGTTGAGATAGTTGAGATAGTTGAGATAGCCTCGCATGATAATGACTTTGAGTCAAAAGCAGGTTGTACTTCACTTTCAAATAGGGCGTATGTTTTTATTTACGTATATATGTATGTTTGTATAAATGTATGTATGTATGTATGTTGTATGTATTAATGTATGGATGTACCTGTGTATGTTTATATGTAGGCAGGTAGGTAGCTAGATATTGAGAAAGTGCATTTAATTCACAAATCTCGAATGTTAATTATGAGTATAGTACACTAAAGATGCATTGTTCTCGCACTACTAACTCTTTACGACAGATTTGATCAAAAATGGAAACCTTTTATCGATGAATTCAGTATTGATATACATACGAAAAATAGTTGGTACAAGATGTAATAATTACCTGTCATATTAAAACACATAATGTGAATCAATATTCCCCACGATATATATGCATCAAATCCTACACAGGGTAAAAGACTTTTGCATTATGTATCACGTTTGTGTTATCATTTTTTTGCGAATTATGAATAGTTGCCATCCTGAATAGACCAATGGCGGGAAATATTGCTTTTTTGTCATGAACTACCAAATTTGCAATCTATGGAAATATAAATCCCGTTGCACATGTGTGCAATTTGAAATTCAAAAAAGAAAAACTCTTGGCGGGAACTATTATTTACATGTGACCATGGCAATTAGTATGTTGTTTTGATGTATTGTAGGTTGGCAACGGCTATAGCAATTTCTTAGTGACTTCAATAACTCTCCGAGGTCTGCCAAGCAAAGGATGGTTCATTACCTCATACAAGATCCAATTCCTGAGCGACGAGACGTGGACCTGGTACTCTGTATATGGGAACGACTCATCTCCAATGGTACTGTATAAACCTATAAGTTTTTCTTTTCTAAGAATGTTTGTGTTTATTATCCTGGGAGTCAACTATGACCATTGTCTAATACGTAATACTGGCGGTTATTGTTCTTTTTACACATACGTGTAGAATCCAGAAGGCTTGTGTTACATTGCCGACTGTTAAAAAACCTGTGTGTATGTACACACACGACACACACACGCACGCACGCACACTCACACACACACACACACACACACACACACACACACACACACATATATATATATATATATATATATATATATATATATATATATATATATATATATATATATATATATATAGCATAAGAGTATACCATTATAACTTTACGTATACACTTATCATGTTTTAGTATTCCTTTTAAAGATATTTACAAATATAGTTCACCTAAAGTACAATTGGTGTATGGAGTATTTATAGTACTGGTAATGATACTTTGCGATTAGTACATCATAAGGATTATAGCATACAGGCTTTTATACGAAACCAGTGTATACTTGTGCAATGTGAAAAGACATGTAGCAAACCAGTCGGAATACTAGTATACAATAGTGACAGTTGAAGGTACATCTCTCTGTATTTTTGTTGCAGTAATTGAAAATGAAAAATCACTGAAACCCGGGAATATGGGTGTTCATCTGAGGGTACTCAGTGACAGCTATCTAATGAATACCTATATGGCAAGGTTTAGATGGCTTTCAAAAATCATTACACCCTTGTGCTTTGGGTAAAGTAACTCTTAACTCTTTTCTAAACCACATTACCATCGTTTCAATATTTTATCTAGGTGATTCGTTTCACAGCGTTGTATAACTGAAGAAAACGAGGAACTTAAGTGACGTGCATATTTTATCTTTTCAGATATTTGAGGGCGTTAGTAGCACCATGCCCGAGAGACATACCGTACTACCAGTACCTATTGAGGCTAGGAAGATACAGATATGGGCTGTGACGCATATAGGTCGAAATGCGATGAAGGTTGAACTATTTGGCTGTGGCATTGGTAAGTAGTTACGATGTCCCAATCCTCTCGTAGTTCAAAGTATCTCTTATAGGTGGCGCTTGTGCTTGTGCTTGTTGATACTTAAAGGGCAAATGCACCATCATGATGATTTAGGTTCAAAATGTGCCTATACGTGTCACCTTTCAAATAAGACCACCCGCAAGTCTGTCCTCCTCAGCACTCCTCAGATATGGCTTATGAAAGTTAGTAAAAAACTGACCTGAGTGTGGGTATGGAGGCTGACATTATCAGAAGTGGTGCTAATGAAGTGACTGCCAGCCCTGCTTCTGATTGGTTGAGAAAAGTCACTTCCAGCCCCACTGATATCTCTCAACCAATCAGAAGCATCCAGGGCACATTTTGAACCTAAATCATCATGATGGTGCATTTGCCCTTTAAGCCTCTTTTGGTGCGAAATGATAATCCGTCGTTATAGTCCATCGATCCATGACTCTGCATCTATGCATATTAAGCCTGTGGTAATATCTGAAGGGAATTACGACAATTACCCCATTCTCATATGTAGTGACAACAAACGAATTATGGCGTTATCAAATTACGGTAGAATTATCGTAGATCTAAAAGAATTGACAGAATGTTAATCTTTTTGCTGGGTTTAAAATGTTCATATTTAAATGCAGAGGCACAATAGTGTTCTTCGTGTTATGTTTTACAATCCCTCTGTACAAATACAATTGTTTTGCTTTAGACTCAATCTTCAAGAGAAAACACATGCTATATGTATTGTCCTTGTTCGGTCAAACGTAAATACGTGTACTTGTATGTTTCACAAAAATAATGAAAAGAAAAAAAATATTCCCAGATTTTTTTCTCGCTGAGCATACCGGATTAAACTTCCTCAATCTGACATTTCATAATTGTACCGTTCCATTTTCCTTCATCAGTTTGCAGTGCAAATTACACTGCCTTATGCTCAATGGCAGCCCAGTTTCCTGGATGAACTCATATCTGAACGTAGTTTCGATTCGCTAGCTACGTGGGTCATTGATGTGTGTGGTTGGCATATATTTTGACATGTTATCCAGAGTTTTTGTACAACAATACAATGGCAGACGTCCGCTCGACTGGCGCAGGAATTAGATATCTGTACTGTATTTATCAATACAATGATGTATCTTTACTCTTTTTGATATACCTGTTGTCGTAGTTCTACTACTCAATGTGACTTCATCTGTGTAGAAATCAGTAGGATATATAACTATTTATAAATAGATATTGCAGCCTTGCCAACTGGAGAAGATGTAATTTCTAGTTTGCAAATAGTTTGCATTCAGTGGTACCAGTATAGGTTTATATACAGTCAAACCTTTATCGGAGGGAATTAAGCCCCATTCTCACATTCAGGACTATGGCTACGACTATGCCAATCTAGCGAATAGACCAAATTTGATGTTTCGAGTGCGCTATATGCAAATTTTGCGCGTTTTTTTTTAAGAGGACTGTTATTCGACTACCATACGATTGCCATACAATTGACGACGATTGAGGGCAACCGATTCATGACTGTTGTTGGACATGAATACGTTCGTTCAAGACTTATCCCGCATGTAGTTTTAGTTAGTACGACCTTTATACGATGCTCAGAGGTATATCCCGACTATCATACGCTACTCATACGATTGCTATACGACTTGACTACGTGGCCTACGGGCTTAAATTCAGGGTTGCCCTTTCCCGGCCAGTATATAAGGGGGTGCGATGCCTCATTTATAAATAAGTGACATTTTCATAGAAGCGACAGAAAAATCTTTATACTGGATTTTTGAATCCTCCATATTTTTTTCCCTCCCTTACATTATCTTTCCTTTTACTTAATATATTTTTTGCATTATTTCATGTTTTTTTTCAACTTACATATTTTTTGGTCTGTCGTTCTCTCCCTATGGTGATACCAGGTTTTCTGTAAGTGGTTGTGGGGGGGGGGGATGGATCGGTCGTATAAACGGTTATAAAGTAGTTCTATCGTATTGAGTTTAAACAAGACTAGAGAAAATAACATTTTTGGGCAAGAAAATTGATGGAATAATTCAGGGGGGTTGTCAAACCCCTTTGAACCCTATTGAATTTGAAACTGCTTCCCACCTTTTAAAAGTTGCATTCAAGCCCGTGTTATTTCTTTTGCACTCCTGCCAGTATTTCTTTGGTTTCACCTACCTCTTAATATATTTTCTCTCCACTCTTACTTATTTTAGAATCCTTTCTTTCTTTCTTTCTTTTGCAAAATATCTTTCTGCTGTTTTTTCTTTTGGCATTTTCTCAATAAGATTTCAGTGACTTTTTTGAATTATGGAGGGAGGGCGTAAAAAGGGAGGGGGGGGGGGGGGAAAGAAGTCATGTGAATTGATTGGAAGCTGATTCTCACTCTCTCTATTGCAATTCTTTCTCTCTTCGACTTATGAATTATCCTCTCATCTTCCACTTGACGTTCATTTTGAAATACACTTTCTTAGAAATACTGTGTAATTTAAGGGGGGGGGGTGTTTTACTTGAACAGGACTTTTACCTCTCCCTCCAATGTTTTTAATATATGGGCGATTCTTTTTTTCTCATTTGGTAGGATTTTAGATTCCAAACCCATGATTCCAAACCACGGGAGCTACCTATTGCAGCCTACTGTCATGGCGGCCAGTTCCGGTCACATGACTGCATTTTTATTTACCAATAGCAGTCTTGTAACAGTCGGGGTGAACGTATAGGTAACCAATAGCTAGCGTATAACTGTCGTGTACGATCGTACACACAGCGTATGCAACTTTTGCAAGGGTTTTGCACACGCATGACGCCGATGTGCGTACGACTGCTATACGCTGTTGCCGACCTTCAAACGCTATTGCCGACCTTCATACGCTTCTCATACGCTACCTATTGGCACCTACCTGTTTGCTGAGGTGGCGCCTATTGACTACGACTGTTTTGAAATTTTCAAAACAGTCGTAGCCGCCACTGACTTCAATACGACTCGTGCAGACTCGCCAGACTGTAATACGACAATGCAAAATAACTTGCAGACTCATCCCGATCGACCAGGACTGCTGAGTCCTGGTCGATCGTGGCTGAAGTCCTGAATGTGAGAATGGGGCTTAACGCTCGCGTTACCCACGTATAAATTTGCAGGAATTAAATTTCAGCACTGTACAGTACAGACATTTAATTCCTGCACCAGTCGACCGGACGTCTGCCAATGCCTTTTTTAAAAACACCCATAGATAACATGTCAAAAATTAAGTAAAGCACATCAATGACCCACGTAGCTTGCGATGACAAACTACGTTCAGTGAGGTCATCCATGCATCCTTGCCCAGAAAACTGGGTGCCAATGCGGTGTCCGCTCGTGTATTATGCCTGGGCTGGCCAAGCATTAAGTGCAGAATTCAAATGTCGGCACTGTACCTGTTGCCATGCTTAGATAGGTAGATGATACTGTATTTAGCAAATCAATACTAAATAGTCAATAGAGGATGATTCTGGATCAAAATGATCCATTTGTATCAGCAACAATTAAATAATTCAATATGCAATCTGCAAGTTTACCCTGAGTGAAAAGAAAAATCTTTTATTTTCAAGGAAAAGATAGATTCTGTATGAAAGGTTGCAAAACACAGTTTGAGAAGAAATATTCTTTTCTTATAAATATTTATGGAAAATAAAATAATATCCCTACGTAGTTTTTATCGTATAAGTATTATTTTTCTATAATATCCCGTACATAGAATTAGCATGTCTATGATTATGTTATACAATCTGCATCCTCAGTCCATTACATTCCATACATTGTTGCCGTAACTACACTTTGTGACATGTTGAAAGATGAATATATAACTTTTTAGAATAAAGAACTTTAACCAGCGCTTTTTGTTCTTCCTCTGTTTCTTTTCAGTCAATGGCTGCCCAACCCAATCGGTTAGGAAGTATTCTAATGGCATAAATCCTTCAGTCTGCTTTCATCTTCAATACCCCAAGGATATTAACATTCCATGTTTCAACAAAGGGGTAATGCTGGATAGAGAATACACTTGCTTGGCAAATGGAACAGTTATCGGCAGCGACAGTTTTTGCAATTATAGTAAGTGGATTTTTCACATTCACAGACACATTTACTTCAAAATGTCCAGTCCACTGCATACCTAGTGCAAAAAGAACCCATCTCTCTCTCTCTCTCTCTCTCTCTCTCTCTCTCTCTCTCTCTCTCTCTCTCTCTCTCTCTCTCTCTCTCTCTCTCTCTCTCTCTCTCTCTCTCTCTCTCTCTCTCTCTCTCTCTCTGTATGTATTTATGTACGTATGTATGTATGTATGTATGCTTGCAAGCAAGTATGTATATATGCACGTATGTATGTATGTATGATCATATGCATGCTTGCAAGCTTGTATGTATGTTTGTATGCATGTATGTATGTATGTGTGTATGTATGTATGTATGTATGCATGCATGCATTCATGCATGCATGTATGTATGTATGTATGATCATATGCATGTTTGCAAGCATACATATGTATGTATGTATGTATGTATGTATGCATGCATGCATGCATGCATGTATGTATGTATGTAGCAAGGCCGGAAATCGCCATTTGCAGTACAGCTGACATTACGCAGACATCAGCTTAATCGCTTTTCTTTTGAAAAGCTGCATTCAATGTCACATATGAATTAGCTATATATAACCGTACGTTCTATTTAGAACAGTTATATTCGGGCTACACATATAATTGGGGGTGGGGGGTACAAATACACGTAACTCAAAGTTCATGTTGCAGGCATCAGATACAACACTGAGTAATTTTTCGATTTAGATCAGTTATATTCGGGCTACACATAGAATTGGGGGTGGGGGTACAAATACACGTAACTCAAAGTTCATGTTGCAGGCATCAGATACAACACTGAGTCCGACTACACGCAGTTGCAAAATTATGTTGAGATAGCAATGTATTTCGGAAGACTATTAGGATCTTGAAGTAATTCTTCGCCCAAGAAATGTTCATGGGTAGTTAGGCACATTTGCATGATTCTTTTAGTGTATTTCTTTAAATTTCTTATCAATACAGATGTAGGAATTTGAATTTGAATTTCGTTTTTTCGTCACATTTATGCCAATTGTGGCTAATTCGTGGTTAGCCAGTTGTAAGTAGTGGAGGAAACCGGAGTACCCGGCGAAAACCACCGCCTAACTCCAAGTAACTGGCAACTTTCTCACATGCCCAGCCCGGGATTCGAACCCAGGCAGTGGTGAGAGACAGTGTGCAGTCAGTGGCGACGCCTGAGACCACACGGCCATCAGAGCAGGCCCCTACAGATGTAGGAATTCCCATGTATTGAATACTGACAGGTAAACGTGTGCTGCTTTCTCATTAAGACAGTGTACTAATACCGATCACAGGCACTGTTCTCAGTGCTTTATTAATACAACGGCTTCAACTCTGATGTCGTATACTGTAAATCACTTAAGTATAGCGGGAACAATAAGATAGCGATAATAGCGCTCTGTCCATATGCACTATTGTAAAATCTTCCTCCTTATTAAATTCTTAATTGAACTTGCTGCTGCTGTTCCCGTTCACCACTATACTTAGATCGCGCTATCCAGACCAGTACGTTAATTGCGCTATATAATGTTCACGCCCTGTTTAAGTGATTTACAGTAAATGTGATGCAGAGCAACCACCATGGATCCCTTATTTAGGGGTTTCTCACTTGATCTCGAGAGTAGGAGTAGAGACGCCAGATTCATTTGTCAATGATTACCTTTTCCACATGTTGGAAGGTGAAAATGTAATTGTCCAATTGCTAAAAACAATAAAAAGCGGACTAGATATACTCGAATTCAACAATAGCCGAAATCGTGGATTTACTACAAAAATATATATGAAATCACAATTACAAATAATGACAAATTGGCATTATTACAAACGGAGAAACAAATGGTCATTTTAACGTAATAAATTACCACAAAAAATAAGTACATTGTAAGTAAAGTATCTGACACAACATCAAATCGTGTTCCGAGTTGTGTGCACAAAAGTTGTTATCATATATCTGCTGCATGTCGCCCGTTAGATACTATCACTTGATGTGCTTCGTTTTACTATAGGCACAAACTTGGCCCTTCTGCAACCAGCCTATCAATCATCTACGTATTATTCCCATCGTGCAAGTTATGCAGTTGACGGCCAGAGGCAAGCAGACTTGATGCTAAACAGCTGTTCTCATAGTGTTGGTGGCTCTAACGAATGGTTCATTGTGCAACTGAACGCCACCACCTCCATCAGCAACGTGGTTCTCACAAATAGGGGTGATTGCTGTGGTAAGTAGGGACACCATTTATAAACGCGAATATATAAATTTATATATATATATATATATATATATATACATATATATATATATATATATATATATATATATATATATATAATTTCAAAATCTGGTGAAAATCACATTCGCACGATGTATACGAATTATACAAAAATGATACAAAATTATACGAAATCCCACGACACTAACTAAGATTGGTGTTTGACAACATCCTTATATGTGCGACACAGTACGTTTTATTTCGTAATTTGTCGTACATAGGCGAAAACATAGTCGTACTTGTGTACGAATCTGAAAATGCTCATGTATACGAATGCGTTCGAATATATTCGAACTAAGTACGAATGCTTACGACATATATACGCCATTTGTACGTCTAATTACGACAATATTCGTTAGAATTAAAGCATGTTCGAGTAAAGAATTGCAAAATTTGTAACAACACTAGGATTTTTGATGAAATCACCATCAGTTCGTGACTTGAAAGTTTAAATTTCGTACAAAAACATGTTATTCCATGATAAAGCGGGTCATGTAAACCTATCTTGAATGTTCAAGTCAGAAGGTACATCTAATTTCTGCACGAAAATGTACGTCAAGGTACGAATGCATACGAAAATGCACGATATGCCACAAATCGATGTTCAACAATCCACAACAACGTACGATAATTTACGAAAATATACGAATCTATACGAAATGATGTTCAACTATCTACGTCGACGTAGGACAAGAAAAAACATCACTACGACCTAAATTTTGTTTTGTTTTTTAATTCGTGGCTATAGCCACGAAAGGAATAACTGCGAAAAAACGCGATAAGTTAAGAAAAAGTAAGACAAGCTGGGAATTTCTAATTCGTACCTTGTCTTACCTTAATAGTCGGAAGTGGGACAGCACCTTAAGAATAAATGCGAAAAACCGCGATAAGCTAAGAAAAAGTAAGCGGAGCTGCGAATTTCTAATTTGCACATTTTCTTACCCTAAACGTCATAAGTGGAACTCCCCCATTACTGTATTGCAGAATAGTTTGGCGAACACTGCACCAATTTAACATACATTACAGTTCCGCCTTTTACAATCTGCCATTTCTATAAATAGAACATTTTTTGAAGATTTGAATCATCGTGAAATTGATAATAAATCTTTACATTGTGTAGGATCGTGTAGGATATTGCTCTGAAACAACGAGTCACTTAGAAAGTTGAAATACGATATGTGATTATGTTGAGTTCCTAATGAATAAGTGTAGATTTTCTAAAACTGACCAACACGTGGTTTAATAAACAGTTATTGCCTGGCTTGTTGGTGGATAGTGCAGATTATCACCCCGAGAAGGAATTATTTCCCGAGGGCAACGCCCGAGGGAAATAATTCCTTCGAGGGGTGATAATCTGCACTATCCACCAACAAGCCAGGCAATAACTGTTTTGTTATACCGAACATTTTACAACAAGGGGAAAAATCATAAGACAAGACCAGAGCTGATTTCAATATTTTAATGAAGGGTCACTTACACCAGCATAACTATTTGCTGAACTTTTGAAGGTAATAAGGCACCTTTTTAAAAAAGGGGGGTATAATCATAAAATTATTGACCACTTTTATTACTTGATGGCATGAAGTGGGAAATTAGGTAAAGTTCTTTGCTCTTATGAGTCCACTTATCTAACGGAATCACTTTTCATGATTACTTTACTATATGTCAGCACAGATTGAGCCATGTACTAGTTGTATATGTTGAAGTTAACTGTGCATTGTGTAATATTGAATGGCATTGATTGTGAAGTGCGGAGCATTTGCATTTGCATGGCATTTTGCACAGAAACTTGAGGACTTGGCTGGTCCACACTGGTAGGCATTGTGGCATTTGTGGTAGGACATAAGGAGGAAGCTTGGTCTTTATTTGGAAGGTATGCCAGCAGGTCCTCATCACTGATCCCATCATCAATCTATTCTGCCGCATCCTGTAGGAGCTGGGATAGGCTGATGTCAGCATTGTTATCACCATGGTTAACTGGGGGTAGCAGTGCAGGCTGAGCACTGTATGGCGAAGTATCCACAGGGAGAGCAGGAAGAATTGAGACATTTGTCGACACTGCTTCAGGTTGTGGGGCATATGATGTGGATGGGATAGCGATGTTACCAGGGGCACGAGGCAGGATTCCTGCTTTTGATAAGAGGGCACCTGACATGTTGCGTTTGGTCTGTTCGGAGATCTTATTGCTGTAAGACCTGATACTGGTTTCTGCCTTATGTCCGCTGACCGACATAATTTGCCGGGCCTCAAACCCAGCACAATCAAGGGCAGAAACACATGTTGCTCGGATACAGTGGTTTGTGTATCGCTTGCTGAGGTTTGCTGCTTTGGAGATTGTCACCATCATGGTGCCCAGAGTGTTTTTGCCCATGGGTGATTTGTAGTACCAGATGTCGTTAGTATCAATAAAGGACTCTAATGCTCGCTGCCACAGGAAATTGTTTCCTGGATGGCGCTTGGACAAGTATTTCTTCAGAGACAGGACAGGGCACAGTGGATTGCCTGAAAATAGAATGAAAAGTAGATGAATGAATATTGAATAAATAATGAATAGCATATACAATATGAGCTGTAAGGTAGACAAATTTATCAATTCAATTGTAAATATTTTAGGGAAATGGAAAAAAAATGTCACATACACCAGCATAACTATTTGCTGAACTTTTCAAGGTAATAAGGCACTTTTAAAAAAAGGGGGGTATAATTGTAAAATTATTGACCACTTTTATTACTTGATGGCATGAAGTGGGATATTTCTCATATCATTTACACTTATAATTGTAGTGTGACTTACTTGAATAGAAATAATTCATTATAAATGATTTAAAGGTAATGGTAGCCTGAGGTTTTCAAATTACCTTGCTATACCTAACATAACACGACTTACCTGGAATGGCATACATTCTCCCCTGAGATGAGGGGTCATCAGCTTTACGATGATTCTTCACAAGTTCATCTTTTGCTTGGTATGCATACTCAAGGCCTGTGTTATCCAGAGTGATCGCGATTGAATCCACTGTCATATCTCGAAGGTTTTCTCTACCTCTCCTGCAGAGAAAAAACATGACCTCAAACCAGCACTTCTGTAGCAGACCAATGGGAGTGTTCACATTAAAGGCATTGTGATGTCCTCTGTAGAGAATGTCTAGGTCCTCACTTGAAATGCACTCCTTGTGGGTTTTGAGGGCAAGACCCTCTTTCTTCAATTTGGCACACACTGAGAAGTATGCCTTATTGCTGTTAGCAAAGGCTGGATCATTAGGAATGTCCAATTTCTTAGAATCTAGCAGGTGCTTGTTAACCTCCTCGCTGCGGTGGGCGAGTATACTTGCCTGACGCTACGTTTTCTCTGTTGCGGTTGGCGAGTAATCACGCCGAATAGCGGTCTCCACATGTTCGCCGTTGTCGTATACGGCTCATCAACATCCTGTTGGCCGTACACGATAAATACGGCGAGATTTTGAAAAATTCAAACTGAATAGGTGAGACAAGTATCCCACCTATTCGTACATGTTTTTTTTTATTATGTATGTTCAAAGAAACAAGAGTTTATTAACACAAGACAACCAGACATAAAATAAAACGATGTTATGTTTGATTTCTGAAGTGCGCGACGACGGCAAAATCTATCGTAACACTTTTTATCGAGTGCGGCCGTAGTACTTATCGATCTAATGCCTTTGTTTTCTTGGCATTATTAGTTATATTATTTGACATCTAAGTAAAAGAGATGTCAAGGAACAAGAATATCACAAATTAATTACGATATAAGCAAGTTTTGTCCGCATTTCAATCGATTGAAGTTGATGTGATGTTCTGCAGACGGTGTCAAATATACGACTTCAAAATGGCGGCCGCTGCAAGCGGCCTCGGCGAACACCGATAGTTTCACTTCATTCACTGACAACAGATATCCCAAAGGCGGGATATCTATAAAATAAACATTTTTGGAAAGCTGAGAATGAGCTTGTTTGGATAATATAAGTTTGCTATTTTTTTTCGCAACCAATGTCTTGTTGTCAATTAATTTTGTAAGGGTTGCAAGATTTTACGGCTCATGGACGAATGAACTGAACGAGCGTAAACTCGCAAAGAATTTCTCTAACCATGTTGAATTGAGGTCTCAAAAATTGATCTCACTCATGGTATAACAGAAAAAAGAAAACATTTTCTGGTAGATATGAAGGTAAGTAAATACCATTTGTAATTTTTTGATATAAGGTTGTTTATTTCTATGGGAAATGGCTTCATGACATGACTTGATGCATAAAAAATCCAAGTCAACTGAAATGGCCGCCACAGTTCTTAACTGTATTTTTTGTGTTAAGTTAATGATTTTCGGCACAAAATGGTGGTTATAAATTATTAAATTACATGTGGCGATTGAGGGGGTTCTGATTATGATAGCAATGTAAATTTGATATGGCCTGATGTTTATTTTATTGCGGAAGCAGTACTTAAAGAACATGTCACATAGGCTTTTCAGTCGTATCTCTCTCATGACGTGCTATAGTGTAGCCAGTGCCCATATGATACCATACATTGTCCTAGCAGCAAGAGGGTTAATACCATATCTCAGAAGGCTAAATGCACTAGACTTGTAGAGTTCGCCATCTTTCTTCCTGACATCAACATAGAATAACTCCAATAGCTCATCTAACTCCTTTGGATCCAACTTCTCAAACTCAACATTGCTGCCTTTCTCCTTGCAGTACTCCCTCACAACCTTAACAGAATGATTGACTGATTTCTTGGTGTTTAAACTGTCTTTTTGGTCATATAAATCTTGTATATCTGCTTTAGTGGCACTGCCAAACCGAGACATTATGAAAATATGCTGTGCTCCAAGCTGCTCTGTTGAGCAGACGATCTTTTGAATGTAAATTCACTCTATTATCACCCAACTACTATAATCCATCAAAATTTCATTGAAAATATCCTGGCTTCAAAAAAATTCAAGAGATTCATATAGAATCAACTTACCTGTTATGGATCTGTACCTTTTTTCCTTGAGTTGGACCCAGCAAGCGAATAAAACAGCAAAAACCATCCTTGCCAGCTGCAGTCATTTCATTATGCTGACAGCATTCATTTCATAAATCGGCTGATGAATAGGTGCACCGGTGCACCATACAGTATACTTAAATCAATTATTGAAATTGCCATATTCATTGAAGAACTCTTATAACCACCTAATAAATGTTTCGGCAGGCTAATATCTTAGTTATTTTAGTTTTATTGATAGTTAGTTGTCACCCGGCCCACCACAATTTTTATCCTGTTTTATGAATCAAAATCGCCCAGCCACCATGCAAACATGGAATAGGGTGGATTATTGACTGGCAAATTATTTACCTGCTTGTGATATTATTCCACCTTTTCTGACAGATAGGGTGAGTTATGAAATGACTCTTAATATAGGGTGAGGTATAACAATTTACTTTATTATACCTCACGTGAAGATTCTTGATTCTGGTTGATAAAGGGCCATGGATTAATCGTCATATTTCCTCACTCCTTAGTGACAGGCTGCTGTCCTTTACAGGTTATCAAATAATTGAATAGTTCATAGCAACAGCTATGAAATAGTTAAATAGTTACTGCTAGCCCGCAGAATAGTGACCGCTAGCCGGAAGAAAACCCAGGTACACCTACAGAGTTTGCCGAGTGAACTACCGGTGAAACTATTTCAACAAGGCAGACGACGAGTATTTATCCAGAATCTCTGGTGTTTGTAATGTTTCCCCCTTTTTGTGTTTTGTATTTTGTTCGGTATAATAAAACAGATATGACATCCCTGTGGGGTTTCCACCAGGAATAACTTCTCCTGGAGAGGATTGTCGCCCTCGGGCTACGCCCTAGAGCGACAATCCTCTCTCGGCAAAGTTATACCTGGTGGAAACCCCACAGGGATGTCATATTTGTATATTGATGTATGCATTATTACCCAGGGAGTAAGATAGGTGCAAATATTTAATATTTTCCCTTAGGTGATTCAGAGGCCTGCTTCATATGTACAGTACAGACATTTAATCCCTGCACCAGTCGACGGGACGTCTGTCAGTGCCTGGTTGTATAAATTGCCATGGACAAAATGTCAAAAAATTGCCAAGCACATTAATGACCCATGTAGCTCGTGAATCAATGCTACGTTCATTTGTGAAATTATCCATGCATCTAAGTTCAGGAAACTGAGTGGCACTCGGATATCGTGCATGGGCAGCCCAAGCATTTAGTGCAGGAAATAAATATTGGCACTGTAGAACATATCAGATTATTTTTAGTGGCTTTGGCGTGTGTGACGGTCACACAAAGAGACAACGACCCCCCCCCCTGTGACTGTACCCTTGCAGCATACCTTTATAAACAGCATATCATGTACAGTGCCGACACTTTAATCCTTCACTAAGTATCTGGGGAGCCCGGGCATTATGCACGACCGCACGAAAAAAAAGCCACCCAATTGCCTGGGCATAAATGCATAGATGACCTCATAACTGAACGTAGCTTTGATTCGTTAGCTACGTTGGTCATTGGTGTGATTGGCTTATTTTTTGGCATGTTATCCATGGGTGTTTGTCAACCAGGCATTGGCAGAAGTGCGGTCGACTGGAGCAGGAATTGAATGTCTGTACTGTACATATGCCTTAGCTCTCACTTTCATCCTGCAGAAAATCGGCTTAATAATGCAGTGGTTGGTGTAGGATATCATTTCAACGCATCATCGAACGACTTCAACCGCACGTTATTCTCAATCTGCGGCTATGGGCCTCCGTCCTTCCCACGTGGCGCCACCATCAACATCAACTGCACCTCTCCTTCATTTGGTACTTATGTCGCCATCTGGATAAAGGGTACAGGAAGTCACATGGTAACACTCTGTGATGTAGAAGTATATGGAAAAGGTAACTGTATAGAAATCGTGCCATTGTTCTGCTGCACAGTATTACTTTGTAACCCTCAAAATGCCCAGGCTACTTTTAGCCAAAGCACAAGGACACAACGATTTTTTTATCTTTTTGAAACCCATCTAAACCCTGTCATGTTGATATTCATTGGATAGATCTCGGCGACCACTCTTAGATAAGGCAATACCTGTCATAAGGGAATAACTGTATATATAATTGCTCATGGTAGCTGAAAAGAGTTCCAGTCAATTTAGGTTAGGTACTTATATTTCTTCGATTGTACTTAATTGACACCTGACTAGACTGGAGAAATACTTTAAAGAAAATTCAAACTTGTCCTACATACTGTAGAATGGCTAATTTTTCCGTGAGTTCTCTTTTTCCCATTTCTTCCTGAATGCTTTCAAACGGGAATAAACAACAGAGGAAAAAACAATACAGTACATGACCGGACTTAATAAACACGGATACATCTACATAAAACGGGAAGATTAGAAACGGGAATAACATATGTCCACTTTTTGGAAATATTAGAAACGTAAACACCCCAAAATGAAAATTTAGGTGATGATGTTGCATGGACAAATAAGCCCTTCTACAGTATTAGAAAACTTTGCATTGCACTGCTTACTGAGGTTGCTGGTCTCCAAGAATCATCTGAACGTCCTTCGGATCAGTTTCACCAAAAGTTATCTTTTCCTTTTTGGAACCTACTGTCTTGCAATTCACATTATAAGCAGTAACAGTCTGGAAGGTTTCAGTCGCCAATTTTTAAACATCTTAAATCAACAAAACATATAACCAAAACGATTTCATTTGATTTTTCAACATCAAGTTCTTCATCTCTTAATATGCAAAAAATACTATTTCTTCATAATACTAAAGATCTGACATCATTTGTACTTACTCCATCTCTTGAATTGCGTATATAGTATATCAATTCGTTTATAATCAATACCACATTGTCAGTTTCGTAGTAAATCTTTGAAGACAGACAGTTTTCTCTCCTTTCGATTATATTGTGTGGATAGCTTTATGTTGTTTTAGGCCACAGTACGAATGTCATACAAATGTCAACATTATATATTCCATGAAATGTATGTGTTGTGGACCTGAGTTCTACCGATTCAATAATTCAGGCCTATCTACTTAACAGCTTTGCATCTGAAGTGCACACATGGTCTGAGTTGTATCATTATTTATCAAATAGAGTCGTATTGATATTTAAAAAAGGGTACCCAACTACTCTAGAACACACATATGACGCGTGTCCTAGATATAGCGAATTGGGGGGTTTTCGCATCATAGCGTATCTTTATGTTAGTGACTGCAGCCGCCGCTGACAGCGCACAAGTACAGAAAAAAGTACAGCGTTTTTATATACAGCGAAGCGGAACCACTCGCTACGTACGCTATATATAAACAGACGCGTAGATTGTGTGTTCTACAGTATACAGTATTCTTTTTCAGAAACTAATTTGTATGCAATATTACATCAATGTTTCAGACCATTTTTTAAATTCTAGATAGGAATAGAATGAGAAAATGTCATGTATCCTATGTTTTGGATATCTAGATAGAGATCTAGGTACATGTAATGTGTTAAGTCCATATTGACTTTTCAATTCATAGCTTACTTTGTATACTGCTTAGACAATAGACTATATGGGGAAAGACGTAAATTTCTTCTTCATCATGTACATGTATAAACAGTTCCAAGTGTTATTGTAGTAAGAAGCTTAGTATACAACACTTCAAAAGATGTGCATTATTGTTATACTATCGCAAGTTCTAAATCATAGCAGCGTGTTGAACTCTAAATAAGCAGCATTATACATGACCGTTTATACTACCTTTGCAACTGAAAGCCATGTAGGTAAAATTCCTAGAGAGAAGGATATATTTTATTTAGACTCTGATCTGGCATCCTGTTTGCAATATAACATTAGCAATTAAAGATATTATAGGACACAGCAATCAGCAAAACAAAATCTAAATTAACCATTATGTAAACCTCCTTCTGTGTAACTGTACAAAAGGTAACTTTGTGGTATAGATCCTTGTATTCGTAATGATGAATGAATGCTGCTGTAATAATATAGAATTGTAAATACTCTATCCTCTCTTGATTCGGATTGTTATTTTTGATGTAGTTTATGTTTTACACAATATTATTATCATTCTTTTTTTCTGACTTTATTAGTGTTGATCTCGATGTAATCCTTTTCATGCTTTTTAGTGTGGTCAATAATATTAATTAATTTTTTGTAGTTGTTCCGGTCTGTGAAACTGCTGTGGTGCATGATGGCCTATATATCAGATTCGTTAAGGGTCTTCAAGGCAACTGGAAAACCATCAGGTGCCAACCTGGGTATACAGCAATGGGGGAACTAAGCTACAACACCCAGTGCCAAGCCAACCAGACGTGGACAGTCTTACAAAACTGTACAAGTCAGTAGAACAAGCATTACTCTTACTCTTCTCTTATTATCTTTTTTAGTTTGTATATTGCAAAATGTGCAATACTATTTTTATAATGTACACAAACAAATAAGGTCGACTTTTGTAGATCAAATGTTTCATACACTACATGTAGAAAACATTCAAGTGTTAATCAATACAAAGGTAGAAATTAATAATCATGTACTAAATACACATATGTTATATCTGCTGCATTCAAATACGGTGGGATTCTTGTAGATTGAATGTTTATACACTATAATTCTTTTAGTGTATTTCTCTAAGTTTCTCATCAATACA
>OZ012695.1:14030837-14098748 GCA_963942565.1 Maea johnstoni
GGTGGAAGGCTGTGTGCAATCACTCTCAACGCTCTTGACCACTTGGCAATCATGACAGGCAGAAGCTTTGACCACTTAATACTATTAACTCAAGGAAATCTCACGGAAAAAAGATACCTATTCCCATTTTCTGGAATTCTGTATATACACATTTATAAGAAATGGGATTATATATCTATATCTATATTTGTATCTATCTATCTATTTATCTATATCTATCTATATATCTATATCTCTATATCTATCTATCTATCTATCTATCTATCTATCTATCTATCTATCTATCTATATATATATATATATATATCTATCTATCTATATATATCTATCTATCTATATATATATATATATATATATATATATATATATATATATATATATATATATATATATACTAGTATATATATATATATATATATATATATATATATATATATATATATATATATATATATATATATATATATATATATATATATATATATATATACATATATATATATATATATATATATATATATATATATATATATATATATATATAAAGTTATATATATAAATATATATATATATATATATATATATATATATATATATATATATATATATATATATATATATATATATATATATATGTATATATATATATATATATATATATATATATATATATATATATATATATATATATATATATATATATATATATATATATATATATATATATATTTATATTGTTTGTGTGCAATATGAACCTGTTAGTGACACCACCATCATGTTCAATGTATTTCTCTAGTTCATTTATTTTACAAACTGATGATTTCCTTGCTTCAATGGGTATTTGTAAATTCTGCACGCATGTATTGTTCCTTCAGCTATGCAGTGCACAAACACTACCATATTCAATGGTAACAAGACGATACCTCTTCATGGACAATTTAAAGACAACATTACTGTTTCTTGTGTGAACGGATATGAAGCAGGCAATAGCTCTAATTATGTCACATCGTGCCTGGCAAATAGAACATGGTCACTGGTCGACAACTGTACAGGTATGTTTTTACTGAAGAATATATTATTTCACAGATTTTTTATCAGAAGTACCTCATATGTCTATATCTTCTACCTGTATATCTGAAATTCGGATTAGGAATTTCGTTAACATTTTCTACTCACTAGTTTTTCAATAGTTCACAAGCTCTGAGATGAATTTTGAAATCCTGAAGTGGTGGGAGGTTTTGTGCAATCATTGTCAACTCTAGACCACCTGGCTATCAGGACAAGTAATAGCTTTGAGCACTTCGCATAAGCACCTCAAAAATATATTGCTATATATATATATATATATATATATATATATATATATATATATATATATATATATATATATATATATATATATATATATATATATATATATATATATATACTGTAAATCACTTAAATATGGCATGAACATTATATAGCGCAATTACGGTACTGCCCTGGATAGCGTGATCTAAGTATAGCGTTGAACGGGAACAGCAGCAGCAAGTTCAATTAAGAATTTAATAAAGACGGGATTTTACAATAGCGCATATGGGAAGAGCGCTATCATCGTTATAGTATTGTTCCCGCTATAATTAAGTGATTTACAGTATATATATATATATATATATATATATATATATATATATATATATATATGTATATATATATATATATATATATATATATATATATATATATATATATATATATATATATTGTGACGGAATGACCCCAGGGCTAAGAAACAGGTCATGTTCCGTCACTTCTATTATTGTAAGCTGGGTCTCCGCCTTCGCAGAGCCTAGCATTTAGACGTGCTACAAAGTATCTAGTTATTTCGAGTGCTCTGTGACGTAGCGCTCGTGCGGCCTCAACGATTGATGTACCGCGCGTGCGATTGGAAGGAAGGGCGGGAAACTAGGTTAGATTCGAAATCACGTCAGTCTTAGATTAGAGTTAGAGTAGAGTAGAAGTAGAGTTAACGACAGAGGTGTTTACAGACGGATTAAGGTACTTGAGAGCTGGATCTAGACTACCCAGAGAGTAACGATTACAAGGTCAAGTAGCCAGAAAGAGACTGAAGCTGTTCACGGATTATTATGTGTATATAGAGAGGATTATGATGACAGCATAGAGAAGAACTGTAGCTGAGCAGAGTGTGTATTTACATCCGGATTTACCAGACATTGAGACCAGAGATTAGAGAGATCAAAAACTTTTTGTGGACTTGTGATGTCGTGATGGTCATTTACATAGAGTGGACTTATTGTGTTGTTGCTGCTGTATAGAGAACGAGTGCGGTGGTATGTATATTGTACTGTGATGATTAAACTGTATTGTTGATTTATACTTGCTCGTCCCGTCTTCTCTTCAACACCACATCCATCCCCAACCTTCGCTAAGCGTTATTGTAAGAGTCAGAAAACCCAACTGAGCTTTATTTCATTTCAAGAGAGAACTAAGAAACCTTTTATTTAAGTAAGGTGATTCTGTTTGTCAGTCGGATCATCCCTTCGGCCAGGGATCCATTCCGCTACATATAGCACACTCTTCTTTGGTGACAGCGGTGGGATAGTGTTTAGCACTATCGGCGAAATTCTCGAAACTTTTGTCGGAACGAACTCACAGTTGGTAGTAATAATCAGTGGGGATGGAAGGTGAAGCGGAACGAAAGCAAATTGTCGAGGTGGTGGAGGAACAGGCGGACGGTGCGTTGCGGCTCGAGGGGTTAGACATCACGCAGCCGTGGCTGGCGGCGCAGTCACTGGCGATGGCGGCGGCCAACAGATCGGGATCGGAGTTTGGGCGAGAACATTCACCAAAAGTGGCATTGAGTCCACCTCAAGACACAGAATTATCTTCCAAACCACGCATAAAGCGAACCTTTCTTACGCCTGAGCGAACCGTTAACACTTTCAGAGAACAGATCTCGGGTGCCCGTTTGGACGATTTTATGTCAGCAGATCGTTCAATTGGTGCAACCCGAGCGACAGAGTGGCCGTCCGAGCGACCGGTAGCTGAGAGACAAGCGGTTCTTCAGAGAGATAGCAAGGTAGAGGCGGGAGATTCGTCGTCAGATGCAGAGTCGGTGGCGCCAGATCGACCGTGCCGTGACGTCACAGGGGAGCGGGTGACCTCCAGAGCCGAGCAGAGGACAGAAGCTGATTGCGGTACACGAGCACCACCAGGCCATCCCTCGGCGAGTAGAAGAGGAGCGGTCAACGCCTCGTTGGACACTACGGTGCCCCTGATGGAAGTGCCGTTAGCCAGTAGCAGCTCCGGGGTGATTGACTTTCCCAGGAAGGGAATTGTGGGGGCGGGGCGGACGACAGCCCCGGCCCGAGGTACAGAATCACCGCGAGAGAGAGAGCCGATTGGTATGGAACAGGTGATAGCAGACATGGCAGCCCTGATGGGAGGAACGTTGAAGACGATAGCGGAGACGCAGCGGGCCATGGCAGCACGGACAGAGGGAACGGGCGAGCCCCAACGGCCGAAGACATCCGAGCACTGGCGAAACGCCCGAGTGGACCGCTTTGACGGGGTGAGCGAGTCATGGGTGGATTATCGCATGCACTTCGAGGCGACAGCGAAGCTCAACAAGTGGAGCGACAGCGAGAAAAGCCTGTGCCTTATCGCGGCTATGAAGGGAGGAGCCCAGCGGGTGGTGCAGCACCTGTCCGACGCCGAGAGATCCTCGTACCGAAACATCGTCAGGGTTCTTGACCAGCGCTACGCATCGGATGACCAGGCCGAGAAACAAGCCATGGAGTTAGCGCAGCGTCGCCAGAAGCCAGAAGAGAGTCTGCAGGAGTTGGGTGACGTGTGTAGACGGTTGTTCACCCTGGCCTACCCCGACGCAGAAGGGAAGTTGAAGGATCGTCTCATGAAGAAGGCGTTCATCGAGATGATTGCAGACGAGAAGATACAGCGTTTGACCGCCAGAGGGGATGCCCAGACCTTGGAGGAAGCAGTGCACCTAGCCATCAAGTACGAGGGCACCGAAAGTGGGCGTGGCGCGAAAGAGCTGAAGGGAAAACCCCTGCTGACCACGGTAGCACAACAAGTGGGGACAGTGACACCCACTGCGGATAACACCATCCAAGCGAAATTAGAGGCCTTGGAAGAACTCGTCCTGAAGTTGCAGCCCAGAAGATGGGAGGGTGCTGGAGGACAACAGAGGCCGTTCCTGTGCTATAGCTGCCGACAGCCAGGTCACATGGCGAGAGATTGTCCCAACAAGACCGGTTCGGGAAACGGACCGAGTGCCGCCCCCGGGGCAGGAGGGCCGGCACAGGAGGAGTAGAACAGACGCCCAAGAAAATACACTTCGACGGGGAAGATGAGGGGAGCCCCTACATGATTGGAAAGATAGGAGGAAAAGAGTACGAATGCTTGTTGGATACCGGCGCCACGAAGTTGATTATCTCGCCCGAGGTCTACCTGAACCATCCGAATAGAAACGACCTAGCCCTGAGAGAGTGCAGAGAGAGGCTAGTCTCCATCGACAAATCACCAGTGACAGTTCGGGGAGAAGTGGAACTAGAAGTGGATTTGTGTGGAACGATATTGGTAGGACACTTCATGATCGCCGAGATAGCCGATGACGTCGTGTTAGGTATAGGACTACAGAGAGCGGGCGGAATCATGGTGAACCATCATACTCAACAAGTCGAGTTCGAGGGAGGAAAAACAGTCCCCTACATCAGCCAGAGAATATCAGGGCTGTCGAAGTGTTGCAAGGTGCTGGCGGACAGAACAGTGGTGATACCCCCCCGAAAGGAAATCCTGACCACGGGGTATATCTGCGGCCGCACGAAAGAATTGGAGAAAGTGAGAGGATCAGGATTGGTGGAACCTAGTTCGAAAGGGAAGATGGGACAGAGGGGCGTCATGGTGGGGAAAGCACTGGTGGATGTGGGCAAAGATTATATACCCATCCGACTCCTCAATACCACCAGCGAACCTATCACGATCTACAAGGGCACGCCAGCAGGAGTAGTGACCCCGGTGGCCGGAGAGCCCCCCGTCCCCGTGGAAACCAAGAAAGAACCAGAGCAGAAAAGATGTACAGAAAAGATGCCCGACTTCCTGCGGCCATTGTGTAAAGATGGAAGTGAAAACCTGTCGTCGGAAGGGAAGAAGAAACTGTCGGAGCTGCTGACCAAACACCAGAATGCTTTTGCTAGTGGGCCAGACGACCTGGGGCGGACACATTTGGTCCAGCATGAGATCAGGACACCCCCAGACCTGCGACCACTGCGGCAGCCGGCCAGAAGGTTCCCGTTTTGGAAACAGACAGAGGCCAAGGAAATAGTGGACGACCTGCTGAAGAGGGACTTAATAGAGCCGTCGGCGAGCCCGTGGGCGGCACCAGTGGTGATGGTGAAAAAGAAAGACAACACGACCCGTCTGTGCGTAGACTACCGACGTCTGAACAGCCACACCATCCAGGACGCCTACCCCTTACCCAGAATCGATGATTCACTAGATGCCTTGGGAGGAAGCAAGTGGTTTTGTACCCTTGACCTGGCCAGCGGCTACTGGCAGGTGGGAATGTCCAAGAGTGCACAAGAGAAGTCCGCGTTTATAACCAGCGGGGGGTTGTATTCCTGGAAGGTCATGCCCTTTGGCTTGAGTACAGCACCCGGTACTTTCGAGCGGCTTATGGAAACAGTGCTGTCGGGACTACAGTGGGAAACCTGCCTCATCTACCTGGATGACGTCATCATCTTCGGGAAAACAGAGCAGCAGACCCTGGACCGCCTGGATGCGATCCTGAGCAGAATAGGACAGGCGGGAATGAAGCTCAAGCCCAGCAAGTGTCGCTTATTCCAGAAGAGAGTACACTACCTGGGGCACGTGGTGACGGAGGAGGGAGTCATGACGGACCCTGAGAAGATCGAGACAGTGAGAGAGTGGCCAGTGCCCACCACGCAGACAGAGGTACGCAGCTTCCTGGGGACTGCATCGTACTACAGGAGGTTTGTACAGAATTTCGGGACAATTGCCCGTCCCCTGCATAGGCTGACGGAGAAGAACAGACCCTTCTTGTGGACCACCGAATGCCAGGTTGCCTTCGAGACACTGCGGAAGAAATTGGTGGAGGCCCCCATCCTGGCCTACCCTAGCAGTGAGGAAGACTTCATCTTAGATACCGACGCCAGTGCCACAGGAATCGGGGCGGTATTGTCGCAGGTGCAAGACGGCGTAGAGAGACCCATAGCATATGCAAGTCGGGGGCTGAGCAAGTCGGAGAGGAACTACAGCGTGACAAAGAGAGAGCTGTTGGCGGTGGTCTTCTACTGCAAGTATTTCCGGCACTACCTGATAGGAAGAAAGTTCAAGCTACGCACAGATCACGCCGCCTTGAGGTGGTTGCAAACCTTCAAAGACGCCACGGGAATGTGGGCCAGGTGGCAGAATACCCTGGCAGAGTTCAACAAGGAAATTGTGCACAGAGCTGGCAGGAGTCACGGTAACGCCGACGGCTTGAGCAGACGGCCAAACGAACAACCAGAGAGGGGGAGAAGCTCCGACAGTGGTGACCCCGAAATCAAGAGTACAGAGAGTGAATCGCCTGAAGAGGTGGAAGAGAACATCACCTGCCTTCGTCCAGAGGAAAACCACAGGGTGGCAGCGGTCACTATACAGCCGCTGTGGACGAATGCTGAGTGGAGAGAATTACAGAAAGAAGACCCCGACATCGCGCCAATCTGGACTAGGCTGGCCAGGGGGGAAGAGAGACCCAGATGGAATGAGATATCCGAACACAGCTTGGCCACCAAGTCCTACTGGGGGGAATGGCAACGCCTGAAGATGAGAGAAGGTGTCATCTACAGAAAGTGGGAGAGTTCCGACGGAGCGAAAGTTCACACTCAAGTGTTGGTTCCAAGGAGCAAGCGGAAAGAATTCCTACAGCAAGCCCACGGTGAGAGGTGGACAGCTCATCTGGGAGTGAAGCGAACAGTGGCACGTCTACATGAGAAGTACTTCTGGTATGACATGCGAGCTGACGTCAGGAGTTGGCTGGCCCAGTGCGGGGTCTGCGTCAGAGCCAAGGGACCGGGAGGCAGGACCAGGAAGAATCCTATGACCATTGTGAGATCGGGGACGCCCTTTGAGAGAATCGCCATAGACATGTATGGACCGCTGCCTGAGACAGCCAGAGGGAACTCGAAGATCCTAGTCATCACTTGTTATTTTACCAAGTGGGTAGAAGCCTATGCCTTGCCGGACGAGACAGCCGAGACGGTAGCCGAGGCCCTGGTGAATGACTTCGTCAGCAGATATGGTACCCCTGTCTCCATCCACAGCGATCAGGGAAGAAACTTCGAGAGTACGCTGTTCCAAGAGGTGTGCAGATTACTGGGAATACGCAAGACAAGAACAACTGCCTATCACCCTGAGGGAAACGGAATGGTGGAGAGGTTCAACCGTACGATGGGAGCCATGATCAGAAGCCTGATAGGAGAAGAACACGACAACTGGGATAAAATCCTACCCCTCACCCTGATGGCTTACAGATCCAGTGTGCATGAGACCACTCAACAGACACCACACATGATGCTGTTTGGAAGAGAGATGACCGTCCCCTTGGCACTCACCATGTCCGAGTTGCCCACCAGCCTGGTGGAGCAGGACGAGCTGGAGCACACCTGGGACCTCCGAGAGAAATTGGCTAAAGTCCACCGACGGGCCAGAGAAGTCACCGGCCAAGCAATGCGACGACAGAAACTGCAGCATGATCGGGGGGCAATGGGCCACCGGAGAGACGTGGGAGACTTAGTCTGGCTGATCACCAAGGTTAGAAGACAGGGTAGAGCTGCCAAGTTTGAACACAAGTGCAAGGGACCCTATACCGTGATCGACGTGATGGCCGACGTGACGTACCGAATAGAAGACAAGAAAGGAAAGAGAACAGTGGTCAATGGAGAGAGGCTGATAACCTTTGTCAAGCCCGGGGATTGGTCTAGCACCGATGGAGCTGAGGACGAGCCGAGAGAACACGAGATTCCGACATCGGTAGACTCCGAAAGTGGTGATGACCAACCCGACGTGAGACCAGAGAAAGAAAATTCCCAGAGAACCTCGGGGCGGAGAGAAAGAAGAGCTCCGCAGCGCTATGGGTGTGAATAGAGAGTGAAGAAAACCAGGTGGTCTAAGGCAGAGAGAGATCGTATGGAAGTGTGAAGGATAGAGAAAGACAAGACACTGAAGTTCGAGCTACGAAATACGCGTGTATATGCTGTGCCGGCTGGTAGCAGGGGAAATGGCAAGACTAGCCAGCAACAAGGATAACTCCTACAACCCTGGATCATGCTGACATCAACTCAAAAGCTAATGCACCGTGAGGACTGAAGAATATTCGTCTAGCTGGAGGAGGAGTCATTCCGAAGAGTGAGAAGAACGCCAAGTAATCTACTAAATTCAAAATTGCGCAACCATCCTGGAAGTACTCTCGATATTCAAGAATGGTGATTTCGACCACTTGGGGAAGTGACCAGCCACCTGAGTACCAGCAGGAAGAGACGATGGAGAGAAAATGTCCGACAGAAAGTCCTTAAGATGACACCTGGGGAGAAATGGTTGCCATGGAAACGAGAAAGGAAGGCATCCGGAAGAAAAATCCCAGAACAATCAGGAGATTGTAGCGTAAAAGAAGAGGGGGAGTAGGGTGAAGGCATCATCCAGACCACCAAGAACAGTGAAGACAAAAGAAATTTCTGAAGTGTGAAAACTGAAGAGAAGAAGAATCGCTCTGGCGTAAGAAGTTGCTGGAGAAGAGAAGAAGATTCGCTCTGGCGTAGGAAATCGCTGGAGAAGAGAAGAAGAATCGCTCTGGCGTTAGAAAGTTGCTGGAGAAGAGAAGAAGATTCGCTCTGGCGTTAGAAAGTTGCTGGAGAAGAGAAGAAGATTCGCTCTGGCGTCAGAAAGTTGCTGGAGAAGAGAAGAAGATTCGCTCTGGCGTTAGAAACTGCAGGAGAATGGAGACTGTGGAGGGCGGCGAACTGTGCCTGTTGCTGCGTCGAGTGTTGGCGAGTCGAGTGAGAAGTCCCATCTGGAGACCAAGGGGTTTCCCCGCACGTGAGAGGGAGTCCCCGCATGACGTCACGGCAGTGGCTGAGTTTGACCTAGTTGGCGAAGCGAGGAATTTGCCGTGGGCGAAAGTACAGAAATAATCTCCGCGCGGCGAAATAGAAACCAACCGAGCTGATGGCAAGCAGTCAAGCAGTAACTGAATAGAATGCGGGAACGTGGAGGCTGGAGAACGGGGAGACTTGAGATATTTCGGCGGTGATGGTGGAGGATGGCGGCGGCGAAAGAGTCCGAGAAACAACAAGTGTCGCAGAGGTCACCTGAGAACCAATCAGATGTCTCCAAGGGGTGCCACACCCCCGGAACCGCATCACCAGATTGACCCAGTTAGCGGAAAGACGCCATTCTTTATCTCACGCCTGAGCGAACCAAACAGATCACGAATTAATCGCCGCTAATCCCATTGTCAACAAGTCATCCGATACAAAAGAAAGCAACATGAGCATGCAGCCGACACACTCGCTTCGAGAAGAGGGATACTGCGGCATCTGCAAGAGGAATTTTCGAGATATGGGCCGACACAACCTAGACTTGCACGATGGAAGGGGAATACACGCGTGGAGGTGCCTGAGCTACAAGGGAACGGGACATGGCGGACGGTGCACCTACGTAGACTGCAACTTTACCGAGATGAAGATGCACTACATGAAACATCATGGCGAAGAACTCGAGTGCATACAAGTCAAGTGGAAGAAGGGGTATTATGCAGTCGAAGACGGACACATCGTGCCTGGGGCTCCATTCTACCCGTCGGAGCACCCGTTTAGCGCCGTCGACGACCCGGATTTCCCTGCCCGACGTCTTGAGATCGACGAGGAGAGATACCAGCAAACAGAGAGGGGAGCGACGCCGTTCGATCCGATGGTGCGGCCTACTTCGGCGAGTGCGATGTATCGCATGGAGGCGAGAAGATGGGAAGGCGAGACTCCACCCCCAAGGAAGCGAACGAGGACACCCTCACCACCTCGCACCCGCAGAAACTCCCGAGAAGAAAGCAGGCGAGATACCGACAGGCGCAGCTATGGGGGAGGCGATAACTGGCACCAAGGTAGCGAGCCCGGAGCAGCGGGAGGCTACCCTCGAGACGACCATCCCCGTGGAGTGCAACCGGCTCACGTGCGGTATGAAGCTAATACAGACAGGGCGAGGAGGGCCGAGGCAGAGCGGGACGAGCTGGCACAGCGAATCCAGAGCGTCGAAGCAGAACTTTTACAGTCCATGCAAGATGTGGAGGACCTCTGGAGGGAAAAGTACAGTGCCCTCGAAGAAAGCCACAAGGTATCGCTGAAGACGAAAGCCGAGATGGAGCAGAAAATCGACCTGATGACGCTACACGAGACCGAGTTAGAGCGGCAGTACAGAGAGCTGAGCGACAGGTGTTGAGCCCAAAAAGACTCGCTCCTGCTAGCCCACCAGTCCGAGCAGAGGGCCGTGGCGGGTCGACGAGACGATGGGCGAACCATCCAGCAGCTACGCCGGAAAGTGACCAGCATCCGACAGGAAATGGCAGAGTGGGCTGGCGCAGAGACAGCGAAGGCAACAGAGAACTACAAGAAAAAGAAAGAGATCACCGAAAAGATGCTGGCCGAAACCCTGCTCAGCATGGAAGAAGCTGAAGAAGTCAAGAGACAGCTTGACGTTCGTTTGAAGGCAGCGGAACAGGATGCTGAGAACTACAGAGAGTGTTGCGAGACGGCGCTAGAAGATCTCCGGTTAGAGAAACACACCAACAAAGAGGCCACGAAGGTAGCCATGCAGGCTGCCCACTGCCAAGACCAAGAGAGGCTGACTCTACAGAAGCAGATGACGGAGATCCGACTAGAGGCCAAAGAAGCGCAAGAACTGGTGCAGAGTTGCCGATTAGAGATCGACCATATGCAGCACCAGATAGAACGTCGAGATCGGCAGCTGACGGCGGCGGAGAATGAAATCCGACTTGTCCAGGAGCAGTCAGCCGGAAAGCAGGAAGAAATAGACGCCCTGACGACAAGCCTGGAAGACCTAAAACTACAGTGGGACGAACTGAGCGGAGGCCGAACTTCGAGACCGCGAACGATGGTGGGGAGTGAAACGACCATGGCCCGATTCCCACCAGTAGAAGACCGAGAAACAGACCAAGTTGAAGTGAGGCGAACCCTGGCGGTAGCCTACGACATCAGAGCAGTCCAGCGAGGACAAGTTGTCGAGCAGTCTCGTCGTCTCACCTTCGATGCCAACGTGTTGAGCCCCACCGTGAGAACCAGCCCTGATGAACTGATGACATACCTGGAGAAATTCACCAAGGCGCGCATCGATGAAATCCGAATGGACCTCGAGAGGAAGGCCTTTGATCGGGGGGTATTGGAGGGGATGCGACGACAGCAGATGGCAGACCGGGATGCGGCTGACGGGATCATCCTTATCTCCGATTCGGACCCCTTCTCCGACTCGGAACCCATGCCCGACTCGGATGCTTAAGTGAAGAAACTTGGGGCAAGAAAGAACAGACAACCTCGATCTCACGCATTAAGCGAACCAATTTATCTTACGCCTGAGCGAACCATTATTTATTTATTTATTATTTTTATTGTGATCATCATGAGACGTCTACTTTTATTTCCTGGCGCTGGAGTACCCAGCAGCAGCGGTCGAACCTTCGACCTGCCTGCCATTCCTGATACAACCTATTTCAGTCCATCCTCTGTGGCGCTGGATTACCCAGTCACGAGAATTTGTGTCTCTTCCATGGATAATTACCCGAAGTGCCAACTTACTACGTCCATCGTCTGTGGCGACGGATTAACAAGTCACGACGATTTTTGTGCCTAATTATTGGATTATTATTGACTACTCTACGAACTACCGGACCTGTGTACCATCCATGACGTCCCAGGAAGAAATCGGCGACCAAGGAGAAGTTTTAACGAAGTGACACTTGAGAGATTTTGGACTATGCTGGTGTGTCGGAGTCGTTCACATTTTTAGTGAACTTAAAATAAGCGAACAATTTTGAGACCTTAGCGACACAACAGCTGGTAGCCGTAACGTGAGTAAACCACTGTATTGCATGATTTTGATTGTTTTTATCTGCCATGTTTTATCAATGTTTTTATTGTTCTCAGAGTTAACTCAGAGTGCTATTTTTCTAGTCATAGATTTTATATAAGTCGAGTATTTTAAGAATTAACGTTAACGTTTAGGTAATAGAGATGCGTTTATTTTAAATTAGTAGTTATAGTAGTTCTTTTTAAGTATTCCGCTCCAGTGCAGAGTTCGTGTTTATGTAGACTTCGAGAGTTAAGAGTATTTCGCTGAGCGATATTGAAAGTAAACAAAGTGAGCGATAATTGGGAGAGTGGGACCGGAAGTCCAGGACTTGTCCACTCTCGGGAATTGTGTACATTAGAAGTTAGTATTTCTATACTGTGTTTAGTGACCTGTGTGTCACTGGGTTAGTCTGTTCATAACAGACGAGTTTAGAACTTGTTCGAGAGAATTGGTTGTTTAACGTTCGAGTTACGTTTAGAGTTCCCTTTTTGGAAATTTTTGAAATTTAAGAATCGAGGACGATTCAGAGCAAGTCGGGGGCTGTGTGACGGAATGACCCCAGGGCTAAGAAACAGGTCATGTTCCGTCACTTCTATTATTGTAAGCTGGGTCTCCGCCTTCGCAGAGCCTAGCATTTAGACGTGCTACAAAGTATCTAGTTATTTCGAGTGCTCTGTGACGTAGCGCTCGTGCGGCCTCAACGATTGATGTACCGCGCGTGCGATTGGAAGGAAGGGCGGGAAACTAGGTTAGATTCGAAATCACGTCAGTCTTAGATTAGAGTTAGAGTAGAGTAGAAGTAGAGTTAACGACAGAGGTGTTTACAGACGGATTAAGGTACTTGAGAGCTGGATCTAGACTACCCAGAGAGTAACGATTACAAGGTCAAGTAGCCAGAAAGAGACTGAAGCTGTTCACGGATTATTATGTGTATATAGAGAGGATTATGATGACAGCATAGAGAAGAACTGTAGCTGAGCAGAGTGTGTATTTACATCCGGATTTACCAGACATTGAGACCAGAGATTAGAGAGATCAAAAACTTTTTGTGGACTTGTGATGTCGTGATGGTCATTTACATAGAGTGGACTTATTGTGTTGGTGCTGCTGTATAGAGAACGAGTGCGGTGGTATGTATATTGTACTGTGATGATTAAACTGTATTGTTGATTTATACTTGCTCGTCCCGTCTTCTCTTCAACACCACATCCATCCCCAACCTTCGCTAAGCGTTATTGTAAGAGTCAGAAAACCCAACTGAGCTTTATTTCATTTCAAGAGAGAACTAAGAAACCTTTTATTTAAGTAAGGTGATTCTGTTTGTCAGTCGGATCATCCCTTCGGCCAGGGATCCATTCCGCTACAATATATATATATGTATATATATTTATATATATATTTATATATATACATATACACATATATATATATATATATACACATATATATATATATATGTATATATATATATATATATATATATATATATATATATATATATATATATATATATATATATATATATATATATATAAATAAATACATAAATACATATATATATATATATATATATATATATATATATATATATATATATATATATATATGTATATATATATATATATATATATATATATATATATATATATATATATATATATATATATATATATATATATGTATGTATATACGTGTATGTGTGTTATATTCTTACCTCAGATAGAGTAAGGTTTGCGCACATGTATTGTTCTTTCAGTGGTGCATTGCAGAAACACTAGCGTGTTCACTGGTAACAAGACGATATCTCTCCATGGACAATTTGAAGACAACATCACTGTTTCTTGTGTGAATGGATATGAAGCAGGCAATAGCTCTAATTATGTCACATCGTGCCTGGCAAATGGAACATGGTCATCGGTTGACAACTGTGCAGGTACCACTTTTCATTTTAACGAGTAGATTTGCAAATCAATTTTGACTGTGTTATACGAGTATTAATATCTTGTCAATCAATTTTGAAATGATAGTTTTCAGTTTAATCACATCTACTCCTTTCGAGCATTGCAGGGTCTTATTGTCTGCTCTTACCTTAAATTAAAAACTAGTTCCTAGATTTGTATTGTAACATAGTCAATCAAAGTGTCAGGCTTTGCGACTATTTGCTATTCTTTTTAGGAGCTATAAAATGCCATGTCTTCTTTCATAATGTGATCACGTGAAGTAGATTTTTCACACCTCCTCGGCAGATATCGCTCAGTATAATTCCAATGAAATGTTTTCATTATGAAAATGGTCTTCCAAAATAATTAGATTCTTTATAATGTTTTCATCTTTGAATGTTAAATGACCTTTTGCAACATGCATTTCTCTATTGTATTTACTAGTAACATTTTTCCTTGTAACATTTATACCTAGAAACAAACGTCTCATATTATTCCCAAAATGTTTGTTTTGTTCTTAACTTTTCTAACACTTATTTGTTTTCTATGAAAGAGGTTCAATGATTCCACATCTCCAGATAAGTTGAAGCACAGTTTCTTAATTAATATGAAACTGCCACACTGGCTGTGGTCCAGTATTCAAAAATGACAAACGAATAAACTCCCTGTTAATTTGTTTTAATTACATCGTTGTACTAATAACATTGAGGAATGGTTTCATTTTTGTCAAATACCTTTATAAGAGTTTTGCAATCTTTTTGTCTTGTTATAGATCTCTCAAGTTGAATTTAAGATTTTAGGATTTTAATCGTCTTTGATCAGATGTGTGGTTCAATGACCTTCATCACTGCATGTGACAACTTATATCACGGTATATGTTTGTTTCGGTTATGTTTATAGCTTGTAATCCAATAGTTTTTCATTTACCTATTCAATACTATATTTTCAGCTGTACGTTGTCCAAATGTGACCATATCCAGAGGTAATAATGAGACGTCAGTGCTGTATGGACAGTATGGCTACAGTGGCCGTGTGACCTGTGCAAAAGGCTATGCAGTGCTCAATGGGTCTGACTATAAAACAGAATGCCAGGCCAACAGAACTTGGTCCACTATAATGAACTGCACAGGTAAGCACCTATAGTACAGATATTTAATCCCTGCACCAGTCGACTGGACGTCTAACAGTGCCCGGTTGTACAAACAACCATGTAAATCATGTCAAAACAATAAGCCAAGGCCATCAATGACCCACGTAGCTTGCGAATGAAAGCCACGTTCAGTTCTGAGGGTAATCCATGCATCAGTGCCCAGGAAACTGGGTGGCAATCGTGGTGCGGTCATGTATTATGCCCGGACTGCCTACGCATTTAGTGCAGGAATTAAATGTCGGCACTGTATAGAGCAACAACATCTATCGAGTAGGACACATCTTGATGTACATCGTCATATTCAAAGTGATCTTCAGTTTTCCTTTGTATATTGCTATGAGGCATTGCGAAAGAGCGTATCAAAAGGAAACCTGCTATTGAAGTAAACAGCAAGAAGCATGTAAAAATTGCCCTGATTGCAGAAAGTGCATTTGGAGGAAAGTGTACTCGTTGTGATGTTTGTACTAGGTAATATCTCCTTCATTGTTCTTCTAAGGATTTTGCTAAGCTGGGAGTCACATATCTTTACAAATGTCAGCCTTGGAGACTCATAGTATATCTTTATTGTAAGATAAGATATGCAAACAAAATAATAGGTACATTTTGATTCCTAGTAAGACCATGGCATGCATGCATATATTTGTGTGGGAATCTTGCAAAGGTAAGATAAGAACCAGCTGTGATTTTCATGAACAGAATCATATATTATTTTTTCTTTCAGACTCAATTTGAATGTAGTTAAAAGCATGACGAAGAAGAACGACATTCTATTAATATGATTTACACAAATGCTACAGTGGTTTTATTTACTGGCATTCCCAGCCTGTTAATTGAAATAACCAGTCTTAGGGGTTATCAGTGTAGAAAGTTGGTGTTTTAATAGGGGTGTTGATTCCTAAAGAATGGTGAATTTGCTGTATGATATGGGCGTTTTCTAGAAGTCGTCTTAATTAAGCTATCACACCACCTCTTCCCGCCTACGGAATGATATCTTCTCTACTTGATTTAGCTAATTGCTTAAAGTCTTGACCTAAAAGGCTACTGAGCTGTCCACAATAATCAGGCTTTCCCAGGAGTTTAAACTTAAACTGTACGGTTATATCTATCTATCTATATGTTTGTCAGCAAGGTTTGATAATTTAGACTCTCCAAAGAGATTCTATGCCCTTAGAACAATAAGTTGGCATTGGGTATCATAAGTAACTGAATCCCCTTAGTATTGCATTGTACGCCTACTTGAACCTCCGTTTGCTATGTTTGTTCAATTCTTAATTGCGTGTTTTCAATAATTACTATTGTAACAAAATTGCATTCTACTTATAAAGAATTACCTACATGTTTGCAATAGTTCTGTTGTAATAAAAGATAATCCTACTTATCAAGACTTACCTACAAATTTCCATGAAGCATTTACAAATTTCCATGAAGTATTTTGCTTTTTCTGTTTGGATATCCTTGCGTAATATATGTACTTGCTTCCATGTAAAGGAATGGAAAGCTTTGAATGTATAGACGGTCGAAATAGAATTACTACTTTTGTTCTTTATGTCATGATTTGTCTCCAACAAATCTCTTTCAAGATTATGTAATGAAACGCTTTCTTTTCAGCCAATGTGTGCGCGAATGTGACTGTGTCTAGAGGTGGCAAAAACACTACAGACCTGGTTGGACACTACGGCGATAGCCAGCTCGTTTCATGTGGAAAAGGATTTGTGGTGTTCAATAGGCGTAACTACACGACAGAATGTCTGGCCAATAGAACATGGTCCATTGTTGCAAACTGTACAAGTAAGCATCCTCAAATACAGTAAAAGATTAGATATTGTGAGAACAGTGAAACTAAAGACCACTTCTCATGGCAAACATCTAATGCATGCATTCTTTATTGTCTATCAACAAAAAGGCATCCATTGTTTATGGACATTCATTGTCGAAGTGATGAAAGTAATAAATGTAAATCCATTATCGCGATTTGAAATCAATGTCTCTTTAACAACCATCGGATAATAGAACATAAAGATGGTTATTTATCACCGGGAACTTCTATGAAGAATTGTTGTTGTAATAAAAATTAATCCTACTTATCAAGAATTACCTACAAATTTCTATAAAGCATTTTCAAATTTCCATGAAGTATTTCGCTTCTTTTGTTTGGATATCCTTGCATGCTACTACTGTTATTTATCACCGGGAACTTCTATGCAGAAAAGATGAAATAAATCCATACATGGTAGACGAATTTCTTTAAGCAATCAGTCTTATCCACAAAACGAAGTGATGGAATACAATGAATGCATAGCAAAGATATTACTTGCAAAGTGAATGACGTATTTCTTGCAATATTGATAGTTACAATCTTTTCCCGTTAGATTTTTCACTCTATGGATGAATACATGAGATTCGAGCTACTGTAGATTCACAAAAGATTGTGTAGAGTAGATTTTGCTAATTTACAGAAAATCGATTTTTAAGTTTTTTAATTTTGCGAACTTGTAGTGCTAGCTATACACTTAAAGTGACAGAACTTATCATTGCGAATTTTAATTTTGCGTCCGAGGCTAAACGCTAAAAAAAGAAAAAATTTAAATTCGCTTTTCAGTCCTACTGGAGGGTATCTATGCTACTTTTAATCTCAAAACTATATGTTTATAACTATTTATAAATTTATTTGAACGATGTTATTTTGGCGCTATCACGGGGAGCACGAAAATAGCAAATATTAGATGCCTGTAAAAATATTAGTTATACGGTAGAATTAAAGCAAGCTCAATGGCCTTTAAATGGTTAACAGTAACAACAGATTAGTCTCCTGGCACGTTGACAACACCCTAGTTAAGGCTTCGCGTCTATATTGCAGGGGAATTGATTACAAAGTCTCAAATGACAATGTAAAGTATGTCTCATTTTTAGATCACAGGTGCTTATCGTCAATGTAAGACTCGTCAATGTAACAATGAATTGTTAAATCTATAACCATAAGTATCTATACATTCAGTACTGTATTCAGGCTTTGGATACTGTGATCTTTGGACAGTATTGATGTTTGATGATATCGAATACGTAGGGTCTATATAAATGTAGTAAGTAATATATCTTACTAGATCTTACTAATTTCTTCAAGGCCATTTCTTCTCACCTGCTTGTGGCATGTGAGAAAGTTACCAGTGATTGGGGTTAGGCGATGGTGTTCTCCGGTTTCGTCCACCAGTTACAACTGGCTAGTCATGACTGAGCTGCAATATGACAGAACAAGTGCGAAACAAAATTCCAAATTCCCACCAGAAAGACGACCTGAATTGCTCTGCTGTTTATCACCTACTGCTCATGTTTGAATGGTTCATAATCCAAAAAAGTAATTCATACTCAATATCATCTTAATTCTTGTTTCACATTCCCTTCCAAACATTGGAATTACACTAATTACTGCTTTTTACGTACATTTCAGGGATGAGATCAAGATCAAACACTAGCACAGTCCCAATCTATGATGTCACAGCTGATACAGGATTCGACATAACAGATTCAGTGAACAAGTTTATGGAAAAAAAACGAAAAGCTCCAGAATTTAAAGATGTTGATAAGAAGGCATCCAGTATCATGATCGGTGTGGTGGAGCTAGGTTGTATTGTGGCCATTCTTGTGTTCATAGTTTGCACAGATATCCCTTCATTTCAAAAACAAAGCAAATGGTGGAGACATGAACTAGTAAGAAAGTCGGGAATCAAATGCAACAAAAATAAGGTCAAGCCTGCCTAAATCATCACTCCTAAATTGCTGATAGTTTTTAGTTACTCGTATGTATGTGAGTATGTATGTATGTATGTATGTATGTATGTATGAATGTTTGTATGTATGTGTATGTGTGTGTATGTATGTATGTATATATAAGTATATATATATATGTATATATATATATATATATATATATATATATATATATATATATATATATATATATATATATATATATATATATATATATATATATATATATATATATATATACATTTACATATATAAACACCCACATGATTCCTATGATGGATGATATGCTTGGTCCCGGTCCCATATGTGTCATGTGCATATGTCGGACCTATTTTCCCGGTCATCACTCCTAAACTGCT
This sequence comes from Maea johnstoni, assembly GCA_963942565.1. NCBI lineage: Eukaryota > Metazoa > Annelida > Polychaeta > Spionida > Magelonidae > Maea > Maea johnstoni. The sequence goes on from OZ012695.1 coordinate 14,050,208, forward strand.
GATAGTTTTTAGTTACTTGTATGTATGTGAGTATGTATGTATGTATGAATGAATGTATGTATGAATGTATGTATGTATGTATGAATGTATGTATGTATGTATGTACATATGTGTGTGTGTATGTATGTATGTATATATAAGTACATATGCATAAATATATATATGTATGTATAAATAAATAAATATATATATATAAATATAAATATATATATATATATATATATATATATATATATATATATATATATATATATATATATATATATATATATATATATATATATATATATATATATATATATGTATATATATATATACACTAACATATATAAACACACACATGATTGCTATGATGGATGATATGCTTGGTCCCAGTCCCATATGTGTCATGTGCATATGTCGGACCTATTTTCCGGCTTCAATTAAGTCTGTCATATGCAAGTTCACCTGTATAATTATGTATATAGCTAAACACAGATAGCTCTAATTTGAAATTGGCACCTTCATCTGCTTTATTACTCGTTTTGATTATAGATTATAGTTTAGAGTGATAATGCATCACTCATCTCAATCCCCTCTCACGAAAGATTGTGTAGAGTAAATTTTGCGAATTTACCGAAAATCGATTCTTGCGGTTTTTAACTTAGCGAATTGGGCGCGATAAAGAGTGCAAGATATATGCTTAATGTGGTAACACTAATCATTGCAAATTTTTAATTGTGCGTCGAAGGCTAAACGCAAAAAAAAACACGGGAAAATTAAACACGCAATATTTTCTGAATTTACAGTACTGCTAGCTTGCCGTCTAGGCCAGGTTCAGAATTGTCATTCCTTTTGGCAGAATAGGATGGTCAGCCAAAAAAAATCCTACTGCATAAACAAACATCTCATAATTGTCTGAACTATGTTATCAAAACAGGTCCCATGGTCCTATTTACGTTTTGCACCTTTACAATTTACACACTGCGTCAGGCTAGTCTGACATGTTGTGCCTATGTTGGGTAGGGGGGAGGGGTAGCTGATTATAAATTCGTTTAGCCAGGCATATCGCACTCGGCATCTGCAGCTAGGCTTCTCGCAGACACCAGGCCGTATCCCTTTTTTAAAAAGAGCACACACATATATATATATATATATATATATATATATATATATATATATATATATATATATATATATATATATATATATATATATATATATATATATATATATACATATATATATATATACATATATATATATATATATACATATATATATATATGTATACATATACATATATATATATATATATATATATATATATATATATATATATATATATATATATATATATATATATATATATATATATATATATATATATATATATATATATGTATACATATACATATATATATATATATATATATATATATATATATATATATATATATATATATATATATATATATATACATATATATATATATTTATATAATGTATAACTATATATTGAGACAATATTTAAATGTATATATGTATTGTTGCTATGATTTATCACAAGAGTTATTACATCCACATGAGTAGAGATACCTATATATATATATATATATATATATATACATATATATATATATATATATATATATATATATATATATACATATATATATATATATATACATATATATATATATATGTATACATATACATATATATATATATATATATATATATATATATATATATATATATATATATATATATATATATATATATGTATATATATATATATATATATATATATATATATATATATATATATATGTATACATATACATATATATATATATATATATATATATATATATATATATATATATATATATATATACATATATATATATATTTATATAATGTATAACTATATATTGAGACAATATTTAAATGTATATATGTATTGTTGCTATGATTTATCACAAGAGTTATTACATCAACATGAGAAGAGATAGCTGTCATTTGAACGATGTCAAAGCAAGTTCATCTTAAACCAAAATTAACTACGAAAGACCATGTCGGGTAACCCTATCTGTTGACTCTAGGGTGGACCTTCCGAAGCGAAGATGATCAATTTATTCAGATTTGTTTCTGTTATGCTATTGTAGTTGTACAGTTATCGTTCACATATTATGTGCAATTACATAGTATGTTTTATTGTATTTAAGTTGAACAGCTGAATAAGCCACTTGTTTGCCAATAAACACTTATTGCACCAGCTTCGTCTTGTTTTTTTAGTCAGGATATCATTATCTTCTCAGATAAACCTAGTGTGATTGAGTGGGCGACTTCGCAATTTATGTGGTAGCTTTAATGTAACGTATTCTTTTTCACTAAGTTCTAACGTTTTTATAGCTTACACGAAGGATTCATTTTTCATTCCCTCTCTAAGAGTTATTTTGAATAGGTTTATCCGTAACTAGTAATGACTACATATTTTTAAGATATATGGTTTAACAGCTGATACAAGTACTGGGGATGAATTTGTAATAATGAAAAACGGAAGCTGTCTGCAAGAAGCCAGCGATATCGCAGTAGTGCCTCTTGCGATATCACTGGCTAAATGCAGACAACGGCCGTGTACCAATTTCACAACAAGGATAACGATTTATCATTAGCTTCACCACATCCTCAAAATATAATAACTATACGCATTTATTTACTGCTGTTGATTGGTCAATGGGTGTATGCGGCCGTTCACACTACGTAATTCAACATCGACCATCTGAATCCAATATCACACGCCATGATCGATATTACATGGCAGCCAGACATGTGATGTAATTGATATTATTAGTTACGCCCTGTTGGAAAGTGGAATCCGGCCTGATTATATAATCCACCCGAAGTCATCAAGATCCCACTCGGCGGGCGTAACGAATTTATCACCTGCTCTTTCATGCTAAGTAAAAAGAACAAATACATCTCAATGAGCCGTGAGCCTGAGGAGAATCCCAGTAGGGCCTCAACCAGAGAGCCAGCGCAGACTCCCTGCCGCTAATTTGACAGTGAAGCATGGGGGAAAATCAACAAAAAGCAATCCATATCTGATCTGACTAGTCTTAACTTGAACTTCCATGCAATTCTACCGATATCCATACTCTAGTCAGTCAACTACGACTGAAAATGAAGCTGAAGCGACGAACTGAACAAGCACGTGCTTTTGGCCATTTTTCACACAATGCCCATGCGCACTGCTGGAGGTCAGAACGAGGCTGGTGACCTCTGGGCTGTCCGAGTGGTGATATCGAATTAAATTGGTGATCCAAGTGGTAATATTGAATTCTGCCGTTCGATATTGAATCTACAAAGGGTGAACGGCTCCAGGTCTAATACCTATTGACCAATCACCATCAAGAATCACAGCATAGCAGGTGATAATTTTACTTTACTTTACCATGGAAGATAAAGTACAGCCCTACTTGGAAGTGTGATATATGTGCTATAATTGTCACTCCAATTGTCACACATTTAGCTAGAGATGATTGTCTCCATTCCAAGTTTTGAGTAAAGTAAATTCATGTAAGATAAGCGCATTCCGAATACAAAAAATATCAAACGATCCAGAACATACCAATGTTTATGATATACGATTGCTATTGTTGGAATATTGGACTCAAATGTTTAGCATGATACTATGTTCAATTTTATGACAAACATTATTGGTAAAATACAAATGATGCGTTTAGTACAGCTTGGATTTGAGTACGCTAATATTTCGGCTTATGTTTTTTTATTTGTGAATAGTGTAATTGCCTTAAAGCCAGCACAAGTGGGTAAGAATGATAAAACACATCATACATTCAACCTTCAACCTTTATTGAACTAACTTACGTCAAATGATTATGTAGCTTACGCCATACAGTACATTCCCTGCTGTAGGAAAACCAACCATGTAACAGAAACTAAGTGCAAAACAACCCCTTTATCACGCACATAAAAATGAAAATGAGATAATTGTAGTAGAAGCAACCCTTAAAACTTAAACAAACTAAACAATGAAAACATTAAAAGAATTTTAACAACGTTTTTAACATAAACCTCATCGTCCTAGTGACACTAAAACATGTTTAATTGTGGTAAATCATGAATTTCTTTTAGAATATGTGTCAATTAACATTGTCTTTAATGCTTCAATGTTAAAAAACACCCGTCATTTACGTATAAACTGTTGTACCTCAAAACTTCAAATACATACACAACTCCTACATATGACATCACCCTTGTGATGGAAGTCGTTATCCTTGTTATGAAAATGGAAAATACATGTACAAGCTGTCCGCGAGACGCTTAAGCCATATCACCTTACGGACTTGTGCGATATCACTGGCTAAATGCAGATTTTGGCTGTCAACCATTTTCACAAGGATAACGCATCTATTATAAGCTCGACCACAACACCAACATAATTTGGAATTACGGGACTCCAGTCGACTCAGGCAGATTTTTCACTTGAATATGTGAATTATATAGGTAAATCCATCTAAATTTCTTCCTGCAATCTTATCTTCGAGAGAAACACCATTATTATGTCGTGCAAATGGGGTTTTAAACATGTTAAAACAATATCTAGTGGCATAGTGATAGTGATATATATATATATATATATATATATGTATGTATGTATGTATGTATGTATGTATGTATGTATGTATGTATGTATGTATGTATGTATGTATGTATGTATGTATGTATGTATGTATATATATATATATATATATATATATATATATATATATATATATATATATATATATATATATATATATATATATATATATATATATATATATATATATGCAAAAGTATATAGACATGTTTATACACACATACGTCAGCAAAATAAATCCTAAACTACATAAATACCCCTGAATATATAAACCTAAGTTTCAGTGCAAATATTGAACAATTTTTCACATTTCATTGCACCAGAACCAGCCAGTGATTTATCTAATAAATCAAAATGAAAAGTGACTAAAGTGTCTTAATCTGACTATTGGCCAACATTAGGCAGACTAGTCATAGATAAAGCACGGATGTACCACCAGAAATTGTCCCGGAGCATAGTGTATGATTAATTGTATTGTATTGTATGTTTATTACTGTACATCAAAATACAAAATCATAACAAATACAAAATCATAACAAATACAAATATATTGGTAAGAACGAAATAATGAAAGAGTTAGCTAAAATACCCTGTAGAAGCCCTCGGTGAAAATTTATAAACAGAATATAGTCTCAAACTTAACACATAAGTTAGAGAGAAATGATGCAAGCATAAGTCTTGCCAAATAAGCAATAGTTATTAACACATAACTGTTACACATGGCCATGGCACGCCTCATACACCGTTGTAACTGGTTTGGCACAACATGAACTGGAGTGCCCGGTTTAGCGGAGCAATGTAACATAATGAGTAACACCGTGTCACACTACGACATACCTTGTTATGCCAAAGATATAATCACCGGGTGGGTTGAGGCACCATAGATGAGAAGGGGATCTATTTAGGCCGACATCTGTTAATAAGCCACCTATGGATCTTAGAGACATACCGCCTCAAAACCAGCCAGATTTTAGACACAGATTCAGAAGGGATTCCATTTGGGTGTTTGCCCATCATGGTACATAGAATAGATCTTGTTGTTCAGCAACTATATCTTTGATATAAGCATCATCAATCGCATTTATCACAGCAAACATTTCACTTCTGATCTCCTGTGTATCAGAACATTGCATGACTAAATGTAATAAATCCTCTTTTTAAATCCTAGGAAACACTCAATACACACTTTTTGACTGTAGGATAGCTTTCTTTAGCCTGTAGTCTTGGTCTTTTAAGAGACTGGATTTGCAGACTAATTTGGCCATAATTAAACAATCACTAATGATATGCGGCATGATATCGGATAGGAACTACAAAATTTTAAAATATGGTCCGTCTATAACCTTATACATGAATGTTGTTTGACAGGTAATCTTATAATCTTCATTTTCTTTGACCATGCATTATCCCAAATCTTCATTTTCCATTCATCTCTGATATATAGTAGCATCCTCTAGTGATCATGGTGACAAAAATATCAAAAATACCAAACATTTTACTAGTATCAAGTAGTTAGTTCGCAAGCTGGACTATTAATTTCATTTCTGGCATATCTCTAGGGGTCATGCTGATATAAATTTACCCTATCTACAAGAATTTGTTTAGTGATAGAGCCGTCTGACATCACCATAAGAGTTCTAAGAAAAGGCATCTTTTAGACTTGTATAAAACTTCTAGCTCTCTGAGGATATCAATGTAGGCAACATTCTTCAAGAGAGATAAAAATCCCCCTCGATCTATGCCACACCTGATACAAATCTGAATAGTGCCCTGCAAGTCTGACTTTACATCGAAAATCCTCATACAATTTATAAAGGAGCCGCCATGTCTTTCCAACTAGACCTGCGTTATATATCTGGAGAAATAGTCCATCAATCCAGACGCTATCAAAGTCCTTCGCTGCGTCAAAATAAGCAACCCAATGCTGAATTTTGCTTTCTTGGAATTCTTTGCCAGTCCCCAAGTCTAATTATGGACAGTAGAACCAAGCTTAAGGATGGTGATGAATTATATTGTACAAATAAGTATTGATAAAGTCTGTTCAATCTGTAGAAGATCCAGTAGATCTCTGTTGGTTGGTGCTACTAGTGCTATCATTGCCACTCTGGTTGCAGGTGACGCCAAATCCAAAGAGGGTTGCAACGCGTTGACGGAACTTTGGATCAAAAGCATAGATGAAGAAGTTGATACTGTTGTTCACAGAAAAAACTAGATTTATCAGGAACATTGCGCTGCGAGCTGAGTTTTCGGATGCTCCTACACCGGTGCTCGAGAGTAGGATATCGAAGGTGCCAACCGGGACTACGAGAATCAGGTAGGTCACCGACACGGCTGTTAGGGAAACGGTGGCCTTGGAGGGCTTCGGGATCACCGTTGACTTGCCGCTGTCAGAAGGAGAGGCTATGGTTTTTATCCCTAGCATTGCCCTTCGCTGTTTGGCTCCTTCTCGTATTTTCATCAGGAGGGATCCATTCATAAATACCATGGCTATGAAGGGAATGACATAGATCACCATGAAGACAATGGACGAAAAGGCTTTGAAGAAAGGAATGTTGTTCATGTCGGTGACCATAGAGGGCAGACTGGCAGGTGGACCATAGAAGTAAGCATAAAGGAATGTTGGAGCTCGTTCCAAAACCGACATCACCACAGCTGCAGGTACTAGTAAGATAACGACCTGGAATATGATAAAATATTGACGCTGAGCAATCTTTGCTACAAAATCTTATTCAATACAATATCTCATATGAACATACAATATATAGTTATTTGAGAAAGAAGTTTTACCAAAAATATATAGTACAGCGCAGGTTTTGAATTATAACATGAAACATACAACGAATCACAAGAGGACGCTACATTCTTTCACATACAGTAATTGACAAAGTAGATCTCTTCAGTAACAGGGCTTGATGTATCTGATTATAGGCGAAAGTTTGGTGTACTGACTGCTTTGCTTTAAGATTCAACTGTTTGTGTAGGGGCCAACTTATCAATCATGTTGTACTCACTAAGTACGTGCAAGATTTCTTATCAACTTAATTTTTTCTTCTTCTTATAAGAAACATTCTTCCTCTTCTTCTTCTTTTTCTTGGCTGGCCTTATAATGAATATTTCAGAAATTGCGTATTTAACATTTTATCAAAACATATGCCATCTTTGGCAGAATAAGTGGCAGAATACAATAGAGTTCTGTGACCAATATTTGCAGATAGAAATTCCCTATTATGGGCATGATAATATTCCAATTAGTCAATACAGAAAGCTACAGTGAATCTTTTTCAATAAATTAACTCAGGCCTGTGCTTGGCAAATCCAACAGCAAAGCTCCTGGTATCATGAAAGATTTACATGAGATGAACCTCAAGGGACGTTGACCCTTTGTTATCTAAAACTTTTTAACTGAAAGAAGAGGCAGGGTGGCCACATCCCTCTCTGATTTTTATGACCAAGAAATAAGTTAAATGCGGGGTAGTATTTTGTCTGTCACCTCATTTTTAAGATTTAGGTGATGAGTACCATTGACACCTAGTTAAAAGCCCAATCCGAAAATACAGCAGTATAATCATATAACAAGGTGTAGTGTTTGAGTGTTTTCAGGTAGGGAATATCATAGGCAACCGTCCTTTGTCAACTCATATTCTATTTTATTTCAATATTTGCAACTTTTTACTCAAATGACAAAATCTCATTACTTACACAGGTGATTTTCAGTGCAGGTTCAGAGTAACCTTAGAGGTATCATCGACTTGGCCCAATCATTTTTGGTTTAATTTAAGAAAGATACTTAAGACATATTTAAGCTTGTTGCCTATTATACAAATATTTTTTATTGATATTTCATTTGAACCTATCATATACCTTACCTAATAGGGAGCTTTTAGCTATGCAATTGCATTTTGTTGGTATTCATCTATATTCTGTAATATTGTTTCATAGGTTCAGAACATTTGTCATGCTCATAGAGAAAACCAACATTTGTATCTCATATTAAGGGCCTTAAGAAAAAGTGAATCTTTGAATTTGTTGAAAGTCGTTTTCCAACACTAACTGGGGTGGGGATCGTTCATTTCCTTTACAGCTGTATAGGGCCCTTGTTTGATCTAAGTTAGACTATGGGTGTTTTATATATGCTGCATCGTGTACACCTTATGTTTCTTTGTTAGATCAAATTTACAATCAGCAGTTTATGCTTTCTCTTGCAGCCATTAGAATGTCACCTGCACAGAGTCCTTGTGTTGAAGCAAGAGAAAAGCTTACCCTACAATTTAATAAAAATAGCGGCCAACCCCAATAACCCTTTTTATGACTTTATGGCAAAAGTTTCAAGTTCCTGACACATCTCCTGGACTAATGGACTCCTAGACTTAACCTCACTCTTTCATATACAAAGAGGGATCAAACAGATCCTTCCATAAACATTAGTTTCCATGAGGAAGTTAAAGCTGACTATCACGACTTTGAGTTTATTTACATCGACTGTTCTGTCTAAAATGAAAAGGACTGCTGCAGCTGCAATAATTGGCAATTATTCTTCCATTGAATGCCTTCAGGTTAAGTCTTCTCCTCTATAATTTAGTTATATGCTCCAAACCTAGTTCTTGATAGGGTTGAGAGGGCCGATGATGATGAAAGGGATTTTTTCATTTCCTCCAATTTAAAGTCTGCACTTTTGAGACTTTTGAGACCATTTGAGTCCGAGACATAACGCACCCTCTTGTCTTTAAGGTATTGGAATGCCTTCATTGGCTTGTACAGTACCTTGAGAAACAAAATGGTTGATTTTTGCGGCCAAATCATCCTATTGAGAAGACTTTTATATTCTATTCTAGTTCAAGATGGTCATTTTAAGTACATAAATTCCTTTTTAAAAGCCATTTACGTGCCCTAGAAACCATCTTAACCCTAGCGTGCGGGTCTTCATTGGATAACTTTCGCTGAGAACTCTCAAATGAGTACCAATTTGTCATGGTTCCAGTAATTTTTCTAAAGTTTTTCGAATCATTTAGTATTGGCTAATTTAGCCACCAGCAGCATACAGGTTAACCCTGTGGCTACTGGTGGTTAATTTGGTCAATACAAGTTGGGGCAAAAAAGTCGGAAAATGACTACATAACCAAAATGACAGGTTACACTCAGTTTTCGAAACCTTTTGCATTTGCTGATATGGACGAAAGTAGTCTCAGCATGGAAAAGATGAAGAAAGAGCCTTACCTTGATAGTTCTTTGCCACTTGATGAGCACTGTTTTGAGAGGTGATACCACTGCTATGTACCTGTCTATGGTGACAGCAAGTACCATCAGCATACAGTAGAAGCGAGTGGACAGTTCAAAGAGAACAATGATGTCCGGAGGCCTGTACTCGACCAGAGACATCGTAAACTTGATGGCGACAACCAGCAGATGTCCTAGATCCGCCATTGCCAGGGACAGGAAGTAGACGTTCCCGGATGATAATTTGCTGCGGAGCTGTCCTATGAAGACAATAATTAGCATTACAGACAGGGCGATCCCCGTGGTCGCAACAGCTAGGACGGAGTACTCGAGGGCATCTGCCTTAGGTTTGAATTGAACCTTTCTACGATCCTGGATGAGACAGTCATCTATTTTCGCCGTCACAAATAGTTCCATGTATGTTATACTGTCTTGTTTCGATCCGCATGTTTTGATAACATATTCGGATAAAGTGCCCTCAACCTCGGCACCCGATGGAATTGGACAAATGCGAATGACACCAATTGTCTCGTTTCTCAAACAGACCCATCTGTCAATGAATCCTTCCGAACTCGCAGACTGGGCAGAACATTGGCCATGTGTTGCGCCGATTACTTGCTCGTCCCCTGGGACGCACGTGTCTGTGATATTGAGAAGGTGCGACGGTGCCATAAAAACCTTTCCAGGGATTGGGCTCCGTGGGATTGTGCAATTTTGTCGACTATGTACAAATGATAACCCATTGGTGTTTACTCTCAGACTCAGAACACACACTGGCATCGTCATATTGTTTCTACTTTCCCCATCCACAATAGATGGGGTAGGTTTAGGAGTTGCATCCGTGTTACGGATTCGACTGATATCCGATACATGGTTCGGTTTGGTTATATGACTTGCTTCAGTTAAATAAGCGTCTGTTGCCAACTTTGCACGTTCTGAATTAAATTCCTGAATAGAAATGGTTGTCTCGCGGACGTTTTCGAATTGAGACGATGATGATGTCTGATTGGTCAATTGCCCCTGCTGTGCAGCGACAACGTGACTATCGGTACTTTGTGAATGAGTTGGGTGTTGGGTAGGATAACCTCTCGTGGTATACATATCTATGTCTACAGGTGAGTCACTTGTCCCTTTGGACAGTTCAAGACTGTGCCTCACGACTGGTGTACGAGCAGTTGAGATTTCATTGGTTGAAATTTGAGCATCGTAGTGGAAACTCGATTTCTCCCCAATCGATTCAGGAGTAGGACGCCATTTTGTTTCCATTGTTCCACTGTGAGGATTTCCGGCAATTGCTCCGCTAGTACCTGTAGATCCCATGCCCATGGTGACTGCTTCTACACTTCTTACGCTGTCGCTTGACCGCGAGCGTTCTTGTCGTGTAGAATCATCTGTGTTGGGTGACCGCTCCATTTCACCATTACTTATGGCTTCCATCCCGTGATCTGTCTCCAATGTTGTCATATCTCGTACCAATTCATTATCCACGTCTGTAGATACCCTTATCTTACCTAGAGCTTCGGTGGCACCAATTTTCGTAGTTGTAATACCGTTACACGTAGCAAGTATTTTTGCAATAACAATGCAAATATAGAATTTCTTCAAAGCGTGCATCTTGCCGGCAATGTATTGCTTCAGTACATATTTAGTTGGCGTGTAGGTTTCTCTGTCTCTCTGCTTAAATGACTGTATAGGTCTGCTGACCAGTGCTCTCAGATTTATATATAGGTATTGGCTGCATGCTTGTAATTGCGTGGGAATATAGAGATATATGTATACGTAATAACCGCTGTCGTCATGCAGCTTTGACCAATAGATAAAGGTTGAAAAATCACGTGACAATTATATGTAACTTTGGGGGCAAATGGGGACCTTTTGATAAACAGGCTTTTATTAAACACGACATTCACGCATCTACAAAGAGTGATAATATAGTAGCCTTAAGTGATAATAAATTTATCATTATGGTAAACACAGCTTTGAAAGTAGGTGCTAAATCATACGTCCGATGTTAATTTGCTTATGACATATATTCTCACCATGGCAAGATAACAGGAAACAAAGATGATAACATGTGCGTGTCTATTCGATCACATAGGATGACAGACAAATAACAGTAATTGTACCGACGATTGGTATGCTAACAGCTATGATAGAACGATACTTATGTATAATGAGAATGAGGATACTAACTGGACTTAGAATTGAAATGGCTCATCTCATTTTGCATACAAAAAGAATGATAGAGAAAATATAGTAACAATTAATACGACATTTGCCACTTTTTGACAAAAATAAATAAATGCACATGTAGTACATTAAATGAAAATAGAAAAATATATGATTAATAAAGCTATATTTATAACATTTTTCATCAATCTGAAAACACTTTATTTGGATTTCTCCAGTTCTGCAATTACTTGGTTCGATCTACCTAAATGTGCTCAGAGCAATCATTTATTTGGGCCCAAATTTCTTTCTGTCACCATATATTCTTTCAACGTTGTTTTTACATAATGAATGGTACATGTAGTACCCATACTTCTGTGTGTGTGTGTGTGTGTGTGTGTGTGTGTGTGTGTGTGTGTTATTTCTGACTCCGAAAAGCAGGAAACATGGAAAGAAAAATTGAAATGGTAAATTGACAATAGAGGTTATTTCTAATTGATTTCGAGTTATCACTCATACACTTAGTTTCAGTCACGCAAGCTTATACATTAATAAATTATCAGATTGCGTGCATTGCATTATGGAACTTGTTCACACCTTTAATAATATAAGTGTTTGCAATAGGCGCGACATTATACATAGACATCCCTGGTGGGTGTGACAGTGTACTCATTATAATGTACTAACTGACATCAAGACGTTGGCAAACTTTTCACACCACGTTAGCTAGTAACAATTTTCTATGAGAAGGGATACTGTGACATCCTACCCTGAGGGTCTATACTAACATTGTTGTCTAACCTAATGATGTCGCGGGTGTGGTATTTTGATACTGTATAGAATGGAAACATATTTACTTATTTTGCCAGTTGGGGGTAATTAGTGCTGAATGAGAGAAATGTGCAACTGATATGTCTGCGGTGTATGTGATCAGACAATAGGCCAACTTCTGCTGATGCTTTTACGTCTAAAACACATTTCGATTTTCCATATTTCCCCCATTTTAAGAGGCGATGTCAGTCTGATAGTTTTAATTGGATAGTGGAATCTTCAGAGTTGCTACCCGTGTAAATGACCATTTTCGCAAGTCCTCTGATGTTGGAATTTTCTATCGCAAACGCATTCAGCAGAGTACTTGATTTATCTAACAAGTAAATATATAAAGAAGCATTCGACCACCTTAAACCAGGGTTTCTGCAAAACGGTGCCATTCCACACATCTTCCCCTTCAACATGATACTACCTTTACCACTGTCCACTATGTATGTATGTATGTATGTATGTATGTATGTATGTATATGTATGTATGTATGTATGTATGTATGTATGTATGTATGTATATGTATGTATGTATGTATGAATGTATATATGCATGTATGTATTGATCTTTATTGACCACTACATTATCGTGAAATATACAGTACAATCAGTATTTCATAACTATGACTGGCCAGGTAGATTACACATAATATCATACTAAAAATAAAACCGTACAAGTACTAAGAATTACATCTAATGAATTAATGCGCCACCACACAGTAGCATTATCCCTGGCGTTCAGGCAATATGGAAAATACAATCAGTAATTCATAACTTTTATTTAAACTTATATTGGCTATAACTGAGGAGGCAAATTAAACAAATTATTACACTAAAAAGAAAACCTTGATAAATGCTATCAGTATGGGGTGACACCGCACAATTGTACTATGCCTACCATTCAGACAATAATTAACGTGAAAAGGCCTAAATTGAGGATCCAGACTCTGGGAAGTTACGGATATATATATATATATATATATATGTATATATATATATATATATATATATATATATATATATATATATATATATATATATATATATATATATATATATATATATATATATATATATATATATATATATATATATATAAATATATGTATATATATATATATATATATATATATATATATATATATATATATATATATATATATATATATATATATATATATATATATATACCAAACTTTTCCCGTTATACTGTCTTTTGTCACTCTCTGTCGATGGCAAGTAATCTAATTAGTTTGTTGATTAAGTAAAATCAAGAGATGATGCCAACTTCCCTCTTCGTCGAGTGCGTGAGAAGACACTGACCAGTGGAGTAAAGTTCCAGTATGCCAGGTAGCCTTATCAGAAAACTGTATGGTGGGATTCGCACTGCACACCGTCTAATCAGTGGAGTAAAGTTCCAGTATGCCAGGTAGCCTTATCAGAAAACTGTATGGTGGGATTCGCACTGCACACCGTCTAATCAGTGGAGTAAAGTTCCAGTATGCCAGGTAGCCTTATCAGAAAACTGTATGGTGGGATTCGCACTGAACACTGTCTAATCAGTAGAGTAAAGTAAAGTATATATAACAGTTTGAATACCTGCCATCAGGTGGCACTGCACTAAGGAAACCTTCATATCACTATTGTTGACGTAAGTCAGCCAAGTTATCTTGACATATAAAGGAGCTCATGTTCACTCAAATCCATATCCAACTGTAGACAAACAGCGAGGAAATATCAGAGACTTAGATGGATCAGATTCGTAGGATTTATGATACCTATCAAAGAAATCGAGTACAATCATTACATCTTTTGTTCAATTTTGGAATGTTGCCCAATACCAAGTCATGTTTATTTTCCACCATCGCTTTGGATGGAGGATTTTGCATACCAACTTTATACATGGTGTGTCATCATGGTTAGATAATCACTGAAAATTTGAATGTTGCTATGAATAAAATTAAGTATTTGACATTCACCATGTATGTTTGTAGGTGCTTTTGTGTGTGTTTTCATGAATTATTGCTTTCTGACGGAACACGGCGATGTAAAGCAGGCTGCTTACATCTCTTTATGAACGACGGCCGCCAGTCCCTCAGTGGCTTGTTTAAAACAGATTGAATTTGAAAAATGATTAACAACTAAAAGTTGATATGAATATAAGAGATAAGTCTTTTTGGTGTACATTCAAGCTTTAATTTCTTAACGTTTCGGCCATGAAGCCTTTCTTAGTGCAAATGTGGAGATCTACAGAGAATGCAATATAACACAATTTACATTAATCATTTGCCATTTGCAGTTTTTAAATCACCAGCGTGGGATTATTATATTTGATTCCATCACATATGATGGCAATGGCAGAAAGTACAGACCTACTGCATAAAAATCAGATAATAATCGTATTTCCGTGCCACTGTGCATGGCATAATTGGATTTTGCGTGCCTGCCTCCTGAACTTGTTCTCAGCTTTCGCACTGCACTGTATACTTCTTCATCTTGTACTCAATATCATAGTTTTTGCCAGCACCCTAATCCTTACTATTAATACATGGTACGTCTATTATACAAATGTGATATTCCTGTGGGGTGTACAGTCACCAGGAAAAACCTCCCCGCGAGAGGATTGTCGATTGAAGGCACCAAACCTAGCGAGGGGAAGTTATATCCTGGTGAACACCCCACAGGGATGTCATATTTGTTTTATCATACCAAACAAAATATAAAACACAGAATTAAGAATCGTCACGTGGGGTATAATATATTTTAATATCAATGTACCAACTCGGGGTCTATACACCTGTTTTTTCTATATGTAACAAAGTCTCTGGCAAAATCAGTAACTATACTGTTCATATGTTGCATTACAATAGTAGCATGGTACATCGGACATGTAAAAAACAACACTACTTTCATATCTCAGTCATCCATTTGCTTTATCATGCTTCATTATCAGTTGGCAATGTAATCCAAGCATTCTGCCTTTTTCTATGTACAAACAAAACCACTATTGGGTAGCCTTATTATGATTGCTCATGCATATGCATCAATGTAAACCGGTGTTGATCCTTAACTGGTTACTGCTTATACACATTCTTAACCCATTAATGCTCACAGCAACCAAAAGCAGCCTGACAATTTTGGTGAAATCTTTCAGGTGAAAACATATTTGGGAAAATATTTCAAGGAGAAATGTTTAACAGAATGCTATTCACAACTCTCCCTCAAATTAATAGTAAAATCATTCTTAATTTCTAAGTTATTGTCAAAAGTATCAACGATCCAGAGGACGATTTTAAGATTATGTCATAAGCATTAATGGATTAACATATGTATTAAAAAAGCATTTGTGTTTCCTTCCATAATTCCACTTATATGCATAATTTACATATTAATGTTTGCCTTTCGTTCCATGATAAGTGAACGTTTCACGTGAACAATTCACGTTATACTGTGCTTTGTCACAGTCTGTCGACGTTAAGTTATAGTATCTAAGTAAGGTGCTAATTTTCTACAGGAAGTGTTGAGAGCAGTCAGTGCTCGCCAGCTAAATAGACTACTAGTCAAGAAGGTGAAACAGGAAGTTTCAAGCACAGCAAGTGTTTACGATGATAATGTGATTTACACCTCTACAGGGTTAAGGAACTGCTGTATGCCTAGGTGCAAATGTTTGGCAATTCATCCAATCGATCGAATTAGCATGTTAATTAGGTGAAATCAAGAAATGATGCTAACTTCCCTTAGATAATCACTTATAAACTTCCCAGTTATGTAATAATATGCATTTTAGTTCTCAATGTAGAAAAGATATTCATAGCCATAAGTTTCCTTTGATATGTTGCATGTATGGGCTGATTCGCAAGTCAATTAGGTCAAGAGTACCACGGTGTTGGTATAAGAGCACTTGGAAACTTTCTCGACCTGTTCTAAACTTCAGATGATTGCTCTATTTGTGTAAAAACTCCAATATTTTGATTACCATGTTTTACCCATAGCCATAGACTGTCCTATTAACATAATAAAAAGGTCATATAATGCAAACCTAAGACCTGCTGTTGAACTTGTTTTGTTTGGCATATTATTGTTCAAGGTCAAATCAAGTAAACTTTGCACTACTATTAAATGGACCATTTAAGCTCAAATTGCAACGTTTCTGTCAATATTATCAATAAGTGAAATCTTTCTTAGTTACTAAGTTATTGTCAAAAGTATCAACGATCCAGAGGACGATTTTAACAATATGTCATAAGCATTAATGGATTAACATATGTATTAAAAAAAACAATTGTGTTTCCTTCCCTAATTCCAATTATACGCATAATTTACACATTAATGTTTGCCTTTCGTTCCATGATAAGTGAACGTTTCACGTGAATATTTCACGTTATACTGTGCTTTGTCACAATCTGTCGACGTTAAGTAATAGTAACTTAGTAAGGTGCTAATGTTTTACAACAAGTGTTGAGAGCAGTCAGTGCTCGCCAGCTAGATAGACTACTGGTCGAGAAGGTGAAACAGGAAGTTTCAAACACAGCAAGTGTGTATGATGATAATGTGATTTACACCTCTGCAGGGTTAAGGAACTGCTGTATGCCTAGGTGCAAATGTTTGGCAATTCATCCAATCGATCGAATTAGCATGTTAATTAGGTGAAATCAAGAAATGATGCTAAATTCCCTTAGATAATCAAATAATAGAAAACAGGGGCAAAAGAATCTCTCCGGTGTAGGTTTGTTGAAGTCCTTACCGCTACTGACGTCGTGGCGTCAGTCAGCTGATCTGCGTCCTTCTCACAACAATGATATTGTTCGTGCGTAGCCCGGTACACAAGTTTGTTACCATGGTATAGAATGCACGCGGTGGAGACTGGTTTGACTCCCCCTGGATCGGTGCCAGTGCACTAATCCTTTGGCGGTTTCATACATAATTGTAATCATCAGAGGACGGGGAATGAGGATGAAACAGAAATTTAGGGTCTAGAATAGGTATGATGAGAATATATTGGAAGTCACGGTCGTGGCAACCATATGTTATTGTGAATTTAGAAGCCGAAATAAAGATTGTAGGTAGGGGTCAACACGGGTTTGGTCGTGTATTGATTTAACGTTGTGGAAGGGGTCCAAGAGTGACCTCACGCAGATCAGGGAGAAGAAAAGCATACACCGTGGTTACGGTAAGCTGAGCGTTGCAGGGTATTTTTCCTGAACAATAAAATAATAAAGAAAACAGGGGCAAACAGGTCCAATACCCGCATGGGTTTGGGGAAGTGTACCAGATTCAACCAGTTAGTCAAATACATTAAGGCCCATAGGTGTTGTGGAACGGAGTCTATGGATCCATAGCTGCTCCAGTTCTAGACGGATTGCCAGAGATTCAGTTGAATCTGGATCCTTGCGTCCGAATTGTAGCACATGTAGGCGTATATTGCCTAGACCTTGGTGGTCTTCTTGGTTATAGTGTCGGCCGACACTATGACTAGAGTTGTGTTGTGTGACATATCTGAAATGTTCACACATGCGTTCTCCAAGAGTTCTCTTGGTGTGACCGATGTATTGTTTAAAACAAATAATGCAAGTTATGCAGTATATGATGTTGTTGGTTTTGCAGTCGCAATTCCTAATGGTATTGTATTCACGCCCAGTTATGGGACTAGTGATTGAGCCTGAGTGGTCTAGTTTCATGCAATATCTGCATGATTTTCTTTGACACCTTTTATTGGTGTATGTGCGTCCAGGTTTGGGCGTCACAGTTTTAGGGTCCTGTAGTTGTGTGGGGTCAACAACTCTGGCCCTGACGAGCATGTCTCTGATGTTTTTTGGGCGTCTAAAACCTTGGACAACTTTCCAGGTCAAGACGTCCCTAGTGCTAGCAGAACGGTCTAGGATGTCCCAGTTCTGCTTGACAATGTCACCTAGTATCCTACCACTTGGGTGATAGGTAGTAATAAGGAAGATATCATTTTCTTTGGAGTCATCTTTGGTGGGACCACCAGTCGGTGGTCTTAGTAGGGATAGTCTGTCCTTGTGATAGGCTTTACTAAAGCCTTCTTGGACAATTTTGGGTGGATAGTTCGCTTCCAGGAAATGTTTCGACATTGTCCTGGAGTGGCGAATGAAATCAGTGTCATTACTGCAGATCCTGCGAATTCGTAGGAATTGACTGTATGGAATTGCTGATTTGCAATTCTTAGGGTGACTAGAATAGAAGCTCAGATAGTTGTGAGCATCCGTAGGTTTGGTATATAGACTGGTACTGATAATGTTATCATCCAGTCTCACTACTACATCTAGAAAATGTACTTCATCCATTGATGTCTCAGTCTCAAATTTAATTGAGTCAAGACTTTGATTCAAATGGTCCTCGAATAATTTAAGAGAGTCCTGGCCATGTTGCCAGATGAGGAAAATATCATCTATGAATCTGACCCACATGAGTGGTTGCAGTTCATAGGTATATACAAATTTGGCCTCAAACCAACCCATGAATGTGTTGGCAAATGAGGGGGCTACTTTGATACCCATGGCTGTGCCGCCTACTTGTAAGTAATGGCGTCCAGCGAAGTCGAAATTGTTCATGTGTAATACCATGTCTAACATGGTAATCAGGCTTTCTGTTTCAGGTAAATGATGACTAGGTCTATTTCTATTGAGAGCAGTTCTTGCTGCTTCTAAACCCTCCTGATTAGGAATGTTTGTGTATAGACTAGCCACATCCATGGTGGCTAAAATACAATTGTCTGGCAGGTTGCCTAGATCTAGAAGTTTGGATAAGAAATGTGTGGTGTCCTTCACATAAGAGGGCAAATCCTTGACTGTTGGTTGGAGAAAGAAATCCACAAGTTGTGAGATTCTTTCTGTGGGGCAACTATTGCCCGAAAGTATGGGTCTCCCGGGTGGGTCTACTAAACGTTTATGAATTTTAGGCAACATGTAGAAGAGTGATGTTCTCTCAGTGGTAACTGAAAGGAATTCATGACAGTTGTCATCGATCTCCCCTTGGGTGTGGATATCTTTGAGGAAATCATTAATTTTAGTGGCATGTTCATGAGTGAGATCATGCTCCGTCTCTATATAGAATTTAGGATCAGAAAGTTGTCTTCTCCCTTCCTTAATATAGTCTTTAATGTTGAGTACTACAACGGCTCCTCCCTTGTCAGCAGGTTTGATGACAATGTTTTTATTTTGGCTTAGGTTTTTCAGGGCAGAGTTTTCTTCCCTAGTTAAATTGTGAAATTTGTTGGGTGGGACCTTTTTAGTTAATAGGTCTATTTCATTCTGTCTACAAAATAATTCCAGTGCTATCACAGGTGGAGGTTTCCATTTGGAGGGTTCCTTAAATTGAGTATTATTAAATGGAGCATCAGGGCCCTGAGCTCTCACATTCGGTCTGGTCAGATCTTCATCTTCTTCAGGCAAATTGTCGAAGAAGAGTTTTCTTTTAATTCTCATATGGAACTTGTTTAGATCCTCCCTCAGATCACCAAATTTGGGTTTGCCGGGAGTTGGACAGAATTTCATCCCTTTCGCTAACACTGCTTTTTCATGGTCAGATAGAGTGTAGTCTGATAAATTAATGACTAATTGGCCTAGGTCTTTGCTATTGTTATTAGCATTAAGAGAAGCCAAAAATGAGTTTATTCTGAAAGGTTAGAATTGAAGATGATTGAGAAGGAGTATAATGTGTGACAAGGGGAATCTTAACTAAAAGAAAAAGACTCGGACAAAGATGTGGTGACCTCCTATCACATCGTATATGTATTCTTATAAATAAATAAATAAATTACAGGTGGAATGTTTTTCTGTATTCCAGTAAACATTGAGCTAGTATTTAAGCAACCTTTCTAGGTTAATCATGCTTGGACGGACAGATTATGTACTACATGTAGCAATTTGTATGATACAAAAGTTTGTAATAAAACATACTGGACAAATAATCTTGTTGTTATTGTTGTCATTTAACCATTGTATTCTTATCAGTTAAGGCTCAAGTGTGATTTAAACAGATGAACAAAACAGTGTGGTATCTCATACTAAAGTTGTAGACACCCAAGATATAATTAGACATACTGTTGTCTGACAAATAAGTGATCTAAGTGATCACATATGAAATAGGAATTATGAAATAGAACAATAAAACATTTGGCATTTGACCATATAATTATAACCCTATGTATTTAAACATGAGAGAGACTAGTCATTAAAGTGATTAACATAACATTTTACTTAAACATAATAAAATGGCCCTGGTCTGGGACAACTAAAGAACATGTTGTACTCAGCACTACTTCTGTAGATCTCCGTACGCCTGGGCTATCTTTTGGATCACCTCCGGGGTGAAGTACCTTGGGTGGACTGGGTTGCTTAGTTCCTTCCTGTCTTGTGGTCTGGCAGGTGGTTCTGGATAGTACCAGTTGTTCTGGTTGGCTCTTGGGCGATCCTCCTGTTGTCGGTCCCTGTCGTAGCCTCCATTGTAGTAGCGGTCATCCCGCTCGTAGTTCTGGTATCGGTAGTTGTTGTTATAACCACCATACCCTCCACGATTCTGTCCCCTGAACTGGGGTCTTCCTCTCCCTCTCATCTTTCTTGCTCGGGAGTTGGAGCGGCCGCCCCTCTCCCTACTCTTGGACCTCTTCCTTCCCCTGGACCTGCTCTCACTGTCAGTGTCGCTCTGGGATTCCCCCTGTGGTGGTGGGGGGAGTTCATCTTGTGGGGTTGACATGACTCCTACTTAGGAGTATTTCGCTGGAACTTTCCCATTCACAATGGATGTCAGGTCTTTGTCACTGACCTGATTAGCTGGGTCACCCAGGGCAGTCTTGTACTTAAACATCTGCTCTCTGACATCTGTCTGCACTCGTAAGCGTGCATCAAATAGGGCTCCGACAGCTGTCTTGTAGCCCTCGCCATTGCCTTCAAAAATGTTTTTGAGGCTCACTTTGTCCACTGCTACCTTCTCCGATTGGAAGGTAGCACTCTCCTGCAAGATCACCGCACATTTCTGTTGGAACTCAATCGCCTGTTGTTTCATGAGTTCAGCTACCTTGTCCGCATGTGGATGCATGTACACAGGTAGTGGTGCGAGTCGTAGAGCCCATGGAGTGATTTTTCCATTGGCGCTGATCTCATTCAGCATTCTGCTCCGAAGATTTGCTCTCGCCTCCGCGACAACACTTGCTCGAGCTGTGGTAAAGTAATCCAGCTCCAGCTTCTTCATCCAGGGCATTCCTGGATCTATCTCCTTCTTGGGACCCTTGGGTGGGTCATGTTGGTGCGACGGTCCCGCCTGGGCTTCGCCCGGAGCTCCGGTGGGAACCTGAAATGAAACAGACATTTGATTATTGCCTTTTGACCTATTATCGCTCACTTGGCTAGTGATCGTGATAGACGGTCTGCCGCTCTCAGCAAACAGTTGTCTAGACATGTCATCTAATGGTTGAGGTTCAGCAGGTAATTGTAAGTCATTCTTACCCGATGATACATCTCTGTGAGCCACGACCTCATAGTTATTTGTCGCTCGGCTTGCATTTCGTTTTCTCTTCGCGCCACGGTTATCTGCATCGTGCTCGGATAACGTCACATCCGGATTCGGAGCGGTGGCGCCCTCATCGGCTAAAATACCATCTACTATGTTAGGTGTGGGCGGTCGGCTGACTGGCCCATCGCTGCCTACATTTCTCGTACTTTCCAAGGGATCGGTTGATTTCTTGGGAGTACTACCAACTGGGATGAAATATGACTCGATATTTCTCTCAGATTTCTTAATACTAGCATCGGTTTGGCTAGGAGTGCTGGAACAGCTAACAAAGCTGGTGGTGCTCCAAACCTACGGATGCTCACAACTATCTGAGCTTCTATTCTAGTCACCCTAAGAATTGCAAATCAGCAATTCCATACAGTCAATTCCTACGAATTCGCAGGATCTGCAGTAATGACACTGATTTCATTCGCCACTCCAGGACAATGTCGAAACATTTCCTGGAAGCGAACTATCCACCCAAAATTGTCCAAGAAGGCTTTAGTAAAGCCTATCACAAGGACAGACTATCCCTACTAAGACCACCGACTGGTGGTCCCACCAAAGATGACTCCAAAGAAAATGATATCTTCCTTATTACTACCTATCACCCAAGTGGTAGGATACTAGGTGACATTGTCAAGCAGAACTGGGACATCCTAGACCGTTCTGCTAGCACTAGGGACGTCTTGACCTGGAAAGTTGTCCAAGGTTTTAGACGCCCAAAAAACATCAGAGACATGCTCGTCAGGGCCAGAGTTGTTGACCCCACACAACTACAGGACCCTAAAACTGTGACGCCCAAACCTGGACGCACATACACCAATAAAAGGTGTCAAAGAAAATCATGCAGATATTGCATGAAACTAGACCACTCAGGCTCAATCACTAGTCCCATAACTGGGCGTGAATACAATACCATTAGGAATTGCGACTGCAAAACCAACAACATCATATACTGCATAACTTGCATTATTTGTTTTAAACAATACATCGGTCACACCAAGAGAACTCTTGGAGAACGCATGTGTGAACATTTCAGATATGTCACACAACACAACTCTAGTCATAGTGTCGGCCGACACTATAACCAAGAAGACCACCAAGGTCTAGGCAATATACGCCTACATGTGCTACAATTCGGACGCAAGGATCCAGATTCAACTGAATCTCTGGCAATCCGTCTAGAACTGGAGCAGCTATGGATCCATAGACTCCGTTCCACAACACCTATGGGCCTTAATGTATTTGACTAACTGGTTGAATCTGGTACACTTCCCCAAACCCATGCGGGTATTGGACCTGTTTGCCCCTGTTTTCTTTATTATTTTATTGTTCAGGAAAAATACCCTGCAACGCTCAGCTTACCGTAACCACGGTGTATGCTTTTCTTCTCCCTGATCTGCGTGAGGTTACTCTTGGACCCCTTCCACAACGTTAAATCAATACACGACCAAACCCGTGTTGACCCCTACCTACAATCTTTATTTCGGCTTCTAAATTCACAATAACATATGGTTGCCACGACCGTGACTTCCAATATATATTCTCATCATACCTATTCTAGACCCTAAATTTCTGTTTCATCCTTATTCCCCGTCCTCTGATGATTACAATTATGTATGAAACCGCCAAAGGATTAGTGCACTGGCACCGATCCAGGGGGAGTCAAACCAGTCTCCACCGCGTGCATTCTATACCATGGTAACAAACTTGTGTACCGGGCTACGCACGAACAATATCATTGTTGTGAGAAGGACGCAGATCAGCTGACTGACGCCACGACTTCAGTAGCGGTAAGGACTTCAACAAACCTACACCGGAGAGATTCTGATTGCTCTTCTTTTGCCCCTGTTTTCTATTACTTTTATTTATAATGGAGGACAATCAGAGAGCGAATACTAGGGAAGAAACCAACAAGGTCGTTGAACACCAAAAAAACGGTAGCGTATCCCAGCACGCACCAGACGGTAAGTTGGGAGATTCTGCAACCGCAGAAGCAGACGACAACATGGCAGAAGTACTCGACTTGGCCAAGAGAGTCACTAATGTCTCTATTCATGAAACTGAGGATATAGATTCCTCAGACAATGAAGCACAAGTAAGTGAGAAATTTTCTAATCCACTTCCGCAGCGTGAAAGACATGGTAGGAATTTTAGGGCAAAGAGCACCACCAGCTTCGTTAGCTGTTCCGGCACTCCTAGCCAAACCGATGCTAGTATTAAGAAATCTGAGAGAAATATCGAGTCATATTTCATCCCAGTTGATAGTACTCCCAAGAAATCAACCGATCCCTTGGAAAGTACGAGAAATGTAGGCAGCGATGGGCCAGTCAGCCGACCGCCCACACCTAACATAGTAGATGGTATTTTAGCCGATGAGGGCGCCACCGCTCCGAATCCGGATGTGACGTTATCCGAGCACGATGCAGATAACCGTGGCGCGAAGAGAAAACGAAATGCAAGCCGAGCGACAAATAACTATGAGGTCGTGGCTCACAGAGATATATCATCGGGTAAGAATGACTTACAATTACCTGCTGAACCTCAACCATTAGATGACATGTCTAGACAACTGTTTGCTGAGAGCGGCAGACCGTCTATCACGATCACTAGCCAAGTGAGCGATAATAGGTCAAAAGGCAATAATCAAATGTCTGTTTCATTTCAGGTTCCCACCGGAGCTCCGGGCGAAGCCCAGGCGGGACCGTCGCACCAACATGACCCACCCAAGGGTCCCAAGAAGGAGATAGATCCAGGAATGCCCTGGATGAAGAAGCTGGAGCTGGATTACTTTACCACAGCTCGAGCAAGTGTTGTCGCGGAGGCGAGAGCAAATCTTCGGAGCAGAATGCTGAATGAGATCAGCGCCGATGGAAAAATCACTCCATGGGCTCTACTACTCGCACCACTACCTGTGTACATGCATCCACATGCGGACAAGGTAGCTGAACTCATGAAACAACAGGCGATTGAGTTCCAACAGAAATGTGCGGTGATCTTGCAGGAGAGTGCTACCTTCCAATCGGAGAAGGTAGCAGTGGACAAAGTGAGCCTCAAAAACATTTTTGAAGGCAATGGCGAGGGCTACAAGACAGCTGTCGGAGCCCTATTTGATGCACGCTTACGAGTGCAGACAGATGTCAGAGAGCAGATGTTTAAGTACAAGACTGCCCTGGGTGACCCAGCTAATCAGGTCAGTGACAAAGACCTGACATCCATTGTGAATGGGAAAGTTCCAGCGAAATACTCCTATGTAGGAGTCATGTCAACCCCACAAGATGAACTCCCCCCACCACCACAGGGGGAATCCCAGAGCGACACTGACAGTGAGAGCAGGTCCAGGGGAAGGAAGAGGTCCAAGAGTAGGGAGAGGGGCGGCCGCTCCAACTCCCGAGCAAGAAAGATGAGAGGGAGAGGAAGACCCCAGTTCAGGGGACAGAATCGTGGAGGGTATGGTGGTTATAACAACAACTACCGATACCAGAACTACGAGCGGGATGACCGCTACTACAATGGAGGCTACGACAGAGGCTACGACAGGGACCGACAACAGGAGGATCGCCCAAGAGCCAAACAGAACAACAGGTACTATCCAGAACCACCTGCCAGACCACAAGACAGGAAGGAACTAAGCAACCCAGTCCACCCAAGGTACTTCACCCCGGAGGTGATCCAAAAGATAGCCCAGGCGTACGGAGATCTACAGAAGTAGTGCTGAGTACAACATGTTCTTTAGTTGTCCCAGACCAGGGCCATTTTATTATGTTTAAGTAAAATGTTATGTTAATCACTTTAATGACTAGTCTCTCTCATGTTTAAATACATAGGGTTATAATTATTTGGTCAAATGCCAAATGTTTTATTGTTCTATTTCATAATTCCTATTTCATATGTGATCACTTAGATCACTTATTTGTCAGACAACAGTATGTCTAATTATATCTTGGGTGTCTACAACTTTAGTATGAGATACCACACTGTTTTGTTCATCTGTTTAAATCACACTTGAGCCTTAACTGATAAGAATACAATGGTTAAATGACAACAATAACAACAAGATTATTTGTCCAGTATGTTTTATTACAAACTTTTGTATCATACAAATTGCTACATGTAGTACATAATCTGTCCGTCCAAGCATGATTAACCTAGAAAGGTTGCTTAAATACTAGCTCAATGTTTACTGGAATACAGAAAAACATTCCACCTGTAATTTATTTATTTATTTATAAGAATACATATACGATGTGATAGGAGGTCACCACATCTTTGTCCGAGTCTTTTTCTTTTAGTTAAGATTCCCCTTGTCACACATTATACTCCTTCTCAATCATCTTCAATTCTAACCTTTCAGAATAAACTCATTTTTGGCTTCTCTTAATGCTAATAACAATAGCAAAGACCTAGACCAATTAGTCATTAATTTATCAGACTACACTCTATCTGACCATGAAAAAGCAGTGTTAGCGAAAGGGATGAAATTCTGTCCAACTCCCGGCGAACCCAAATTTGGTGATCTGAGGGAGGATCTAAACAAGTTCCATATGAGAATTAAAAGAAAACTCTTCTTCGACAATTTGCCTGAAGAAGATGAAGATCTGACCAGACCGAATGTGAGAGCTCAGGGCCCTGATGCTCCATTTAATAATACTCAATTTAAGGAACCCTCCAAATGGAAACCTCCACCTGTGATAGCACTGGAATTATTTTGTAGACAGAATGAAATAGACCTATTAACTAAAAAGGTCCCACCCAACAAATTTCACAATTTAACTAGGGAAGAAAACTCTGCCCTGAAAAACCTAAGCCAAAATAAAAACATTGTCATCAAACCTGCTGACAAGGGAGGAGCCGTTGTAGTACTCAACATTAAAGACTATATTAAGGAAGGGAGAAGACAACTTTCTGATCCTAAATTCTATATAGAGACGGAGCATGATCTCACTCATGAACATGCCACTAAAATTAATGATTTCCTCAAAGATATCCACACCCAAGGGGAGATCGATGACAACTGTCATGAATTCCTTTCAGTTACCACTGAGAGAACATCACTCTTCTACATGTTGCCTAAAATTCATAAACGTTTAGTAGACCCACCCGGGAGACCCATAGTTTCGGGCAATAGTTGCCCCACAGAAAGAATCTCACAACTTGTGGATTTCTTTCTCCAACCAACAGTCAAGGATTTGCCCTCTTATGTGAAGGACACCACACATTTCTTATCCAAACTTCTAGATCTAGGCAACCTGCCAGACAATTGTATTTTAGCCACCATGGATGTGGCTAGTCTATACACAAACATTCCTAATCAGGAGGGTTTAGAAGCAGCAAGAACTGCTCTCAATAGAAATAGACCTAGTCATCATTTACCTGAAACAGAAAGCCTGATTACCATGTTAGACATGGTATTACACATGAACAATTTCGACTTCGCTGGACGCCATTACTTACAAGTAGGCGGCACAGCCATGGGTACCAAAGTAGCCCCCTCATTTGCCAACACATTCATGGGTTGGTTTGAGGCCAAATTTGTATATACCTATGAACTGCAACCACTCATGTGGGTCAGATTCATAGATGATATTTTCCTCATCTGGCAACATGGCCAGGACTCTCTTAAATTATTCGAGGACCATTTGAATCAAAGTCTTGACTCAATTAAATTTGAGACTGAGACATCAATGGATGAAGTACATTTTCTAGATGTAGTAGTGAGACTGGATGATAACATTATCAGTACCAGTCTATATACCAAACCTACGGATGCTCACAACTATCTGAGCTTCTATTCTAGTCACCCTAAGAATTGCAAATCAGCAATTCCATACAGTCAATTCCTACGAATTCGCAGGATCTGCAGTAATGACACTGATTTCATTCGCCACTCCAGGACAATGTCGAAACATTTCCTGGAAGCGAACTATCCACCCAAAATTGTCCAAGAAGGCTTTAGTAAAGCCTATCACAAGGACAGACTATCCCTACTAAGACCACCGACTGGTGGTCCCACCAAAGATGACTCCAAAGAAAATGATATCTTCCTTATTACTACCTATCACCCAAGTGGTAGGATACTAGGTGACATTGTCAAGCAGAACTGGGACATCCTAGACCGTTCTGCTAGCACTAGGGACGTCTTGACCTGGAAAGTTGTCCAAGGTTTTAGACGCCCAAAAAACATCAGAGACATGCTCGTCAGGGCCAGAGTTGTTGACCCCACACAACTACAGGACCCTAAAACTGTGACGCCCAAACCTGGACGCACATACACCAATAAAAGGTGTCAAAGAAAATCATGCAGATATTGCATGAAACTAGACCACTCAGGCTCAATCACTAGTCCCATAACTGGGCGTGAATACAATACCATTAGGAATTGCGACTGCAAAACCAACAACATCATATACTGCATAACTTGCATTATTTGTTTTAAACAATACATCGGTCACACCAAGAGAACTCTTGAAGAACGCATGTGTGAACATTTCAGATATGTCACACAACACAACTCTAGTCATAGTGTCGGCCGACACTATAACCAAGAAGACCACCAAGGTCTAGGCAATATACGCCTACATGTGCTACAATTCGGACGCAAGGATCCAGATTCAACTGAATCTCTGGCAATCCGTCTAGAACTGGAGCAGCTATGGATCCATAGACTCCGTTCCACAACACCTATGGGCCTTAATGTATTTGACTAACTGGTTGAATCTGGTACACTTCCCCAAACCCATGCGGGTATTGGACCTGTTTGCCCCTGTTTTCTTTATTCCCTTAGATAATCACTTATAAACTTCCCAGTTATGTAATAATATGCATTTTAGTTCTCAATGTAGAGAATATATTCATGGCCATAAGTTTCCTTTGATATTTTGCATGTATGGGCTAATTCGCATGTCAATTAGGTCAAGAGTGCCACAGTTTTGATATAAGACTACTTGGAAACTTTCTCGACCTGTTCTAAACTTCAGATGATGGCTCTTTTTGTGAAAAAACTCCAATATTTTGATTACCATGTTTTACCCATAGCCATAGACTGTCTTAGTAACATAATAAAAAGGTCATATAATGCAAACCTAAGACCTGCTGCTGAACTTGTTTTATTTGGAATATTATTGTTCAAGGTCAAATCAAGTAAACTTTGCACTACTCTTAAATGGACCATCAAAGCTCAAATTGCAACGTTTCTGTCAAAAGTATCAATAAGTGAAATCATTCTTAGTTACTAAGTTATTGTGAAAAGCATCAACGATCCAGAGGACGATTTTAAAAATATGTCATAAGTATTAATGGATTAACATATATATCAAAAAAACATTTGTGTTTCCTTCCATAATTCCACTTAATAAACGCATAATTTACATATTAATATTTGCCTTTCGTTCCATGATAAGTGAACATTTCACGTTATACTGTGCTGCTTTGTCACAGTCTGTCTAACGTTAGGTAATATTATCTAAATAAGGTGCTAATTTTTACTGGAAGTGTTAAGAGTGGTCAATGCTCGCCAGCTAGATAGACTACTGGTCAAGAAGGTGAAACAGGAAGTTTCAAATAGAGCAAGTGTTTATGATGATAATGTTATTTACACCTCTACAGGGATAAGGAACTGCTGTATGCCTAGGTGCAAATATTTGGCAATTCATCCAATCGATCGAATTAGCATGTTAACTAGGTGAAATCAAGAAATGATGCTAACTTCCCTTGGATAATCCCAGTTATGTTAGAATATGCATTTTAATTCTCAATGTAGAAAAGATATTCATGGCCATAGGTTTCCTTTGGTATTTTGCATGCATGGGCTAATTTGCATATCAATTAGGTCAAGAGTATCACAGTTTTGATAAAAGACCACTTGGAAACTTTCTCGACCTGTTCTTAACTTCAGATGATTGCTCTTTCTGTGGAAAAAAATCCAATATGTTGATTATCATGTTTTACCCATAGCCATAGACTGCCTTATTAACATAATAATAAGGTCATATAATGCAAACCTAAGACCTGCTGCTGAACTTTTGTTTTGTTTGACATATTATTGTTCAAGGTCAAATCAAGTGAACTTTGTACTACTCTTAAATGGACTATCAAAGCTCAAAATGCAACGTTTGTGCCATTATGTGAGAAACATAATTTGCATGATAACTAGGTCAAGGTATCAGGTTAAGTTATTTGAGTCTTAGGAATTGTTGCTTTTGTCTATCAGTAGAATAAATAAGTTGCATGTAAAAGGCGAAACTGTTAGCTGTCACCTTTATATATTTGTCAGAAATGGGTTGAGATATGTGGTTCAATACCTTTTATGGTTTCTAAATGGCTTAAAGGGATTTGTAACCACAAAACAATACTTTTAAAAGTGAAAAGGAAGGGAATTAACGGTTTTCTATTTAATCATTTTTAATGTGAAAGCATTCATGAATATATAAAGATACAATTACAAAGTGAAAGGGTCTTTTTCTTGAAGTGGAATCCTCAGAGATGAAAATTCAATAAATTGATATTTACATTTAAATGTAGCATTTTGGACGGCAGATGTCGAGCCTGCTACGTCTTCATGAGCATGCACACTGTGCATGGTCCGGAAAGTTGGTTTTGTAAAAGTCCCTTTGTGGTAGATGGTGATTCTGACTAAGATTGTCATAAATATTCAAATCTACGAACCTAAAGCCTTTTTATATCCAAATAGTTTTTTTTTATTCATTCTCCGTCGTGTCAACAGATACAGTTGTACCTAGTAGTGTAATGAACAGGAGTACGTTTTCAAGGTTTCTAATTAGTGTCTTGGAAGGGGATGAATCATAATTCTCATAATCATAATCATAATTCTCCGTGCTAAGTTTGATTATACAATCGTTGATGTCGGACCAAAGTTCTTTGGATACCTGACAGCTAAATAGCATGTTCCATGGAACTTATATACAAATACCACAAATGTTGAACTCTTTTATACCCATCTTGCGCGAACTTTCATTTGTGTTAAGTCTGTTGTGAAGTTTGCGCAACTGAATATGTATTTTATGTAGGTATCTCTGTATCTAGAGTGATGTTTCACTTAAGTTATTGTTTCTATTTCTATGTCTATGTTTTTTCCGCTTTTTTAACATTGTCCTATAGCATGTTCAAATAGTTATGAATACATATCTTTAACAAACTACTACCTATTATATGTATTGATTTTATAGATGCATTGCAATATCATTTATGTACATTGTTTCGTGACCTATTGAAATGTAATGACCTATGTAACATAGACATCTTATTGCACACCTCTTTCCAATTGTTCACTATATTATCCGAAATATGTTCAAAAGAGTCGTTTATTTTCGTATTTAGTCCTACAAGCTTGGAAAATATATTTTTTCAAAGAATGACTATTGTACAACCACGTACATGTAGGTGCTAAATCATAGACAGAGTATAATCATATTGAGAAAGCTATAAGGACATATTATGTTACTATGACTTGCAGCATGAAAGTTAATAATACAAATGAATAAAACAGAAAGCACAGATAACAAAAACCAATTAGCACATGAAAACACATACATAGAAAAATGTATCGAAAATCTTTACACGATATACGCAGACCAGTTGATTAGTCATTGGCATAGTATGTTTACTTATAGCTAAGCCACTATGTGTGCTATTTTTTCTGTCCGAAAATATGCATGATTTCATGATAAACTACCTAACCACCTTTCTCTTAGTCCAAATGCACTATTCAGCTAATGGCATTGTCTCGGACATGTAGGGGCAAGTCTTAAATCTATGCATGGAAGAATTAGATAAAGGCGCTTGAAAATCTTGTAGTCGTAGTCACTGTAGCCAACCCGTAAACAAATCAGCGTAACTGCTAATTGTCCCCTCCCAGAAGGTCATGGAGAAATGATGTCAATGCTCGGTAAAGTGATTTCCTAACTGAAACAAAAGAAGAAATATAAAACCAAAATTCTTAAAAAGTGATGAAATAAAGTTACCCATAATTCAAACTGTAAGATAGCAAAAGTTGTACTACTTAATGAATATACCATTTTGAATATGCTGTGACACTTAAACAATAAATCTTTCCAATATTTTAACAATACACAATCAACGCCATGTTGATGATAACTATTATATATATATATATATATATATATATATATATATATATATATATATATATATATATATATATATATATATATATATATATATATATATATATATATATATATATATATATATATATATATATATATATATATATATATATATATATATATATACATATATATATATATATATATACATATATATATATATATATATATATATATATATATATATATATATATATATATATATATATATATATATATATATTATATATATATATATATATATAAATATATATATATGTGTATATATATATATATATATATATATATATATATATATATATATATATATATATATATATATATATATATATATATATATATATATATATATATATATATATATATATATATATATATATATATATATATATATATATATATATATATTATATATATATATATATATATATATATATATATATATATATATATATATATATATATATATATATATATATATATATACACAACACTTGAATATAAAGCATGAATTCACATGAACTATTTGAAGAGGAAGTGTTAGCAGTTTTGGCCTCTTTGGGTATTAATGGGTTAAACTGAACCCCAAAACATACTGATTCCCTACCTTGCACCCCTCCTAGGCAGCCCTCGAAACCCTTACAGCTGTGCGGATAGTACTTTGAAATCTGTCGGTGCATGACGGCTATCTGACCTGGTGTGAATTCATACGTGCACGTGCTGAAAAAAACGTTCCATTGACATATATTCAAGTAGAAGTCTTAAAATATAGAAAAGTACATGGGCTGAGAGACCAGGCACTTTTAGTTAATCGTATGATGTCAAACGGTGTAGTTTCAGTAGTTTCAGTGGTTGCCCTGGCAGCAAGAGCCACGAATTAATCAAAAACATAGGAAAAGTGGACATTTATTTGTGTGATATTTCAGTGCCTTTTACTCGGAGATCAGTGTTAGATCATGTTGAATGTTGAAGCAAATTGGAACTCTCAGTTGTATTAGTTGATTCGTGTAGCCATGGCAACAGCAGTCAGGATTTAATACAAATTATGAAAATCGTCATTTTGTGATGTATGTGATATATAAAATTTATTTACCACCGGTCAATACACCTATGGACTTCGTAATGGTTATTGAAACGTCCTTGATCTTGATCAGTTAATGCCTATTCTATTAGGGTACGTCTTATGGAGTCTTGCTAGATACATACATTTCTGATTAATACTAGTATTTCAGTAGTTATAAATACAGTAACTTTATGGTTGTAAGGGTTTTCAAACTAAAATATTTATCAGAATTAGTTCTTTTTATTATAGAAATATATTAAAATAAGCAAGGTCAATGTTCATCTGCTACCAAATAAGACAAGAAAACTTTGATAGACACATATGCATTGGTGATCCAGCTTACAAACTCCCAAGCGCGGGGATGACATCTTTGGCTTAATGTTGGCCTTAGTTCAAATAACACAAGGTGCTAGATTTATGTAACTAAGCTTTCCAGCAACCTGGGATCTGATATGTGCACAACCCTTTTAGGTCTGCATGCATCTGCAGGTTGTGATCAATCTGCAGATTTAATGAGGAAGGGAAATTTATGTATGGTATGTTAGCTATGATTGAAAGGTCTACGATGTACGAGGAAGCATTTGGCCAGCTGGGAGGGTCTACAATAGTTTTCTCAGTAACTATGTCAACCTGACAATCCTTTGTTTTTCACATATATTGTACGCCTAGTCTTTCACCAGTGAACAAAGCCAGGTACAAACTTTTCCAACAGCATAATGTACCAAAAGTGGATAGAAACCATTAGCTAAGATAAAGGGAGGTGATTCTATCCAGCTTATGTTATGTTACTCTTTGCCAGTATACAGAAAGCAACGCAGGCTAACCTGGTTCATTAAAACAAGCCTGAACCATCTGCAATGGATCTTATAGAGAGTGACGTATTATTGCTTTAGGTTGTCATGAGATGAATCAAATAATAATGTTAAGTAAAGGAAGTTTTAATCCATTGATTATCAAATACATGTGACAATGTGTATTATAACAAATTGATCATTTTTTGTTTGGGTCCATAGATATTTTTGGGGTTCATAGATTTCCACTGTAAAGAAAACTCATTCTTAAGTAGCAAATGCATTTGCGGTATCGCCCATTTCAAATGACTGTACATCAAACCATAACTATTTTCTCATATATAATTGGCATGAATTGATCAAGGAAAGATCAAGGATGTTTTTGATAGCCATACTGAAGCCCTTATGTGTGTTAAATAGGGTAAATGACACTTACGTATCACACGTTACAAAAAATGTCTGTTGAACTTTCACAGGTGATATCTTCAATTTGATACCACATTTGTCATAATTTGGCAATGCTTGAAAGCAGACATATTAAGCAGATTAACATGCAAGAAAGTGCCAAAGTCCCCCCCAAAATGCCAATTTCACCCATAAGCCACCACCTGTCATTTATAGAAAATAGATTTTCAGATTCAGCACAAAATTCTGTGTGTGTGTGTGTGTATTTTTATACATACACAACTTCAGGCCTCTGTACAAACTTAACGTTAAGCGATAAGGCTGCCAACAAGTAGAAAATGAAATAGGGAATAAGGTTCTTTAATATTATGGAATTGAATGTCACTCCACCTTGTGCAAACATTGTCATTGATGAAGCAATGAAATAGGAGGACGGATAAGACTGAAATTAACCGCAAAGTCTTACTTATAAGGCCCATTGCACTTGATGACCTTTGACCTTTGACCCATATCCTGGAGATGGTATTCCTGCAACTCTACATGTAATACTTATGGATAAAAAGTTTTTCTTCCTCTGACATTTTTGGAACGTAGCATGCTTATCATTTATCAAAATATTCAATCTAACAAGGACGTCTACCACAGTGTACTATGTAACACAGCAAAGAACCTTTAATGGCGAACACCTAAATGAGCGCTTCTATGAAGCTCCATATTTGTTTGTTTCTGACCCGAAAACACACATTCTTCATCTTTTTTTACACTAAATATAAATTGGTTCCTTTGATATTCCTTATGCGCAAGTTTAAAGACCAAGATAATGGTTGTGCTTACTATTTTTATCCTGGAACGAGAAAAAATAACCTTTTTTCTATGATTTTAGCCTCACCAATTTTCACCTTGACCTCAAAATGCCTCTGATTTGACCTTAAACTTGAGTTCAAGGTCAAATCCTGAAATATGCTTGATTTTATTCAAAAGCCTGATTTTGGGCAAATGTAACAAGGGGTCATTTGTAACCGTCAGTTGTTCAGTTCAGATTTTATGGTGGATTTTGTTACCCCTACCCCATTAATATCCTATATTTTGGAAATCTGCCATTTTTGATACACACAACTTCAGGCCTCTGTACAAGCTTAACGTGCAAGAGATAAGGCTGCCAACAAGTAGAAAATTGAATGGGGGATGCTGCCTTTTCATTTGGTACCAAGAAACCTTCCTCCACCTCTCCGCACGCATAACTCCAAAAATAAGGCCTATTTCAGAATTGGCTCATGGACTATTAGTAAACCTGTTCTATGAAGTATTGTGAAACGTAACACAAGGAAAACTATGTGACTTAAAGACGTATGTTGATCCGCTGACAAGAATGGCACTGCCGGCGCTGCCTCACGTGCGTGTAGGGTGGTGATTGGCAAGGCTACATGAGCGAGACAGTGATGGGCTTTCTATTTTTAGTAACTTTGCAGAATACAAAAAAAATATTTTAAGAAAGAAATATTTGCGAAGGAGGATCTTGAGGTATTTTTTTTTTTTTTTAGGTTTTCGGATTTCTAAGGAAAAAACAAAATGAAGAAAAAAATTCAGTGGTCCTAATAGGCTTCAGTACAAACAAACCCCAACGACAAAATGTAAATTATTTTCGCTGACCATATCAAACCACTGCCGATCGCTGATGCGGGGGAAAAGACCTGCTGTTTTAGATGAGGTCAAGGTCACAGATGACTGACGACTAGCACATTCTCCACTAAGTGTCACTAACAGTGGGAGATACCTTTTCATGAAAAGTCGGAGTATGCAAATTGCAAGGGGTTCACATTGCATTGAGAGCACAACAGCATGGATTGAGGAATCTCAGTTAGACAATGGCTTATGATCTTCCAATGGGGTATAATAATTTCATGAGCCCTTACCTGTAATCCATGAAGTTGTGGATTGGATCCGGGCCTCCACCGGGACAGGTGTCTTTCCCGGGAACGCACTCAACTGGACCTGCTTTCTCGGGAGGGGTGTCATCTACATAATCCCCATAGGGATCACTACAGCCTCCGCGGAAAGTGTGCATTAGGCCAACGAAATGGCCAAACTCATGAATGAGGGTAGTTGGATCATTTTCTTTAAATCCGCCGTATTTGGCACTCATCATCATTACATTCTCGGTATTTTCTGATTCAATAGCAGCACTTCCGGCAGTGTCGCCCCACAGGATTGGACATGTGATCACCTTCACCCCGTGCAAAGGTCGAAGGTTCAGTCCGTCCTTTCCTAAATTGGCAAACATGGAACAAAACTTCATTTCAATAGTTTTCGACGGTTCTTGTAATGATAGTGAGTATATCATTCAATGTTTTTTACACATGGATAGTATGATTTTTGTGAAGGGGATTATTTACAGTAAATACACATACTGTAAATCCTGTTACTTAACCAATGTTTTAAATTTGCCGATATTTACCGATCAGACTTAATCGTTAAAATAGGATTCAGTAAATTCTGGAAAGCATCATATCGGCAAATTCAAGATATGAATGGGAGAACTGTATGTCTGCTCTTTCAGTATAGAGGAGAGAGTCTAGGACAAATAGATGGGACACGTTCACTACGTTTTGATGAGTTAATGGCTGTAAATTGTAATGTATACCCACTAGTGCCAGTTCGTTAACTTCACTCGTCAAAAGCTGAGATGAGAGCATACACCAACTCGTGCCAACTCAGATCTCCTGACTCATCGGTATAAATTTCAATTTACCCTCCCTAGCACCATTTATCCCCTAATTATAACGTAATTAAAATCCAAATAGATATGCCGCTCTTTCCTTCTGGGGTACTGTAACAGTGTCAAGGTGATGATACAACTAACTGCTCCTTTTAATTTACCGATCGCATGTGATCACGATGGGTAAACTTAAATTTGGCAAATTCAGAAAATGACAAGATGGGCAAATTTCGGACATGGTAAATTAACCAAATCTACAGTACTACATTTTAACTGACAAACATTCAACAGTACACAATTTTAGATCAGCAAGCCCACTTTGCTCAGCATGAACCCCGGCTGCATTTACGTTTCTAGCGTTGTAATTACTGAATTAAGTAAGTTAATTATGACATTAAGTAGTCATTACGGTTTGTCAACATAAACGTTTAGCATCTAGAGGCTTTACGATTTGATTCCATAATACACATCTATCATGAATT
Source organism: Maea johnstoni (assembly GCA_963942565.1). Lineage (NCBI taxonomy): Eukaryota > Metazoa > Annelida > Polychaeta > Spionida > Magelonidae > Maea > Maea johnstoni. Next base: position 14,088,176 of record OZ012695.1, read on the forward strand.
GCAGATATATTGTTTGACAGAAAACGATAGCTAATTTGAAAAGAGACAGAATCAGAGAGAGAGAGAGAGAGAGAGAGAGAGAGAGAGAGAGAGAGAGAGAGAGACTTACTCAGTAAATTCATGATGGCAACATGATACTTTTCCTTTTCAGCGCACTCCTTGGCATAAGCCGGTTTGTCCATATAGTTTATTCCTTGAACCGTGAAGCTGCGAATAAAAGGAAAATTAAACAGAAAATTAAAGAAAAGCATCTGTTCATCTGTTGACCATGAACCTTCACCTCTGCATGGTTATGTCGCTTCCTGTGTAATCAGGTAAGGTCAAAGCTTACTTCCTGAACCAATGGTCAGGTACTTGGCATGGTGGCGACATATGCATGGCTATCACCATTTTCTCAGTGAGGCAGTCACATTCTTGTGATCGGCATTGTTGGGTGCTACAAGGTGTACAATGTCCAATTTGATTTGGTATTGGTGTCCTACAAATCCCATATGTATTAGAATAGCTCATCGTCATTCTTTTTCTAATATATCATTAGTGGGTGTGGCTGTAGTAGCAGGTCTTAAAGGAATCCTCAGTTAGACAATAATGTGGAAGAGGTTTTGGAGGAGCTGTGACAGTGGCCTTGTACACGACACACTTGGTCAGGCATTTACCGCTTATTTGGCAATTGTCAGGCTTCCAGCAGTTGCATAGTCTGCTGCAAATGGTATTCGTTAGATGCTGAACAAGATAGATGGTGTTTAGTTGGATTTTGCATGGACGTAGGAGGGTCATTACTTAGTTTACTGAGAGGCCAAAAGCGGCCTCTTGGCAAATCAAATGTGACCTTTTAGAAGTGCGTTTATTGTAGAAGGATCTCAACAATTACACTCAGGCCACAGTCTTTAGTCTCAATACTGTCCGTTCATGCCTTGTCAGATTGGGGCCCAGATAGTTTAGGGCAGCTAGGCCATTGTTTCTGTATATACCAACTTGATATTTGTTGAATTTGGTGGGCAATAGGTGGAGTATATAATGTCCACATAAGCTCACATATGTCTGCATCATTAAAGCTCCCTATGGTCACATCGAACAGGCTCCTATCTTTCTTTGTCCATGTTGAAGAAAGGAAGGAAGGTTTGGGGTTTTATGTCACTATAACAGCTTAGTTCATATTGCGATGAGATAGAAACCCAGAACCGGAAAGAAATTCGCTTCTCTTCATGAATAGTTCCAAGGGGTCTCTCAGTTGCAGAAGGGACATAGTTTGTCCATGTTGATTTCTCATTGAAGAGCAAATACTTTTTAGAATGCAAAACAATGGATTCCTGTTGTTCTATGATGGCGCTTATACACTTGGCGTAGTTGATTTCCCTATTTACCAGTTTCTGAGATATAAAGGAGTAGAACATGACAATGTCAAACTTGATTAAGGTTTTGTCTGACTTGTCTTTGAGGTCGGTAAACCAGTTCATGACGGCCTGAGTGTTTGTCCATTCTTGGAGATGTGTGGTCTCTCGCACACTTGTTTTCAACGATGTGCTTGCTCACAATCCAAATTGTGGTTTTGGCAGGGTTGGTGTGTCTGCATATAGGTTTGGATCCGAAATTATCCTTGTGGTCCTTAAGTGTGATGAAGGCCTCCCGTTTAGCTTAGGTTTCCCAAATGATCATCAAGTTCTATCTTTGAGGCAATGCCCTTACCCTGGCAGTGGATCTTACGTTTGGTTTCATCATATGACTTCTTGTAATTTGTAGTGATATTTTCATTCAGCAGCTTTTTGTATGACTACCTGCTCATGCTGTAGAGGTTGATAGATTTGTCAGCAGACACAAGAACAATCTTAAATGTGCTAGTTTCCTTTACATTACAGGCCAACTGTTGCCAGAATGTGTTACGCCTTGGGCTAAACTGAATTTTACTAACTAGGTTGTACAAATCATATTCAATGGGGTTTAGGAGTTCCATTTTGTCTGGAGTCATTCTGATTTTGAAGTCATAAGTGATCTTTCTAGGTTCTGCCTTTTCAGTTTCAAAGGATATGGCTTTCCACCTCATTCAGCCCACCATGCTACAAACCTTTTCCATACTGCTATGTTTTTCAATGAGTAGCCGAAGTTCCTTTCCGCCATATTGACAGATATGCTATAGAGTAAGTTGATAGGGAGCTCAACAGGTAGATGCCGGGAGCAGATAGTGGTAGGCATGTTCAAAATCTTGTAGAAATGTGCTAAATAGCTAAGCAGAGCAAGATATACTTGGTAACAAATAACATACTCAGTCTCAAGTTGACAACCAGGGGTTACATGCATGTGTGCTATCCTTGTTCAATGCATATATGTATTTGTATATGTATATCTATATATATTTAACAAATAGAGCACAGTCTCGAGGGAACTACAAAGAAATAGGTCCCAGTTAGAAGCACGGTTGTTCCTGAGGGACTGTGCTCTATTTGTTTTATTAAACCGATTGTCTATCTAAAAAAAGAAAGAAAATTTATTTATTTTTCATTCATTTTTTTATTTTTATTTTTTTGTTGTTTATTTTCATTCGATTTATTTTGTTTATTTTTAAACACACATTTCCCACAAAACAAATTTAGTAAGATTTACATAGATATTTCACTTGAACTCATTAATGTACTAAAACGCCATCTATTGACGAACAGGGACACTAGCCACGTTATATTTATGTACATAAATATATATAAATATATATATATATATATATATATATATATATATATATATATATATATATATATATATATATATATGTATATGTATACACACATATATATATATATATATATATATATATATATATATATATATATATATATATATATATATATTTATGAATATATATATATATATATATATATATATATACATATATATATATATATATATATATATATATATATATATATATATATATATATATATATATATATACTTATATATATATATATATATATATACTTATATATATTTCCTGGCAAATCTAGAACTATACCTGATTTTACTGTCTGGTTGGGATGCACCTTTTTTCCGTGCCATTGCCCCAGAATAGGCATCATTCATTTGTGAAACTGTACGGTATATAATATCCTGAAAAATAGTCATAGCAAAACAGTTTTAGCGAATCATTGCAGTCATAGGGACTTTTTACCTAAATATTTAGATCTAATAGTACGTCGTCACGGTATCTAATTTTCCTGATATAAATATATTTGTATGGTTTTGTAAGAGCATCTTAAGCAAGGAAAACTGCAACTTCTACTACTACTACTACTACTACTACTACTACTACTAGTCTACTACTACTACTACTCCCACAAATAGAATAATTATATCTGTAAATACTCTCCCCTCCTGGCTGTCAGCTTTTAAAATAAAGTGATAAAAAAAGATAATCACCATAACCACCAATGTTACTACTACTGCTATTACTACCACTACCATACTACTACAGCAACAACTTTTGACTAACACAGTTAGTGGCTGTATAACACAAGAGTACTCACCTTTGTCAATATTCCCTCTTGGCCGTTAGTTATTATTATAAAGTGAAGAGGAAATACCGCGGAAAACCCGTCTTCCTCTCGCTTGCTGAGTGGTTTTATTTTTGTGTGTAGTGCCTTGTTTTCATCATTTTGGAAACCGCCACAGATACCTCTCTCTGAAAAAGGTTATTAACAGAAGTCAGGACTAAGGTTTCATTCAAAGTGTAAATGTAATCACCATAGTCACGTCCAGACTTATGGTTTTTGAAAGTTGATTCCAAGAGAGCAAAAAGCCTGGAATTAGAAGGCCACTCATACCCTTAAAGATTAAGTATTTTACTGTCCCTGTATTCTTGCAATCAGAAGCGCCATGCATACAGATTCAACCCGCTTGGAATTGGATTCCTAGCCTGCTGATAATTGTTCGTCTTTGTTGCAAAGACCTTATTATAATTTTCCATTATATGATAATTAAACTTACTGCCATAATCATATTGTTTAGATTACTTATTTTCCAGAAGTTTGTCTAAATCTGGCAATGGCTCATACTACCATAGTGGATCGACAGGCGTCTTCATCACTCTCTCTGTTTTATAACAAGAATCATCATCATTCACATCACTATGGCCAACATCTACACACACACACTTTCTTCATAACCATCATCTTTAAGTAAGTCATAAACATGGATAATCATAACCTATTTAATGAGTTGACTGGCCGTCATCTCAAAGATCCAAGCTATCAACCCCCACCTGTATATTCTCATGAGCGGGAGGAACCGTGTGAAAATCCCCAGACGTGTCACGACCCGAGGTGTCAACCATCTTCGCACAATATTCATCAATCATAGTTTTTGTGGATTATGTATCATTACTCCCTTTAGGGAGAGCAGTATCTACTCTTCCTCCTGAGAGTTTTTTGAAACGAAAGCTTTGCACCTGCAATCTTTTTTCTGCATGGCGGTAAAGCAGGTCAACCGGAACTCAAATCAGTAAAGAACTTCACTGGGTTGTCTGGGTCACCCCAAACTATGTCATTCAGGGGAACCCTTTTTGGTGAGTGTTCCTACTTTGCTCTATTCATTGATATTCCTGACACGTAAACGAGTGTCACCCCAAAATGTTGGTGTTGATTTATTGGCGCCCATTTGGAAATTGTGTATCTTTTATTCAAAACAAATAAAAAGCAGAGTTTTTGAAAAGCTTGTATGTGATACCGTCTGATCCATATATGTATTGAATGTGTAATGTATGATTACCCCTATGCTGCTTGTGACTCATTTAGCAAATACAAAATGATTAAAAAAAATACTGAAACCCTGGCAAACGTGTACTCACTCATCTGAGAGTACTTAGCAAGAGCTATCCAATGATTACCAACTTGATAGGGTTTGGATGGTTTTCGAAAATCCTTGCGTTCTTGTGCTTTTGGCAAAGGTAGCCTCAGCATTGGAAGGGTTAAGCTACGCCATGTGAAATATGTGCCCTGCGAACACATTTAACCCAACAAACCATATATTTATAGCACTAACATGGCGATGTGTGCATAGATCTATAGACTTTCATCCTATGGCCAATCTTTCGTAATGACCACTGTCAACCCTTATGCTACTGCTAGAAGATTTGGCCACTTCGAAATCATGCAATAAAACTGAAAGATGACCGGAAACTTTGGCACACATAGGTACTCGTCTGAGGATACTCAGCGAGAGATTCCCAATGCATACCAAAATGCCAGGGTTTAGATGATTTAAAAAATCTTTGGATGAAAGCAACCTAGGCATCAGACGGACTATATATATAATAATATAATAATTGATATTTGATATAGCGCCCTTTCCACCTATAATGTTCAAAAGCGCTTTAGAGTCATTGGACAGTTGTCATGGTCCATATAGTCAATTAAACTACTTTCGAAATAGCAATGTTTTCAGCTGTTTCTTGAAGTGTTGCACACTATCAGCAGCCTTGATGTTGTCAGGGAGCTCATTCCAAAGGCGTGGTGCATAGGCACAGAATGCTCTGTCACCAAACCTTTTCAGATTAGTGAGTGGTATCTGTAATAAGTTCTTAGTGTTTGATCTTAGAGTCCTTGTATTTGCTTGTTTGACTAACAGTTCCCTCAAGTATAGAGGGGCACATCCTTGCATGCATTTGAAAGTCAAAAGTAGAATCTTGAACTCAATCCTTTTCCTGATGGGCAGCCAGTGAAGATCTTTTAGAACTGGTGTAATGTGATCATACTTTTTGGAGCCACTAACCACTCTAGCAGCATTGTTTTGGACTTTCTGGAGCCTGCATAGCAGCTCATCAGTGATTCCACAGAAAAGTCCATTACAATAGTCAAGGCGTGATGTCACCAGTAAGACGATGGCACTCTTGGTTGTATCAGTATTGAGAAATTTCCTTATTTTTCCAATGTTCATAAGGTGGTAATTTGCAGACTTGATAACTTTTGATACATGTGCAGACATATTCATGTTTGGATCAAAAACAGCGCCCAGATTACCGACGGGTTCATTAAGAACTGGTACTATTACACCATTTACGGTAATACTAGGAATGGAGATTTTCGTCCGCATATGTGGGGTACCCATGACCAGCACCTCAGTCTTGTCTGCATTCAATTTCAGTTTATTTTGAGACATCCATGTATAGATGTCAGTGAGGCAGTTTTCCAGCTTAGCTACACCTTCATCCACTACACGCTGATTGATAGGTTTGATAGAGATGTAGAGTTGCGTATCATCCGCATAAGCATGGAGTTCTAGACCATGCTTTCTTATCAGTATTAGTAAGGGTAGGAGGTAAATCAGGAAGAGCAGAGGGCCCAACACTGATCCTTGCGGTACAGACCATAGGATTTCTGTGATGCGGAGAATGAATCATCTATCAGAACTCGAAGGGTACGGTCACCAAGATATGAACGGAACCATTTAAGGGCTGGCCCTGTTATACCCAGAGTGCTTTCCATTCTAGAAAACAGCACATCATGTTCGATGGTATCAAATGCTGCACTTAGGTCAAGAAGGATCAGTATAACAATTCCATGCTGGTCAATGCTTGTAAGAATGTCATTCTGTATCTTCACCAGTGCTGTCTCTGTGCTATATATATATATATATATATATATATATATATATATATATATATATATATATATATATATATATATATATATGTATATATATATATATATATATATATATATATATATATATATATATATATATATATATATATATATATATATATATATATATATATATGCATATATATATATATATATATACATGTATATACTTACCTTTCAATTGCGGTGTACTGACTTTACCAAGCAGTCGCTCAATAAGTGCATCCACGTCTACAAAACAGGAAATATTAGAATGGTCATATTGAAATTGAAATGAAAAATTGAAATAGTATAATAAATATATATATATATATATATATATATATATATATATATATATATATATATATATATATATATATATATATATATATATATATATATATGTATTTATGTATTTACTTATGTGTGTGTGTTTGCGTGTTATTCTATTGAAGTAAAGTTCAGTTCTATGTAGAATTCAGTCCTAAGCAAAGCTAGCGCTCAAAAAGTGTCAATTTGGTAATTCAGATCTCCTTTGGAACACCTCAGTTCAACAGTTACAGTTACAATGGCCTTTAGCTCACAAGAAACCATACATAACATTTTACCTTCTAGAGGCCGAGCAGACACTGAGCCCAAGAATAACATCAACATCAGGACACCTATTGCCGCCATCTTGACCTACATATATAGGCAATGAAAGCAAATGATGAAAGAACGTTCAGACATAAGAACATAACATAAAACAAAATACACTTAGTGCGTTTCCACCCTTTTATCCACCATGGTAAGTAAAGCTACATTTAATAAGGTTAAGGGAATTCAGTCAGTACCAAGCAACAATCAAAAAAAGTGAATTTTCAGAGAAGGGATTCGAACCCCCAAACCATGAAACAACTACGGAAATAGAGTCAATACGCAATAAGTTTCTTGAGTGCAAGTGTTCTACCAATGTGGGCAGCCAGGTACAAAACCTTTTAGAATCAGAAAGAAGTTCGTAATACAATAAAAGTGTGGGTCACCTGCCACTGTTGCTTGCGCAACAGTTGCGAGGGACCCCAGTTGGAAGATGGCAAATTGTGTGTATTATAACTTGAACATTAGAAATGACCATATTTGAATAAACATATATTAAGGTTAAGAAATATAGGGGGGTCATTAGCAACTAGGAAGGACACCCACAACTAGTGCTCAGTGACTCAGGAGCTTTTGTCCCCTAGGGCGTCACTGAGCACAGACAGACACCGGTAACTGTTAAACCTGGTCAAGCCTGCCTCAGTATGTAACGAACCACCATGGTGATAGGAGAAGTCCACTGTGGCCCATGGTACATTGATAGGAGGGCGTGTCACTCTGCTGATCACACTATGGCACCCAAAAGAGCCCCTCCCCCGTTCCACCCCACTGCTAACACCGGGCACCACAAATCCATGACAAGATGAAACTTACAATAATCACTTAGGCAGTGTAATATCAGCAGGTTTACCGTGATGCCCATGCCGGAATGTCATATTTGATTTATTGTGCTGAACACCCCCCCCCCCACACACACACTTTCTGCTTACCCATGGGCACCCCAAATCCATGACAAGTTGAAACTTACAATAATCACTTGGGCAGGGTAACATCTGAGCTGCAGGTTTACCGTGCTGACCATGCTGACCTACTTAGACCTTATTGTTTCAGAGGGAGCTTAAACGTTTAAGCTCCATTGTTTGAGGAACTGAGTTCTGCAAAATGTTTGGGCCATCTCTCCTAACCAATCAGAATACAGTATCTTCAAGTGAGGTATAATAATACTAGATATACCTGGCGTTCACTATATGAAAGACGTTTGGGGTTGATAACATACTGTACACCGTGTTAATATTGCGGCAGTTTAATCAATGCGTACTTTGCGTACCCCTAGAGACCGCATATACTAAACCGTGCACTATATGGATATCCGATCCCCATTTTATTAGCGCACTGTTGAACACGTTGACCTGATAGCTTGGCATTCAACACAAACTTGGCATTCAACACAAACACACATATAAAAACCGGCTTCGAAGCAGCTGCCTGCCTAGCATATTGTTTTACATGTGCAACATTAACACGGTATACAGTATATAAAGGGAATACATCGGTTCAGTTAGCCCAGTCTTAACCCCTTTGCTGCTGGTGGCTTATTTGGTCAATACAAAATGATGCAAAGACCCAAAGACTGACTGAATCCCTGCCACAATGGTTATCATCTAACTCTATTCAGCGAGAGCTTTCCAATGAATAACAACAAGACAGGGTTCAGATGGTTTTCAAAAATCGTTGCGTCATTGTGCTTTGGAAGAAAGTAGCCTCAGCATTAAAAGGGTTTACATATGCGGTAGAACTGCTACACGCATTTTAAGTAATGGTGTTAGTTTCTGCTTTATAAATTATTTCGCAATATGGAACTAAAAACCATTTTAAAGATGTTCCAAATAACTCTTTTTTACATAGTTTAAGATGGATACCAAAAATTCTTTGCTTGAACCGCAAAACCATTGATCAACATATGCCATAAACTTCAATGTCAAAAATTATGTTTCTGACAAAATTGGAGACAGATGTGTCAGATTGTATGCATACGATTTTAAGATTATTGCATACATTTCTAACTAATAGTATATATATATATATATATATATATATATATATATATATATATATATATATATATATATATATATATATATATATATATATATATATATATATATATATATATATATGTATATATATATATATATATACATATATATATACTAGTAACATGCAACTAGAAATATCCTTACCGTGTTGCAGTCTACAGCTACTGTGCTCCAACGTAATACGTATGAGATGTAAGTATGTCCAATGAAAGGAAACGTTCAGACACGCACTAGATACTCTGTATAAAGACCCTTTGAATCTCATCCAGGGTCCACACATTAACGCTTTTGGCTGCGATGAACATATTTCTATGTAGTGAACAATAAAAACTCAAGGAATGATAGTTTAGTACTCGCAATTAGAATTAGCTCACTTTTTAAACAACCAAAGTGCCTGACACCGTAAACGTACAATATATTTGTCCACTAGCTTAAATTGCCATAAAACGAATATATTCGTCATCAAATCAACACTAGCACCAAGACGAAAGGATAGACTAGGTTAAAAAGCTTGATATGCAAGAAATACTTTTGAATGGCTCTAAGAAGCACCTTAAATGATTTTAAAACTTGCAAAACGTCTAAGCACACATAGTATACATTTCATTATAACTCTGATAATGAATAGATACATTATTCTCATAGTTACGCAGCCGTTTACTGAAATTGAATTCATTTGAGTATTAAGAAATGCAATATATTCTTAGTGATATGTGTCATGATAAATCTGACACTAGCGCAATATCACAGTATTTCGAACTAAAAAAGCCATGCAAATATGAAAAAATAATTATGGAAAGAAGCACTACTGTTTGTTTTAATGAGTGGATTGGACTAGTAATTAGGGAGGGATCCACCATGGCATGGTGGTTGTGGTGCCTGGGCAAGGTCGCTGGTTCGCTGGTTCGAGACCCAACTGAATCACCATTAGTAACGAGTGAAGCTCGGAAAAGGACTTTCACAAAGCTCGCAATCATGCAATACCGTGAGTGTGACAAACCTGGAAATCCTTATAGGGACTCCTAAAATTTTGATAATGCCACGTACGGACCGTTTCTGGTTAATTTGTATGTAGTTTAAGTAACGACCGATTTGATTGGTCGGCAGTGACGCCTTGTAACAAAACTACTGTAATTGGATGAAACTTGAAACGATTCACGTGCATGAATGAACGTGCATTGTTATGGGTAAATTCACTATGGGGCAAAATAGGCCCAAATTGACCATTTGCCCTGTATCTTTGGACTGCATGACCAAAAACCTTATGAGATTTGGCTAGCAAATATCTTG
>OZ012695.1:14098948-14148948 GCA_963942565.1 Maea johnstoni
TATCAAAAATATAAAATATACATCAACATACTGCACAAGGAACATATAAATATAATAACATAATAGAGAAACTGATATACGCAATGGGTGTCATACAAAAACCAATATAAACAGTTTGGCAGACGGGCGTCCATATGTCAGTAGATCTAGTCATGTCCCATTCAACTTAAGATGGCGCAACACAGGCCGGGGCTTAAGGCCTCTACCCAACACCCACCCTATTTGATATGGCTTTTTTGTACATCCTGCTAATATAGTCACCGGATATTCTCAAAAGGCATATCATCTCCTTTTCTTCCAAATGTGGGATCTCACTCCCTAAGAGGTAATATGGCACATGTTTCGTCTCCTTACTAAAGATTCTCTTTACCTTCGGACATTCATTATAGATCTTCTCATACATTTCTCTCCTTTCTATCTAGTAGAAAGGGCATTGGTTTACGATATGAAGAACATCCTCAATACAAAAAATATCACACAAAACACATGTTATATTACTCATTGGTAAACCTTTCAATCTAAAATCATCCCGTTTTAATCTGCTGGCATGGCATATTATTTTACTCATAATTTCACACATTCTCGTGGACCTGTAGTCTAGATCCGAAATGTACCACCATGCTAGGTATTTAGAATCACCTATAGTCAAGGTTAATAGATCATTATCTCTCAGTATGACATTTGAAGCTCTCCAATTTGCATCCTCGAGCTCTCATGCTCTTTCTCATACTAAATTCGACCATCTCCTTTTGACATAATTTTAGTCCCTTTTAGGGTCATATCTTTGATCAATTCAAAAAGTAATAGCAACACTCAAAATGTCAAAGATAGGGCTCTTATGAGTGTTTATCTGACACTTTTCCTTGTCATTAGTAAAAACTTGTAGTCTAAAATCTAGGATCCGTCTGAGTATACAATCTCGGTCCATCTTTAATAAAGTCAGTATAAACAATAATTTTTTGACTTTGATATAGGAGGTCAGCTTTAACCATCCTAACCCGTAAAAGCTGCTCGTATTTGGAGCTCTATATGGACACTTTTGTACTCTCCTACCTGCGTACCTCTGGAAGGAGAGTAAGTGCTCGTCATCAGCCTCAGTGTTGACCCACATCGGCACAGGCGGCACTAGTTGAACGCTCCCTTTAACATCACGTGGATATCTCAAGATGGTGGTCAGTGTCATCTACCCCCATATAGGTAAATAATGATTAACTAGGGGATCAATGAAGTCCATTATCAACCCTTCTCAAGGGTAAATTTTGTGTCACACAGGTGACACCTTTGTGATACCGTATGTGCAGAGATATTGGGGATTGCTATATCAGAGATCATTAAAAAGAATAAAAGAATAGACTTGTTTGGAAATGAATAAAGAATTTCTCAATATGCATATGACAGCACCCTACTGATTAAATATAAAAGAAGTAACATCAACAGAGCACTATATACATTGAAACTATTTTATTCTGTGTTAGGATTAAAGGTAAATATTGGAAAAACAAAAGTGGTACAGCTTGGAGTGAAAGGGGACAAGAGGATGGCTAGGATTGCTGATGAAAAAATAGAACAAACCGGAATATTTGTTCTATTAGGCAAAAGAATTACAAAACATAGCAAATATAAACTGCAATTCAGAATTCCCAAATATTAAAAGAAAGCATTGAAACAAAGGGAAAGAAGGAAATGAACAACAAACAGAAAGATATCTGTATTAAAAAGTCTAGTTTCAAGCATGATTACTCATATCCTTTTGTCCCTTCATAAACCCTCCCTTTCATATTTAACAATATAAACGAATGTTGACAGCATTTCTATGGAGAGGTAAGCCAGGAAAATATAGAAGTGAAATACTATAGTACCCAACTAGTCTTGGTGGGCTAGCTACAAATATACAATTTAAAGAGATTCGCCATGTCTCTTAAACAACATAGGCTAGAAGAAGATTGCTATCAAATAGTAGTTGGACTTTGTTTGCAAAACATCATAATATAGAAAACTGTGTGAGATATGCTAATATATACTTAAACAAACAAAAAAGGAAAACAATGTGTTCTGGAAAGAAGGTATAGAAGCAATGTATGATTTAAGAATTAAAATAAAACCAATTGCAGATTATGATTTTTTAAGTTGGCCTGTATGGTACGATGACTTGATAAAAATCAAAGGTTTGAATAAATATGATGTACGTATGGTGGCTGATCTGTTGGACCCAATATGGAATATGATAAAAGAGATATAGAAGAGAGCAAAGGAGTAAAGTTGAATCTCTTGAAATATATCGGAATAAAAAGGAGATTACCCAGTTTATACAGAATGCAGAAAATCAATATTTTATATGGAACCACACAGACCATAGATGCTCAACCTTTTCACCCGAAGGAAAGATTACCAAGGCATATACAGGAAAATAGGACAATATGTTATAAAGATTGCCACAGGAAATATATGATATTGGGAAAAGAATTTTAACAGTGGACATATAATATGTTGATATAAAGCAATCATTTAAATTGAGAATAACAAGAAAAGTCGTTGATGTTCAATATGGCATGGGAGGTTTGCTACTAATGCCAGACTACATAAACTGAATATTCTGGAATATGAAGAATGTGAGTTCTGTCTGTCAGGAAGCAGAGACTTATACTCATGCATTTCTGTTATGTGAAAGAGAACACATGTTTTGGAGAAAGGTAACATCATGGTTAAACAATTCGGGGTACCATGATTTTAGACTGGAACATACGATAGTAATTCTTGGAGATACAGAAAAAGGTAAATTATCTAATTGAATTATCTATTGAGGTAATACATATGTGACTAAGATGTGATACACGGTATAGGGCAACAAATGTGTACTATGTAAATGGGGCCATATTTATTGTTCCTACAGATACTAATCTATATAAGAAATCGATAAGAAGTGATATTGTAAACGTGTTCTTCTACTTAAATATTTGTATGAAAATAAACGCACATGGGTTAACCATAGTTCTTTAATGAGAATTCTAGTTAGTATCCTTATTCTCATTATACATACGGTAAGTATCGTTATATTATAGCTGTTATCATACCAATCGTCGGTACGATTACTGTCTTTTTCTGTCATTGCATATGATCGGAAAGACACGCACATGTTCTCATCTTCGTTATTTGATCTCTGAGCTCTTGAAATGGTGAAAATATATGTCAAAAGTACATTAACACTTGACGTATAATTCAGAACCTACATTAAAAGCTGTTTCTACCATCATGATACATTTCTTATAGCTTAAGGCTACTCTGATTTGACTCTTTCTATATGTGTGAAGGCCGTTTTAGGTAAAGCCTGTTTATTAAAAGGTCCTCATTTACCCCCAAAGTTATTTCCATTCGTCACATGATATTGAAACCTTTATATATTGCTCAACTCTGCATGACGACAGTGGTCTTTGCGTATAAATGTCTCGATATTCCACGTAATCACAAGCATTTGGCCAATACACATGTACCTATATATGTGCATCTGAAAGGCACTGGTCGGTAGATCTAGCTATAGAGTAACTAAGCAGAGGGTGAGACAAACATACACGTCAATCATATGTACAGAAACAATACATTGCTGGCAAGATGCACGCTTTAAAGAAATTCCATATTTGCATTTGTATTGCAAGAATAATTGCTACGTGTAATTGTATTACAACTACGAGGGTTGGTGCCAGCGAAGCTCTAGGTAAGATAAGGGTATCTACAGACGTGGATAATACTCTGGTCTCGGCTATGGCAACATTGGAGACAGAACACGGAATGGAGGGCATACGTAATGGGGAAATGGAGCGGTCGCTTAACACAGGTGCTTCTACAATGCAAGAACGCTCGTGGTCAGGCAACAGCAAAACAAGTGTCGATGCAGTCACAGTGGGCATGAACTCTACAGATACTAGCGGAACAATTGCCCAAAATACTCAAAGTGGAGGAACTATAGATACAAAATGGCAGCCTGAATTGATTGAGAGCAAATCGAGTTTCCAATCGGATGCTCTGAGTTCACCCAATGAAATCTCAACTGCTCGTACACCAGTCGTACCAAGTCACATCACCGAACCGAACAGTGCTTCAGGTATCAGGCAAATCCCTATCACGGATGCAGCTTTTAAGCCTACCATATATGTTGTGGATGAGGGCAGGAGAAACAATATGACGATGCCGGTGTGTCTCCTTAGTCTGAGAGTAAGCACCAATGGACTATCATTTCTTCATAGTCGACAAAATTGCACAGCCACAAGGAGCGCAATCCCTGAAAAGGTTTTTATGGCACCGTCGCTTCTTCTTAATAACACGGACACGTGCGTTCCAGGGGACGAGCAAGTAATCGGCGCAACCCATGGCTATTGTTCTGCCCAGTCTGCGAGTTTGGAAGGATTGATTGACAGATGGGTTTGTTTGAGAAACGAGACAATGGGTGTCATTCGCATTTGTCCCATTCCATCTGGTGCCGAGGTTGAGGGCAGTACATCTGAATATGTTATCAACACATGCGGATTGGAACAAGACAGTATAAAATACATGAAACTATTTGTGACGGCGAAAGTTGATGAATGTCTAATCCATGGTCGCGGAAACGTTCAATTCAAACGAAACATTCATCATGCCCTCGAGTACTCCGTCCTAGCTGTTGCGACCACGGGGATCACCTTGTCTGTAATGCTAATTATTGTCTTCATAGGACAGCTCCGCAGCAAACTATCATCCGGGAACGTCTACTTCCTGTCCCTGGCAATGGCGGATCTGGGACATCTGCTGGTTCTCGTCATCAAGTTTACGATGTCTCTGGTCAAGTACAGGTCTCCGGACATCATTATTCTCTTTGAACTGTCCACTCGCTTCTACTGTATGCTGATGGTACTGGCCGTCACCATAGACAGGTACATAGCAGTGGTCTATCCCCTCAAGACAGTGCTCATCACGTGGCAAAGAACTATCAAGGTAAAACACTTTCTTAGTCCGTTTCATGCTGAGACTACTTTCGTCCATGGCAGAAAAATGCAAAAGGTTTTGAAAACTACGTATAACCTCTTATTTTGGTATTCACGTGAAAGCTCTCACCGAGTGCTAACAGATGAGTACCCATATGCCATGGTTTAAGTCATTTTTCAACTTATTTCCAACAATTTGCATTGACCAAATTAACCACCATCAGCCAAAGGGTTAACATTTATGCTGCTGGTGGCTGATTTGGCAAATACAAAATGATGTAGAAAAACTTTAGAAAAAATACTGAAACCATGGCCAATGGGTACACTTTCTCTTACAGTAACGAGGGACATGCAAACAGAGATATTCAACAGTCCATTGTGAAAGGTTGACAAGCTAAGGTGCCATGTGATTAGATATCTCCTATTGTTTTTACTGTATTAATAAAGTTATTACATCCACATTAGGTCCCAATTAACGTGTGACGAAACTCCTTTCAGGAATGTTTTCAAGAGATGTAAATTTTCAGAGATGTACATTTGTAGGAGTAGACAAGACAATCTAGTTGTATGGGTCATTGTTTGCTGCCCTGCTGTTTTCTTTGTTCTGGTTGAATGTATCCTCATATTGTTGGGAGTAACCAAATCCCTTTCCTTATACAATAACTGAATCCCATTGATATACTCACCTAAGCCTACATGTTATGAAGTATTGTCCCTACGTTATGTTATCGACCAAATATTGTTGTGATTCAATCTGATTCAAATAAATGCAGGGTAAATTAAAAACTGATTCAAATGAATTATCCAACGGGCTAACTTCAGAAAATTTAGAAAAGCCCCAATTCTGTTATTTCATTTCTGTTTCTCTTTTCATTCAACTTGTACAATATGAGTGGCAGTGTGATTTAATGAAAAACAAGTTTATTGACTGAAAGTAACCCTACAAAGGCATATCCAAAAACAAAGTCATTTTCAAAATGACAAAAACCTAAATATCTAAATAATAGGGGAACAAGTAATTAATGAATACAAAAGAATTGTATCCTTCCACATTCATAAGACGTGGGATAGGTACATATATTGTTGAGAATTAAACAGCCCACTCAACTAAGCCCAGGATCAAAGAACAACACATCACAACCATCTTCACTGAATCCAATATGGCTTCTGCCAAGCCCCTTTTATTACCTCTAAGTTGGGAGAGCAATTAAACAATCACATGACCAATGCAAAACAATAGACAGCCTACCACCTAGGATCTATAAATAGAAATACTGCATACAGCATGAGTCAAGTTACATTAGTTAACATACCAATATATAGGTGGCAGCACTGGTCGCATTACTACATAACAATACTAACACTAGAATTCACTTAATAATCTCCGACATTCTCCACCCATTGGGAAGTAGTGACAACTACGAACCAATAAGAAT
Organism: Maea johnstoni; assembly: GCA_963942565.1. Classification (NCBI taxonomy): domain Eukaryota; kingdom Metazoa; phylum Annelida; class Polychaeta; order Spionida; family Magelonidae; genus Maea; species Maea johnstoni. Next base: position 14,105,337 of record OZ012695.1, read on the forward strand.
TAACGTTTAAAGAGTTTGTTTCTTAGTCCATTCATCCTCCAGTATAAGCATACTTAGTCCAATCTCTTGCAAACAATATCAATGTTCTTAAACGCACACAGAGTACTGACTAAGATTCCTCAAATTACAATTAATCACACATATCAGTCAAATGAGAATCTTCTAGCTGGCTTCAGTACTCTTCCATATCTGGATCTACGATTGTCATTTGTATCACTTGCACTGTTGGGTATTTCACCACGTTGAATACCACCCGAGTCACATGTTTTGTCAATATTCCTGATAGGTTTATCAGAATTTTGATTGTCAGCGAAAGTAGCGATCTAAAGGTCCCTGGTTCAATCCCGGGTTTCGGCACCAACTAGGGTGCCCTGGTGGGAAGATGGTGGGAACGTTTGATAGGATCGGTGAAGTCAGCTCTCAAAAGGTCAGTCGGATCTCGTTCATTAACTCGAATAGAGTTAGAGACCGTTTTAGATGAGGTCGAGGCATGTGTCAATTCTCGGCCCCTGACATTTGTTGGTGATGACCTTAGTTCTGAGAGTCCTCCTACTCCATCCCACTTCTTGATAGGTAGAAGTCCTGATTCTAAGGCATCAGTGTCTGATAGGTTCTTCCCAGATAGTAGTCCTGGTTTGGTGTCTCGCAATCAAGCATGAAGCTCAATATCTCTCATGTCGCTCCACGGAAAACCGGAGTAACTACGAGGAATTCTCAAATCACGCAAATGTCTCAGACCCTCCACCCATTGCAGAAATACTTGCTGCAATGGTACAGGTATCACATCATCCCAATCCAATCCCTCCCTCCACAGATCCTGGAAAAGACACTTGGCCAACATGATGACCAGGGTCAAAAAACCAAGAGGATCGAAAAGGCGAGAAATGAAACCACACGTTTGGTCACCACTATATCACTGGGTATATCCATAACCTCAAAAGTGAAAGTATCAGAAGAAGGAACCCACTTCAAACCAAGAACTTTGATGGTTTCCTGAAACTTGGAATCAACTTCTTGATACACCCGTTCACTGTTAGAACCGACTTTGGCTAATTTCATACTAGCTTTAGCCATCACACTAGTTGCTTCACTAAGCACATCACAAACTCCCTGCTCATCATCCCCTCCAGTCAGCATATCATCAACATAGAAGTTTTCTTTCATTTCCTCAATGACCGGAGTGGACGGGTATGAAGACAGGTGATGCTGTATTGTAGCATTAAGAAGAAAGGGGCTACATCTGTTTCCAAACGGAACACGCACAAACCTCATCACCTTCACATCATCATGATCATTCCACAAAAACCTGTGAACATCCTGGTCCTCTTGCCTCACACCAACCTGCAGAAATGCCTTGGTAATATCTGCAGTCAAAGCCACTTTCCACCTACGAAACCTAATAAGCATCTCGGCTAGATTAGGAATCAAGTTAGGACCTTTGTGCATACAATCATTCAAGGATAGACCATTTGCACCAGAAGCCGATGCATCAAACACTGGCCTGATTTTAGTAGAAATACTACTTTCACGAATCACGGGTCTATGAGGCATGTAAAACACAGGATAGGAGCTAACTAACTCACTTTGAGGGACTTCCTCTATCACACCATTTTCCTCCATCTCCTGTATAGCCTTGTTATATGCCTCATCCAACTCTGGGGTCTTAGATAACTTGCGTGTAAGACCAGCAAGTCGGCTTCGAGCTTGCATCTCATTGTCTTGGAGTTTATCAACAAAACCCGACTTCCACGGTAGAGTCACCTCATACCTATCATCACGGAACACAACAGTCTCCTCAAACTCCTGAAGAATAGGATCTATTTCCACATCAACCTTCTCACTAATACCAATAGACTCCAAATCCCAAAACTTCTGCAAAGTGGAATCAGATAAGTCATTCACACACAACAACTGATGAGAAACGGCCGAAGTAGAAACCTCAAGACTAGGTAGGGGACCTGATATAGAATACTACCGAACACTGTTTCCTGAGCAACAAGTCCCCCTGGGAGGGTAGTTATCCCCGGTTTAACAAACTTCCAGTAAGAATCCATACCTACCAAAATGTCAACGGAAATATGTTTTCCCTCAATATCATGTGTAGCAAGCTCTACACCACCTAAAGACTCCATCACAAACCTTGGAATTTCTGGTCTGAACAAAGGTGCACATATAACAGGAACCTCAGTAACTGTAAGAAATTCAGAAGTACCACCAGAACCCTTGAGATTGACCTGAAACATGTTGCGAAGTTCACTCTTACTAGATGTTTTGCTGCCAAATGCAGCGTAGGAAACTGACTGAGTACCTACCCACTCAGGACCTACTTTCTGTACGAGATCACCTGAAATGTAAGAACGATCTGAACCTGTGTCAAAAAGAACGAGTAACACCCTTTTGACCTCTGACCTCTGACCTCTACTGACGCTGACTGCAACAAAATACGAGTTTTCACATCATTAGTGTTAACACTTGACACTCGAGTAGTGACAGAATGAGAAACAGGAACATTTTGACTATGTGGCTCGGATGTAGAGGTTTTCACACTAGTACTTGGAGAACACAGTAAGGCGTGATGCCCCCTTTTGCAGTAGAAACACTTTTGTTCACATCCACGCGCTATGTGCCCTTGGCCCAAACACCGAAAACAAAGGCCAGCCTTTAAGATTTTGTCTCTGCGCACACTTATCGGATAGTTAGTTAAGTCCCAGCACCGCTCTGTTTGATGTGGTTTATGACAAATGCCACACCTAGAATCACTAAAACTGGACAAAGTAGCTACCGAAGCCACTCTCCTGCGTTCCTCAGGTACCGAAGGTTGAGTTTTTTCACTAGCTGGTGGTGTTTCACGAAATGTCTGAGATCGCTCCCGTCGTTGTATCTCTTTCTTCAGAAATTCAAGTAACCAGCTCAAATCACTTTCATGTCCTTCTCCCTCACGCGCCCATTCCATGCGAATATCCTGCGGAATTGTCACTTGCAGGGTTAGCTTTATTGTCCAACATTTTCCAAGTAACTTCCCTGCTTCTATCCTAGGGATTCTCACTTTATCCCTGAAATTTCCTGCAGAGTCAATTTCCTGGTCTAATTGATCTATGTCCATTTCAATTTCAATCTGTGATTGAACATTGTCTAATTTGTCCATGTGCTTGTCAAACTCCTCAATCAAATCAGTCAATACAAACTTGTCCACTTGTTTGCCCATGCACACACTATCCAGTTTCCTAGAGGTTCTAGTCACCCATCCTCTAAGGGCAGTCCTTTGTTTGACAGCATCAGACATGATTTGATTTTCCTTCACAAACTACTCCTTTTCTGCATGAAACACCTTGAAACCATAGTCACCATATTCAGTGTCCAGTTGTCCTTTCCATTTGTCCCGGGTTTCGGCACCAAATGTTGAGAATTAAACAGCCCACTCAACTAAGCCCAGGATCAAAGAACAACACATCACAACTATCTTCACTGAATCCAATATGGCTTCTGCCAAGCCCCTTTTATTACCTCTTAGTTGGGAGAGCAATTAAACAATCACATGACCAATGCAAAACAATAGACAGTCTACCACCTAGGATCTATAAATAGAAATACTGCATACAGCATGAGTCAAGTTACATTAGTTAACATACCAATATATAGGTGGCAGCACTGGTCGCATTACTACATAACAATACTAACACTAGAATTCACTTAATAATCTCCGACATATATAATGATATTTCATATTATTGTTCAATGATATTGCTTATGACTGAAGAAATAAACATCCTTTTTTTAACTTCGCAAAATGCTGTTATGTATTTGCTCCTAAAACAAAGATAAATCATGAAACATGTTTCTATATATTACGGATAGACACTAGTTGTATGAGTTTGTATGAGAGGCATCACAAGAGAAACACATATTATCATCTCAAATGCATAGCATGTAATTTACGATTTGTTACAATTATGTCATATATCAATTTAAATTGAATTTATTTAAACATAGGAACCCCCTAATACTTTTGACATCAATGCACATGATTTTTCGTTTATATGCATTGGTATGTCATCATTCATCAATGCTGACCACTTATTTTGAACCGCTGTTCATTTGGGTGAATTGTAACCCAAAGATATTAGTCTTTTGTAACCACCGAGGGATAGATGGAACTAGTTATGGAGTGCACCGTTGTAAATTGACAATATTAAAACGCAAGGTGTCATAGTTTAAGTAAGTAATTTCCATCCAGCTTCAACCAGAATATCATTTTCCATCAACTTCCCATTATTCACTCATATATTTCCTATGGTTCTTAACCCCTTTTGAAAGCTTTCTTTATTATAAAACATTTTCCCATAATTGGTTCTTCACCCTTTCCAACATCTTTTCAGCATACATGTCTCCAAATATTGGGATTTAGTCTAATGTGTAATGTTTCTGAAATGTTGTCCAATCTGAATTATGTGACTATATCCTGAAAGCATGAGAGCCTTATCAAATGTTATCAAGTTGAGCATTTTCATTTTCATTTTGCACGTTGGGTATATTTCCCAGGACTTTTATTTCCCAAAAAATGATGATTTCAACTTTTTCCCGTTTTATATTACCATACACACCATACCAACAAAGATGATTAAAGATAACGCTTTTATTTTTACCGTCTTGAAACCAATAGGGAAATTCGGGAAGATTTAGTAGACGTTAACATTACCCGTTATACAGTATTTTGTATGTTTATTTAAACTAGGACGAGGAACAGAAAGCAACCGCTTCTCATATATTAGCGTTTACTGTAATGTTGTAAGGTAATGGAAAGTCACCGTAGCTCTTCCATTATAGAATGTGTTATCATAGTTATGTTCAAAAGTATGTATTGTGTTAATTTTTGTCTCTAGAATGTTCAGTTATAGCGGAATTTTAAGTTTAGTTTACTTGTTATTTATATCTATACTATGGAAGACACTTTTATTTAGGGTAAAAGAAATTTTCCATAGGTCATATATCATCTCCAAAAATTCAAAACAAAGTGGTGTACACCTACATGTAATGAATAGAAACCAATTAAATGTCATTTTATTACTTTATGACTAAAGATTTATCTGCACTGAATCTAGTATAATCAATATTAATAACTTTCAAGCCAAATGAAAAAGCAAAAATAAATAAAATAAATATTGAATCTTTAGATATTGAATCTTTAAATTGTAGAGGACTTAGGGACTTAGATTAGACTTCTTTAATGATTTTAAAGAGAGAGGAATAAACATACTGTAGAACACACATATGACGCGTGTCCCAAATATAGCGAATCAGGGAGTTTTCGCATCATAGCGTATCTTTATGTTAGCGACGGTAGCCACCGCTGACAGCGCCATTACAGTAAGATGAAAATACAGCGTCTTTATATATAGCGAAGCGGAACCACATGCTATGTACGCTAGATATAAACAGACGTGTCCATTGTGTGTTCTACAGCAATCAATCTACAAGAGACTCACTTAATACTTTCAGACTTTATCATGCTAAAAGGATAATGGAATTGTAATCTTTTTAATAGCAGGAGACCAAAAGACAGGCGCTAGGGGTTATATAATCGTAATGAATAATAATCTTCAATATCAAATACATAACGTAATTAAAGATAAAGAAAGCAGGTATATAAAATGTGATATAGAGTCAGACGGGGTAGCACGCCTCCTAATAGTGAATGTTTATGGTCCAACCCAGATAGACCATCTTTCTATAAAAATATTTTCGAATTGCTGGAGGAGAATGAAATCAGAAACTGAATCTTATGCGGAGATTGGAATCTGGTTCTAAACCAAGAACTTGACACTTGGAATTATAAATTCTTAAATAATCCAAATTCTACAAAAGAGATCCAGGAATTTATTTAATATTTTGAATGAGGAGACTGCTGACATGAACCTTATCCAGACAATAAAAATTACACTTCGTTTAAAACAAATCCAAAAAAGGCTGCCCGGCTAGACTTTTTCTTAATGTCTCCATCCATTTTAGATATTTGTGCTAACTCCCATATCTGACTCCTGACCCCTTTATATATATATATATATATATATATATATATATATATATATATATATATATATATATATATATATATATATATATATATATATATACATATATATATATATATATATATATATATATATATATATATATATATATATATATAAATATATATACATACATACATACATACATATACATATATATATACATATATATATATATATATATATATATATATTAATGATATTGCTTATGAATTATGACTGCATGTGCTACTGTTTCACAGGTTTAAGACATAAGTCATGCTCGTAGAGAAAACTTCCTTATGTAAATATTGGTCACTGGACCCTACGGTCTTCCGCCACTTATGATCAAATGACAAATGTTTTGATATAATGTTAAATACATAATTTTAAGTCTCTAATTAAATTGCCAATCAGGAGTAAGATGAAGAATGATGATAATCTACATTTTGATAATAAGAAGACTAGGGATTTTATTTGATATGTTTTATTATTGCACGTACTTAGTGAGAAAAACATAAGTATTGCGGTAATTGATGGCACTTATACCAAAGTTGAATCTTAAAGCAAATCAATCAGTACACCACACTCTCGCCTATAACTAGATACATTTCAAGTCCTGTTACTTAGTAGATTTACTTTATTCATTACTGTATGTGAAAGGATGTAACATCCTCCGGTGGTCCTTGTTAATAATGTTTCATATTATAAGTCAATACACTGTACAACATTTTGTAAAACTTTATCTCTTGCATAATTATACATTGTTTGTTCATATAAGTTATTTTATTGAGTATGATTTTGTGACAAAGGTTGCTTAGAGTCAATGCACATATAATACTTGATCATATTCCAGGTGGTTATTCTGCTAAGAGTCAATGCACATATAATACTTGATCATATTCCAGGTGGTTATTCTGCTAAGAGTCAATGCACATATAATACTTGATCATATTCCAGGTGGTTACTCTGCTAAGAGTCAATGCACATATAATACTTGATCATATTCCAGGTGGTTATTCTGCTTAGAGTCAATGCACATATAATACTTGATCATATTCCAGGTGGTTATTCTACTTAGAGTCAATGCACATATAATACTTGATCATATTCCAGGTGGTTATTCTGCTTAGAGTCAATGCATATATAATACTTGATCATATTCCAGGTGGTTATTCTGCTGAGAGTCAATGCACATATAATACTTGATCATATTCCAGGTGGTTATTCTGCTGAGTGTCAATGCACATATAATACTTGATCATATTCCAGGTGGTTATTCTGATAAGAGTCAATGCGCATATAATACTTGATCATATTTCAGGTGGTTATTCTGCTAAGAGTCAATGCACATATAATACTTGATCTTATTATACTGTAAAACCCATTATTATCGCGCTCCTTTTAATTTCACGCATTTCGCGCTAGGTGATGATAACGCGTATATTACTGGCGCTGATATACGTTCAGAATAGCATAACAATGCCCCATCTAGCGGTGATACAGTTGATGCGCGTAATTAAATGGCCGCGATCAGATTGAGACAGCAATTGCGTGAATAAAAAGGGGCGTGGTTATAAAGGGTTTTACAGTACCTCACGTGAAGATTCTTGATTCTGATTGGTCAAGGGCCATGGATTAATCGTCATGATTTCCTCACTACTTAGTAACAGGCTGTTGTCCTGCACAGCTAGGGAATTAACATGTTAATCACGGCAACATGCAGCAGGTGATTAACATGTTAATCACCGCTACCGGGCAATGAGCTCGATGCACATGCGTGCATATCAAACGTCAGCCATCGCCGACGTGAAATCAACAAGGCTGACCGCCTCAAATTTAAAATCGTGCCTAACAGGCACCATGCAACGGATTTTTATCAAATAAAAATAGAATTATACAAACAAATAAGGTATAGTACGAACGTGACTGGTTTTGGGGGGTGTTTCAAGTTATACATATGAGCGCCCAGTTTTCTTGGCGCAGATGCTATTTTATAAATGCTCGGATCTCTAAGTTAGAGTCTAAAAAATGTGATGAGGTCAATATACAGCATATACTAAACAACGGCCGGTACTACAGTTAGAGTTGCTCGAACTAGTAAAGACAGTAAAAGTACAAACAAACAAATAAGGTTCAGTGTCATGCTAATACATAAGCACATAGATTGATTAAGAGGTGGTATCAATAAACGCAGTTTAAACGTTTTCTAATACAAATTTTATTTGAAAAAGGAAGCGAAACATCGAGTAGACTCATTTGTTCATGTTTTCAGAAATTTTTCTGAGTCAAACTGAAAGTTTTCTCCTGTTGTACGTTTTGGGGCTTCTCTTTCACTCTGATGCGTCAATGCAACAATCCCTGTTATTGTAATTTGTAAATTTTTAACAAAAGAGTATTTATCCAAAATCTCTGGTGTTTGTCAATTTTCCCCCTTTTGTGTTTTGTATGTTGTTTGGTATAATAAAACAAATATGACATCCCTGTGTGGTGTACAACAGGAATAACTCCCCCTCGAGAGGAGTGTCGTCCTCGGGCTACGCCCTCGGGCAACACTCCTCTCTCGGGGGAGTTATTCCTGTTGTACACCACACAGGGATGTCATATTTGTATAATATTCCAAGTGGTTATTCTGCTGAGAGTCAATGCACATATAATACTTGATCATATTCCAGGTGGTTATTCTGCTAAGAGTCAATGCACATATAATATTTGATCATATTCCAGGTGGTTATTCTGATAAGAGTCAATGTACATATAATACTTGATCATATTCCAGGAGGTTATTCTGCTGAGAGTCAATGCACATATAAATATCGATCATATTCCAGGTGGTTATTCTGATAAGAGTCAATGCACATATAATACTTGATCATATTCCAGGTGGTTATTCTGCTGAGAGTCAATGCACATATAATACTTGATCATATTCCAGGTGGTTATTCTGATAAGAGTCAATGCACATATAATACTTGATCATATTCCAGGTGGTTATTCTGATAAGAGTCAATGCACAAATAATATTTGATCATATTCCAGGTGGTTATTCTGCTGAGAGTCAATGCACATATAATACTTGATCATATTCTAGGTGGTTATTCTGCTAAGAGTCAATGCACATATAATACTTGATCATATTCTAGGTGGTTATTCTGCTAAGAGTCAATGCACATATAATACTTGATCATATTCCAGGTGGTTATTCTGCTAGTTCCTGCAGCCGTGGTGATGTCAGTTTTGGAACGAGCTCCAACCTTCCTTTATGCCTACTTCTACGGTCCACCTGTCAGTCTGCCCACGATGGTCATCGACATGAACAACATTCCCTTCTTCAAAGCCTTTTCGTCCATCATCTTCATGGTGATCTATGTCATTCCCTTCATGGCCATGGTAGTTATGAATGGATCCATCCTGATGAAAATTCGTGGAGCCAAACAGCGAAGGGCAATGCTAGGGATCAAGACCCTAGCTTCTCCTAACGACAGCAGGAAGTCAGCGATGACCCCAAAGCCCTCCAAGGCCACCATTTCCCTAACAGCCGTGTCGGTGACCTACCTGATTCTCGTAGTCCCGGTTGGCACCTTCGATATCCTACTCTCGAGCACCAGCGTAGGAGCATCCAAAACCTCAGCTCGGACCGCAATGTTCCTGATAAATCTAGTTTTTTCTGTGAACAACAGTATCAACTTCTTCATCTATGCCTTTGATTCAAAGTTTCGTCAACGCGTTGCATCCCTCCTTGGACTTGGCGCCACTTGCAATCATTAGAAATGATAATACTAATCCACTCTCCAGAATTAGACTCGACAACTGGCCAAGAGCACCAAGAATGCAAAATGCAGCATTGGGCGGTTCGATACGGCTCTATTGTCTGGGGCAAAATCTTATGTTCTGGGACATTTCTTGACTATTCTCGGTAATATTTTCTTGAGGGCATTGGGAAATTGCATACGTCTGAGGTATAATACATATTAGGCACATACTATGCTCCACACAGTCTTGGACAATTTCCGGTGGTACTTCCTTGCTATATCTTTGCCTAGTCGGCCTTATGTTGACCAATAGTTCAATGTAGTCACATTCCTTTCATTTTCATTAATTAGATAAGTAACTTGCTGCTTTTGGGTTAATGATATGTAAGAAAACGCTCTAACTTTACACTGTAATTTTGGTTCATATGTTTATGGATCTGTTTGTTGTTGAGAACTTATTTTCATGACATATGCGTGTATATGGATTTCCAAAGCTAAGTAAAGTAATTAAGATGGATTTAGGTACGTAACTCGCTAATTCAAGTGAGAAATCTGAGTTGACTGAAGTCTGATGACTTGTGTTTTCTTTGATTATCTTTGCTAGAAATTTGGACTTTGAACTTGTTGTGCTTATTGTAATTTTAAATGTATGATGGAGTGGGTGAGGTGATGATATATTCGTTACTCACATTGTGAACATGAAACACAGCCGATATCTACGTTAAGCCAGAAATATCGTACAAGGCTGTAAGGCCTCGTGTGATATGACTAGCTTCTTGCAGACAGCTTGCGTTTTCCATATACACAACCAGGATAAATAATAGCGTTAGTAATCAATACTACCCTCATCATGAGGGTGATGTCATATGTACATGTAGGTGTTTTATGTATGTATTGGAAGCTTTGATATACAACGCTTTATACATCAATGGCAAGTGTATGTTAAATAGCATATGAAGCATTAAAGGCATACAAGATCGTGAATTGAAACATCCTGATGGAGTCATGATTTCCCACTGTTATACATTACGTTTTAATGTGACTAGGACGGTTAGGTTTTTGTTAAGAAGGTAATTATAACTTCTATAAATGTTTTGATGTTTGCTTTGTTAAAGTTTCGATGTTTGCTTCAACTACAGTAATCTCACTTTCATTTGATTGTGAATGATATAGGGTTTGTTTTGCAATTTGTTTCTATTACGTGGTTGGTTTTCCTGAAACAGGAAATGTACTGTATGGCGTAATCCACATAATCTTCTGACGTATTTTAAGTCAATAAATGATGAACGTATGATGCGGTTTCTCATATTTTCCCACTTGTGCTATTTTCAAGGCAATTACGCCGTAAACTAACAATTGACAAAAGCCGAAATATTGTCTTATGGTGTACTCTGCATACATGGAAGCCCCCCCCCCCCTCCCCCCCCCAAAAAAAAAAACTGCCAATATAGAGTAACTAAATGTTTAAACTCAGTTTCAGCACAGAGGAAAAAGGGGTTCCAGGATCGGTCTTATTGGATTTCCTGCACCTGGCTACATGATGTCACTGTTGGTCCCACCCCACTTTTTATATCAATTTAGGAATAAGAATAATGAGAATGTATATTGGTTTATTTATCATATTTTCGTTTTATAATTAATCTTAAACTTGTGTGAACAGTTTAGATGTTCATCTCTGTTGTTGACATTTACAACGAACATATGAACGTCTTTTATGCTTCTGTAAACAAAAATTAGCACTCCCGTGCCAGGCTGTATGAATTGACCATATCTTTACTAAAATACCCTACTGGTGACATCCCTTCATTCAAGAGTTGTTTTTTTTATTTCTGCAAAACAAATAGTTTTCATTTTACCCATATAGTAGTCAATGTACTTATGTAAGACATTTGAGTCGCATATTTCAACATTAGCAAATATATACATCATTTTAAAAAACATTGCTATGGTCTGGTTGGTTTGATATTACCCATACTCAGCATGCCTGACACCCATTGACCAATAAACATCGAGAATTACAGCAAAACAGATGATAAAGTTATTATACCGTACACATTCTGAAGCAACATAGAACAGTGGCGCTTAAAGATAATGGCGCATATTCAATTCTAGCTGAATTTTATTTCTTTCGAATGATGTAAAAAATCGTTACTTGAGAATAGAGCACAAGTTTGCTAGCATTATGCATGAAAGGTTGCATCCTCTCTGGTTCCACTTCCATACACCCAAAGGCACCATTTGCCTGCCACTCATGTTCTAATTAATGACACTAAAAGGATATGATTCGCGTATATAGAGTTACTCTTATAGCAAAGGTGAAGAGTGCACACAAGGTAGAACACATCGCCTCAGGCAACTTGGTCAGGTTTAGTTGGAACAGGAAGTGTCCTGTTTCATACGTCCACCTAAGACAGGTGACGAGAATAATTAGCTTTAGAGTAACGTAACGGATAAATAAAGGTATAATAACAATAGGGGATATCCTGGATGAGAATGGTAATATCATAAGTAGAGAAAATATCCACTCAAAAAGGAATGTTATATGTGATTTCCTATTACACCTGAGCTTAAAGATGAAAATTCCTATTATATGTCAACAAAGAAATATGCATTACTTGCATGTATTTCCACAATTATCCCATATCCTATATGATATTGAAATAGGAAACAAAGGTAACAAAAATGTTTATTTCAATTCTTTAGGGAATGACTCATTCATGTTGGATTCCCTTGTAGACAAATGGAGTGAGACTCTGAATGATGATATAAATATTGATATGTTGACCTCTTTCAAAAATGCAAAAAAGCATTCCCCATCTGTATATCAATATTTTAATCAATTTAAGCTATTACATAGAAGAGGAATAAACAACCAACTTCTGAAAAAAATGAATCTAACAGATTCAGACAAATGTTTATACTGCAAAGAATACACTGAAACAATAGAACATATTTATCTAGAATGTACAAACTCCATATCAATATGGAATTCATTAATTACATGGGTGAGGAGTATTTATGACAACCATTTCATCATATCAGACTATGAAAATTTGTTTGGTGGTCCAACAAATAAATCCATTACCAATATGATAGCTATTAGCGTAAAAGATGTCATTTACCAAAAAAGAAAATCAGGGGGAGAAATGATGATCACTGGTGTGAAAAGATGTTTACTGAAAAATCTGAATATTTTGAAATCAAAAGAGGTGTTACTTGATAACCTTTTAACCTTTGAAAACAAATGGAACATTTTATTATTGACTTCAAAAATGATATTAATGTACGAAATAGCTGGTACATTATTTAAAACCACTTGAAACAATTCTAATTCTTGAACAGTAGACCAGAACTGTTACTGTTACTATTCTGTCTTGTACTTGTATTGGTACATTAATCCAAGGGAATATGTCAGTACGATATTGACTACAAATATCATTATTGTTCTATGAAGTCTTACTATGATTCTTCCTCTACAGTATCTACATCAATAATACACTAGTCCTCCTGCTCAACTCATGAGCTATTATTTGTAATATTGTGGCATAACATGCCATGGGAAAAAAACCCTGTTGCACATGTGTGCAATTTGAAATTTAAATAAAAAAACATTGAGAATTACAGCAAAGCAGGTGATAAAGTTATTATACCGTTCAAATTCTGAAGCAACATAGAACAGGGGCGCTTAAAGACAATGGTGCATATTCAATTCTAGCTCAATTTTATTTCTTTTGAATTATGTAAAAAAAGGGTCTTTGAGAAAAGTGAACAAGTTTACCTCGGTAAAGTATAAGTGTACTCAAGACCTCCAATGTCTGTCCTGTGTGTAAATTTATGGAGGCATATATCCAGAGATATGTGAGATGATATAGATATTATGTAATGTATTTAAGGATATTGTAATATTGTAACATTATAATAAGTTAAAAATAAATAAATGAACATTGGGTTACCAATTGTTCTTGGAAAAAAAGTTTGTCAGCATTATGCATGAAAGGTTGCGTCGTCTCTGCTTCTAATTTCTTACATGCAAAGGCATCAGTTACTTGACACTCATGTTCTATATGACACTAAAAAGATCTGATTCGCGTGTGTGGAGTTACTCTCACAGCAAAGGTGAAGAGTGCACACAAGGTAGAACACATTGCCTCAGGCAACTTGGTCAGTTTGAGTTGGAACAGGAAGTGTCTGTTTCATACGTCCATCTATGACAAGTGACGAGGGAAATAAGCTTTAAGCCCCCTTCCCACTGTCAAGAACGTCCAGAGGAACATAGCAAGAAACACCAAGAATTGGAAAATTTACCAGTTCTTGCAAAAGTTTTGTCATGTTTCTTTTTGTTTCTTCGATGTAGTTTGTATGTTCTTGGTATGTTGTTTGACGTTCTTCGATGTCCTTGTTGTATTCCGGAACCTCCAAAAAAGTTTTGAAATGTTCAAAACTTTCTTTGCAGTTCTTGTATCACGCTTAAATAATTTTTAAACTCGGCTTCAGCATAGACGAAAAGTGGCTTCTCGGAGCGGCCATATCAGATTTCCTGCACCTGGCTGTGAAACGTCACCTTTGGTCCCACTCCCGACTCACTTTTTATATCAATTTAGCAACAAGAAAATTGAAAAAGTGTATTGGTTTATTAATCATGTTATGGTTTTACAATTAATCTTAATCCACATAGAGCAGGAGTGCTTAAAGACAATGGTGCATATTCAATTATTAGACTAGCTATATTTTATTTTTTTCGAAGTATGTGAAAAAGGTTTCCTTGAGAAAAGAGCACAAGTTTACAAGCGTTATGCATGAAACGTTGCATCCATCCTCTCTGCTTCTAATTCCATACATCCAAAGGCATCAGTTACTTGACACTCATGTTCTAGGTGACACTAAAAGGATCTGATTCGCGTGTGAGGAGTTACTCTTGCAGCAAAGGTGAAGAGTGCACACAAGGTAGAACTCATCGCCTCAGGCAACTTGGTCAGGTTGAGTTGGAACAAGAAGTGTCCTATTACATACGTCCATATACGACAAGTGACAAGAAAATAAGCTTTATGCCCCCTTCCCACTGTCAAGAATGTCCAGGGGAACATAGCAAGAAACACCAAGAATTGGAAAATTTACCAGTTCTTGCAAAATTTTCTCGTTTCTTTTTGTTTCTTTGATGTTTTTTGTATGTTCTTGGTATGTTCTGGAACCTCCAAGAAAGTTTTGAAATGTTCAAAACTTTCTTGGCAGTTCTTGTATCATGCTTCAATGCGTTTGGTCGTAGTACACTTGTAACACCGTCTTAACTTGTTTGTGAAACATTCTTGTTGTTGATTCTTGATTCTTCCTTATTCTTGGGTGGCACTTACAGCAAAGGTGAAGAGTGCACACAAGGTACTTAGGACACGCCGCCTTTGCAACTTGGTCAGGTTGAGTAGGAACAGGAGGTGTCAAGATGGGCTACTGATTAGATAATCTTACAATCTGATAATACATTTCATCATTTACATCAAAGTATGATTGACAATGCTATATCTACATGGTCATAAAGATAAACATAAGCATATTTCAAAGTTATTTGATCATTCACACACATTCGCTATTGACATGTCACAAGGTAATACAGAATCTTCCATATAGCATATGAAATATGATATCATTTGATAACACAATAGTAAAACTCTCTATAAAAGAAGCATTGTTTGCATTGCCATACATTTTTCGAGATGCCAGATTACCGGCTATTTTTTTCTAATCCTATCTTTGCAATTCGACTCAGAATATTTGCTGAGAAGGATAGTCTGGCTTCAATAAGCCCCGTGCCAGAGCTTTTAATCCATAGTCTTGGTCTTAGTTACTTTAGTAGTCGTTTCAATTGCCGCCAGTGCACCGCTTCGAGTGCCATGCCACTGAGTTTAATATTGCCCCGCAGTCCGAGTTTTGGTTGCGTAAGTAGTGTTCTCAGTTGCCACCAGGGCGGCGCTGCGAGAACCACGCCACTTGCACTGAGTTTAATATTGCTCCACAGTCCGAGTTTTGGTTGCGTAAGTAGTGTTCTCAGTTGCCACCAGGACGGCGCTGCGAGTACCACGCCACTGGCACTGAGTTTAGTATTGCTCCACAGTCCGGGTCTTGGTTGCTTTAGTAGTGTTCTCAGTTGCCACCAGGGCAGCGCTGCGAGCGCCACACCACTGGCACTGAGTTTAATATTGCTCCGAAGTCCGAGTTTTGGTTATTTTAGTAGTGTTCTCAATCGCCACCAAGGCGGGACTGTGAGAACCAAGTCACTAAGTTTAATATTGCTCCGAAGTCCAAATTTGGTGACTTTAGTAGTGTTCTCAATTGCCACCAGGGTGGCGCTGCGAGAGCCACGCCACTGAGTTTAGGATAACTCCACAGTCAGAGTTTTGGTTGCTTTTGTAGTGTTCTCAGTTGCCACCAGGGCGGCGCTGCGAGAACCCTACCATCTTAGATGAATACAAGTTAGAACGGATTGTAGCGAGAGACCAATTAACATATGCGCTAAAGATCTGGCTATCCAAGGGGTCTCGAATCTGGCATCAGTGAGACCTCACTAGGACAAGGAGACCAATAAGGGGTCGCGTATCACTTACATTACAGAGAAAGTTGCGCACCAACATGCGCAGAGAGTCACTTTTGGGCTATTCGCAGCAGCCTGGTTGTTAAGGTTGACCAGCTGGTTTCATATCCACTTGTTTATATACATCTCAGATGCCATTGAGTTTATGATTGTTCCACAGTCCGGGTCTTGGTTGCATTAGTAGTGTTCTCAGTTGCCACCAGGGCGGCGCTGCGTGCACCATGCCACTCATGAGGACCAACTAGTCGATGGTGGCAAGGCGAACAGGGACCGAAATAAAAGTTAAGTGCGAGCCTAGGGTCCTTGAACAGCAATCGCAGGAATGACGGTTGAGCTCCTATTTCTTTTGCTAAAGTGTCCCTGTAAACGATCCCATCTACCTTTGGCTACAATAAATATATATATAAAGTTCAAATAGATTGCAATCAAATATATTTTTTCTTGTTTAAACATCTGCCTTTGGCAACAATAAATAAATAAATAAAGTTCAAATGGAGTATATTTATGAAATATTTTTCGCTTTTGAACAAGTTAACTTCCTGCTAACAAAGAAGCATGGCCATGCTATCATACAAATGCAAGTAACAATATAATAGAAAAACATGAACAAGACAGGTTAAATTAATGAATTAATTACCAATATTAACTACAATACACTAACAAATTGAATTATTGGTCAGAGTAGTTCATATTGTATATAAAACATAAGTGTTGCTTTTTTCGGCTTATTCAAGCAGCAATCAGCATTTGTACCACAAGACTGGTCATTAAATCCCCATAATGCCCTCCATTACAGGGCATTACATCTCACCAAATGCCTTGTTACACCCCGGGTATATCACATACACCTTAGCTTCCTTGGGGTCTTCTATCACACGCACACGTGTCTATGCATACAAGTAGGGTCGCATAATAAATGTTACTTACCACATAATATCCTGTGTTCTTTTTAATCTTCTGGATTGTGTTATTAACCTCTTTCTTCATGTCAGGGTATCTTGGGAGTTTGAGTTTTCCCGCCATAACCCTGGCCGCCCACCTTGCTTGTAGCTCAGCCACGGGTAGTACCGAGCCTGACACCCTGGCCATGCCCAAAATGGCCATGGTAGGGTGCTGCAGGTGAATTGGCCACATGATACGGTAGAGTTCTAATTCCCCGGAAGATCCTTCAAATAGACGTGGAATTATAAGCTCTTTTCAAGTTTACACACACACACATATATATATACATATATATATATATATATATATATATATATATATATATATATATATATATATATATATATATATATATATATATATATATATATATATATATATATATATATATATATATATATATGTATGTATGTATGTATGTATGTATGTATGTATGTATGTATGTATGTAGGTATGTAGGTATGTATGTATGTATGTATGTATGTATGTATATATATATATAATTTATATATATATATATATATATATATTTATATATATATATATATATATATATATATATATATATATATATATATATATATATTTATATATATATATATATATATATATATATATATATATATATATATATATATATATATATATATATACATATATATATATATATATATATATATATATATATACCAATGTGACGGAAAGATCAATCCGTAATAAAGAGCATTATAACTTCTTAAGGTTTTACTCAATTTAAATGTAATAACGTTTTCAAATGTGAAAAATGAGAAAAATATACATTTTTGAATTGCAGATTCCATTATTTGGAAAAAAAGTCAAAATTGAAAAGAACTGCGATATTCTTTTCTTTAAGATACTCTTTGCTAGAACTATGCCTGGTTTAAGCAAATCCGTTCTCATTTGATACCCAAAATGTACGTTTAAAGCGATCATGTTTTTGTGAGATCTCATATGGAGATACTACTCGGTGTAGCCTAGACATTCATAGTTGATCTGATTATGAGGGAAAAGTTATTGGCTTTACATATATACACATTCTAAGATGATCCAAAATTCACAAATTGACCCCATGAGTCATCGTAAGTTATCAATTGCTTACATCATATAGTCAATAAAAATCACATTTGCATCTATAGTCTCAGTAAACGTATGTATCTTTACAGCACAATTGGTATTTTCAGTTTTAAGCCATTGTTTTTGCTACGTATATCTATATTGCCAAATATAGACGATCAACACCATTGATCGAATGATTTGCTTTCTGGTAATACAAATGTGACAACATTCTGATTGTAACATTTTAAATGTTCATGTTTTTTGTTTCCTTTTAGAAAATACAATATATCAACTTCTATGGAGATGGTATGAATTTATATTAAAAGTATTAAGCGTTTTTTACCTTTAAGTAACTTCTCATCAATGAATCCACATTCCATCCTGAAGCCCGTTGCAAAGACTACGTTTTCTAAGCATTCAAGAACACCGCCATCTTCCAACATGGCGCCAGACTGAGAAAACCGCTTCACTCCCGCTCGGACAGATATCCTTCCGCTGGATATCCTAAGGCCTATTTCGTCGTTGACCATTTCTGCGGGAGAAAGGGCATCTGGGGAAGCCCCAATACCAAAGTTCTCGTGGTCAAGCCGGCTTTGGATGTGGCCAGCCAACGAGTAGTCACAGAGCCAGGATGGGAGGCGATATTTGGTAAAGCGTGTTTCGGACATATCTATCGGTAATCCGCCCTCGGCGAGTCTTGGGATGACCCACGTGCCACGTCCCACGCTGAGGTACACCTGCAAATAGAGAAATGAATATATTCTTGGTTACTTGTTTGTATTTGTCTATCTGTTGCTCGGTTCTTTTGTTCGTTCATTGGCCTTCCGTACTATGAACCAAGTGTGAAAGAGCAAGTAAAAAACTTCCACGACAGTTTTTTGAGGGGAGAAAAATATATATATATATATTTTTTTTTTTTCACCGTTTTAAGGGGGAGAACATAAACAACTTTATTTCCACCGTTTTTTCGGGAGCGAAAATAAAAAAACTGTGTTTTCAGGACCGTTTGGGGCAGAGAAAATAGAAAACTTCTTATTTTCACATTTTTGTTTGGGAGAGAAAATGAAAAAAGATATGATCACGACCATTTTTTGGGAGAGAAAATAAACAACTTTATTTTCACGACCGATTTCTGGCCAGAGAAAATTTTAAAAACACTTAATTTTCACGCCCGTTTTTTGGGAGAATTTTTTTTTTCGATTAATTTTCATGACCGTTTTGGAGGAGTGAAAATAAAACTATTTTTTCCGACCACTCTAGAGGGAGGGTAAATAAAACTTTATTTTTTCCGGACCGCAAATGATCAGTTGCCTTTCTCAATTTTCCATTGGTATGGGGAGCGATATACTAGTATTATATATATTATATCAAATAGTAAAATGTCGCTGGCCCCCTAGGGAGGTGAAACAAGTAAGAAACTACAATTTGACAATTTAGCTTATAGAAAGTGTTCATTGCGTGAAAGGTGTCCTGATGATGAATGCATTAAGCGTCATTGAAGTGTCCTCACAGCAGGATGAACGATATTTTGAGTAAAAAAACCTCAAAGACATGCATTGTGCTTTGAAACGGAGCTGCTACGTATACCCATAGTTAAGTGTCTCAGGGACGTCCCAAAGAAGTCTAGATTGGAGAAACCTCCTGCACATAATACATAATTAATTAACCAATCAATCAATTACAAATACAAATCATAGCATACCTTTGTTGCTACTCGTGACACATCTACTGCTATATCACCAGCGGAGTGGGAATTGCCGACAACTAACACATTCTTGTCTCTGAACTTCTCAGGTCTCCTGTATGTGATGCTGTGTGAGACCTCCCCCTCAAACTCCCCCAGGCCCTGGATACTGGGGGTAAAGGGGGCATGGAAAAACCCACTTCCCACCATGACAGCATCAAACGTTTCTTTCCTCTCTTTCTCAGTGACGCCCTTAAAGTTGTCGCAATAGGTTATAGTCCATCTCCCCTTTTCCTCATAGTCTGCAGCCTTCTCAATCTAAACAATGGAAGGGTGTAAGTTATACGGTCAGGCAGGCAGTTTTCAGAAAAACCCAATTTTGGACAGACAAAATCTTCTATGAAGAATTTTCAATTTTGATTTTTGGGGGGTAGTACACAAATACTTTCTTAACAAATCATCTCCAAGCACATGGCAGTAATGTAAATTTCCATTTTTGACACAATAGACTATTAAATGTACTTGGTGTAAGGTTTTCAAGTAGCTGAGTATATAGCTCGTTTTAGGCGGGTAGAAATTGTTGAATGGCAGGTTTGGGTAGAAATTTTCAAAATCCAGGCTGAGACCTTCGTTATACCTAATCAGTTTGTAAGATAGCGACTTCCCCTGTCGTCATAGTCTGCAGCCTTTTAACCTATACAAGGGTAACGTACAGTAACAGTTATGCCCAATTATACTAAGTTTCTTCGATGGAATAATTGAAAATTGAAAAATTATAACGATTATCAATAATGCAGTGAAACGTTCAAGTAAATGGTAAAACTGGTTGCCTCTACTATAGTAGAAACACACAAAAACAAATTGTCAAATTCACACCATACCTTGAGTATCTTGGTGTTGTATTGTATGTAGTGTAGGAGATTGAACTGTGAGGCGTACTCCATGATATAGGTGTGCATCTCTGGTCCCGTCATGTAGGGCGTCTGATCCGGAGGGAAGGGGAAGTCGCTGAAGCACGACAGCTCCTTGCTGACGTTTGTTATAAGGGAGGCGTAGATACCTGCCCCCTGCCCCTCTCTGACCTCATCAGAATAGGCCCACACCCCTCCTAGAAACGAGTAATGTAATATGTAATGTACTTCATTGACTGTAATCTGGGAATACAAAATAGCACTTTACAAAATAAATATATAATGCGATATACAAAGGGAAAAAATAACTGAAGTAGCGTAAAGCTTACACCTAGGTGAGTAAGGCGAGTTATCCACCTTTAAACGAAAACAATTTAAAAATTCTTATACAAGAAATAATAATAGCTTAAACTTGGGCGAAATAATGTTACTTACATCCAATTGAAGGTGTGTTACAGAGAAAGGACACAGGATAAAGTGTTTACGTACACAACACAATAAACCAAAACACAGTGAGAGTATCTATCTGCCATGTTAATGCCAAGTCAACGTTCATACAAAGAACATGGATGGAAGGATTTTCGAAAAACATCTGCACCCTGTCATGTTGAAACACATTGGATAGCTCTCGCTACGTACTCTCAGGTGAGTAACTATGTGCCAATGTCTCGTCATTTTCGAAAGTTTTTATCATTTTGCATTGGCCAAATTAGCCACCAGCAGAATAAGGGTCGAGTGTCAAATTATCTCTGTGTCGTTGTGTATAACACAAACCAACTACGAAAACGTTAAGAAAAACGTACATAAGTATAGACATGATTACTCGTGAACCTCTCTAATGTAAGGTATAAGATTTCGATTTAGTGGTTATATATATATATATATATACATATATATATATATATATATATATATATATATATATATATATATATATATATATATATATATATATATATATATATATATATATATATATATATATATTCCTTTATGTGATTAAAAACCACATTCATTTTTCATCCAATCACTTTTAGTGTGAATCAAAACCACTTGTGTTTATCTTGGTTTTAACCCACACTTGTTGTTCATTGCGCTTCTCGTATCGGTTAGGTGGTTGTTCACATTTCAGCTGGTGTTTGATTGACGGTATACAAAATACGTTGGATAAGATAAGATAAGGAAATAAATCAGGAAACTGTTTTGCACTTAAGACAACGAATAGAGCTATACAGTTAGCTTAGATGGCGGATAAATGTGGAGATGCTTAGACGCTCAAAATGGTGCCAATGTCACAAAACCTACCTGCGCGATCATACTGTTCGAAGCAGACAGGTTGCAGTCCCTCCTCCAGACACGCCTTGATGGCGGTCAGTCCACAGACTCCTGCCCCTATTATCGCCACCCGCGGCATCCTGCAAGATCCAAAATTACAAGTAAAGACATTCAGTTCCTGCACCAGTCGACCGGACATCTGACAGTGTATGGTTGTACAAACCCCTGTGGATAATATGTCAAAAAGTACATCACTGACTCGCGTAGCTTGCGAGGCGATGCTGTGTGCAGTCTTGACTCTTACGCTCATTCACTCATCTACATGTAGGAAAACTAGGCGGCGATCGGGCGTACGGTCGTATAGTATGATGCCCGGGCTGCTTCCTCTTTGCAGCTTACAACTGGCTTTAGTCACAACCTAGCCTGAATATGGCAGAAAAAGTGACGCTAATCAAAATTCCGAATTTCTCTAGCCAAAGTCGCCATGTCCAAAAAGGAAGAAATAGCGTATGTTCATGACTCCAAGCTACTCCTATGGTTCATTTCCTAAGGCTATGACCAGTGCTTAATTTAGGGCTATGTTATCTTTGATTATAATTTATTTTGAAATAAGTTCACAGTGGCGATTACAATGTAATTTCCTGGTATATGAAATACCCATGTGGTGCAAGGGATTTTTGGGTTATTTTGAGCCGAAGCAAAAACCTGCAATCCACGCAAAATCAGAAGATTTCACGCGGTTCGCTATTTGGGTCTCTTTCGCAGCATTTTGTTTAGTTCCTAATCCTGGCCACCAGGGTTCAGGTTAATAGTTTAACTTATGAGTGGGCTATTATCTTTGACGGGGGTTGGCAAATTAATAACCATACAGATATGTTAATGAAATAACTTTTATTTTATGTATCAAATCACACTTGCAGCATGACGATATTATTCACAGTTATAAAAAGCACACAGAGATAGCTTTTGAACTGAAAATATCATAACAGCACTTACATTATGTATACTTTCAAGATAAAATACCTCCGTTTTCAGCATATTATGAAATATCATTTGAAAAACAAAATTACGAGGTGGTGAAAATGCCTTGTCAGCTACTGGTGATTTTTCTTGAAGTGCTATCTGATGATGCTAGGCCACTATGCACCTTTCCCTCTTAATCCCATAGAAAAATACATGGCCGCACAATTCCAATTAGTAAGGAATTACCTCCGAATGCTTACTGTTAGGAATCAATTACTACACACAGTAATTGGGTCAGGTGAGATACACTGGATGGAATGGAGCACACTGACCTACTTGTTGAGAAAAAGATTGAGGATTTTTCAAAGTCAGCAAAATATTCAAGTTACAGTAGCTTATCGGTAGATTTCTTCAAATTAGGTGCTCAATCAAAAGACAGTAATGTTAAGGTCTGAAATCAATAGAGTACTGCTCAAATCAGTAGGTTTGAGCAGGTATGAACGGAAATAGTTCAGCCCTGCCATTAAGGTAGAACCTTCCCCGATACCCGGGTTATTTTTAAAACTTAAAAATCTGAAAACTGAGTTAAATGTAGACAACGGCACTTATGTTATTGTATAGCTTACATCTCATAGTTAGAGTATAATGATAAACTTATCAATACTTTGCTATTTTGAGTTGATATGTCACCCTTTACGCACATATCTGGATGTGTTTCGTTTTTTGACAAAATATCAAGACTCCCCCTTTACTTGAAAACCAAACTCTACCATTTGATCATTCATCTCTTTGGTAAGGTGCAAGGTCCTATCTAAACCGGGAATCTGCACGATGAGTATGTTAAAAACATTTTTGAATATTCCCATTCGAAATCAAGATAACTAACAGCACATGGTTTATGTAGTAAATGCTGAATTTAAGGTCCTGGCAGTGTCATAATACGAGGTACTTATGACATGACCTTGCACCTAGATGGGATTCATATCTCTCATATTCTAAAACAATGGCTTCGAAGACCGTATCGTTATTCACTTTCAGCCAAAAAATGAGATGAAAATATTGGTCAAAATGGTCTACCTCGAAGGAATCTGCATGGCCGAAGCAGACACCCCTGTTGTTTGGGACCAATTTAACACGGAGGTCTCAAAGGGGCCCGGCCTTTGTTCTCGTGGTCGTACCACAATAGGAAGTTGCTAGGTCTCCATGCTTAGGGGCCAGCTAAAGACACCACCTAGTGATGATAATCCTGCTGTACTCAATTATCACCTTAACTCAATATGTCGCTCTGGTGCAAATGAAGGCTGTTCCATATTATTTCACCTTATCATCGCCATCATCATCAGTAGCAGCTTCAGCAGCAGCAGCAGCAGCAGCAGCAGCAGTAGTAGTAGTAGCAGCAGCAGCAGCAGCAGCAGCAGTAGTAGTAGTAGTAGTAGTAGTAGTAGTAGTAGTAGTAGTAGATGTAATGTTAGTAATAGTCGGCGTAGCAGCAGCACAGTACCGCATATTATCATAATTATTATTATTATTATTATTATTATTATTATTATTATTATTATTATTATTATTTTTCCAAATCAGTTTCATTGAGATGAAATCCCGGAGGTTGTTGATGATGGTGTAGGTGACATTGAAACTGAAATAATCATTATTATTATTATTGTTGTTATCATCATCATCATCATCATCATCATCATCATCATCATCATCATCATCATCATTATTATTATTATTATTATTATTATTATTATTATTGAACTGCCTCTTATAAGAACACCTTTGCCCTGTTGTTTATAGTGTAGAAGTACTAGTGTAAAACCCTCTGAGATGTGAACTACTTCTCACAAGAACACTTTTGCCCTAGTGTTTACATTTTAGAGGCTGTGTACAAACATCTGAGATGTAAACTACTTAAAACACGAATGTATTCATGCAGTCTTATGAGAAACTTGAAACCTTTGCCCCGGTCGGTGTTGACGTAAAATCTCTGAGATGTGAACTACTTCTAATAACATCTAAGCTTCTAATGAGGAACTCCTCTGCCCTGTTGTTAACATCTTAGATGGTGTGTAAAAACATATGAGATGTGAACTACCGACTTCTAACACCGTCGAATCATGTATTCATCTAAGCTTCTAATGAAATTACCTTTGCCCTGGTGTTAACAGTTTAGAGGTTGTGTAAAAACCTCTGAGCTGTGAACTACTTCCCTAGATTCATCTAAGCTACATACAACGCGAACGTATTCATCTAAGCTACCAATCAGAACTCGTTTGCTCTGGACGCCTGACGTTAGCAGTTTACAGGTGTTCACATCTCAGAGGTTCCATTGTGCTCAGGTACATTTTTTGATGTATATGTTGTTTACATGTGTGTGCCTATTCACTCACCTGTGGCCGATAGCCTATGCTCCGTAGTGCTGTGTGCAAGCTTGGATGTTTGGTCATCTAAGGTGCAGGTACAGGTGTTGATAAGGAGGTCAGCTGATTCGGTAACTGGTCCGACCGGTCAGAGACTATTCATAGCGTGGCCCTCGTTTTTTCACGCTCCGTGGCGGGACTGACACAAACCAAGGTTGGTCGAAACTGACCAGCGCTTGGTTTGCGTAATGACAATTTGAAAGTCGAAATTTCGTTAATCGTCACATTTTCTGCCAGATCTTGGCGAAATTGGGACGTAACACTTTGTTTAAGTTTAACGATGCCGCAATGAGTCCCATGTGAAACTGCAATCTAAATCTAAGTCACCGAGAACATTCTAACTTGCCTCAATCGATATAGCAAACTGCACGCCCCGGTATGCGTTTTTAGCGTGAAACGGCTATAAAACATCTTGATTTGCAAAAACGCGAAAATATGTATTTTTCTGGTGACAAATTTATTGATTTTCGTAAAAGAACACAACCGACATAAACTTACTGAACGATCATGTTGCTGATTTGTACGACGATGCTGAAAATTTAACAGTGAATGCTGATCCTGTGTGTATGTATGTATGTATGTATGTATGTGTGTGTGTGTGTATGTGTGCGTGCGTGCGTGCGTGTGTGTGTGTGTATGCATGCATGCATGCATGTATGTATGTATGTATGTATGTATGTATGTACATGTATGTATGTATGCATGCATGAGTGTATGTATGTATGCATGTATGTCTGTATGTATGCATGCATGTATGTATTTGTGTATATATGTATGTATGTGCTTTACAACCCTTGCCCCCCCCCCCCACCCCAGCCCAAAGTATGGGATGTAAGTAGAAACTATTTGATTAACTGTGTGAAAAGCAGATTAATTAGCACGAAATGTGACTAGTCATGTTACGTACGTGTTGAACATTCACCCGACCGACCTTGACTCGTCACTGCTATCCCATCTCTACCTGCAGGGCCTGCACACCAGTCCTTTGAAGAACATCTAGGTAAGATGAATCTTATTCAGAGCACATCTTTAACTAAATAACACATCATTAGATCTAAATTAACAAGTTCTTAAATACTGTTTATTCGGATACTATCATGGCCAGGTAATATAACATATAGATTATTATAGTGCTTGACAATTGATGATATTTACCCATATACAATATATTGTTTATTTCTTGTTCCTAGCATAGTTTTACCACATAGAAATAGCGGATATGCATGTATGTAGTATATGTATGTATATAGTATATGTATGTATGTATGGATGTATGTTTGTTTATATGTATGTATGTACGTATGTATGTATGTATGTGTGTATGTATGTATGTATGCATATAAATTATGTATGTACGTGCATACGTATATATGTATGTATATATGTATGTATGTATGTATGTATATATGTTTACATATGTATGTATGTGGCACTTTATTTCTTGTCACTGTACACACTTAGTTTCTTGTCACTGCTGGTAACACACTTAAAATAACCCCTCTCCTAGTTCTGCACTCTTGTCCCCTTTCTAACAATTGATATCCAAAGTTTTACTTATGAAAGTAGGTCAACAACAGTTACACACAGCAATACACCCCAAATTTGTTGTTGACCTACTTTCTTTGGTAAAATATATACGGAAGTTGTGTGCTTTAAGGAACTATCTGTCAGCAACTCCAGATTTTCCATCAAATGCATTTTATTTACAAAGAAAATATACCCTTTAATGATCAAAAAACAGTCATTTGAGTTAAAACATTGAAAATCAGAAACCGTGGTTCTATTCAGGTCAATTCAAGCAGCTAAATTCACGGTTGAAACACTAAGACCACGGGTATTGCATATTACCAATTTCAGAATGCGGACAAGCGTGCTAAACTAAGAGGTTATTTGAGTGTTTTACCAGCATAACAGCCTTACACCAGAATATATTGTACACTAACTATCATGGTAGTGACTCCACGTGATGGTAAAATGTGGGTCATATACTCTCATTCATTGGCGCAGTCAGCTGCGAAAGTGAAAAAATATTTATAAAAAACAAATAGCGAAGAACTCCACAAATTTTAGGGCAGAGGCTGAATCATAATGACCTTGAAATAATTGTGCTAATCCGATGAAGAACCTGACAGTATTAACTGAATTTATGATCACATGGTTATGAGGAAAAAGTTCCCTGAGCAAGTACGTTATTCCTATGTGGGCCTGTCAAGAAGAATATCACAAACACTATGCAGAATTGTATAAGCCAGGCCTACATATATTTATCCTTATAGCAAAGGGTGAAGAAGAAAGAATGGAATTATATGGTAAGTATGTGATCTTTGATACACTTTGCGAACTTAACCCAAGATAGTAAGAGGCCACAGTGACTCGCCAGGATGTAGATGTGTCAAAACAAGTGCAGACGTGTCAAAACAAGTGCAGACGTGTCAAAACAAGTGCAGATGTGTCAAAACAAGTGAAGACGTGTCATAACAAATGTATATATGTATGTATGCATGTATTTCTGTTTGTGTGCATGTTTGTATGTGCGTTTGGATTTGGAATTTCGATTTTTTGTCACTTTTTCTACCGTAGTGGGTATTCTCATATGCCGACCCCGGGATTCGAACCCAGGCAGTGGTGAGAGACAGCTAGGCTAGGCCAATTGCACCCTCATACCCAATGTATTAGTTTGCTCAAATCATAGTAGTAGTAGTAGTAGTAGTAGTAGTAGTAGTAGTAGTAGTAGTAGTAGTAGTAGTAGTAGCAGCAGTAGTGGTAGTAGTAGTGGTAGTAGCAGCAGCAGCAGCAGTAGTAGTAGTAGTTGTAGTAGTAGCAATAGTAGTAGTTGTAGTAGTAGTGGTTGTAGTAGTAGTAGTAATAGTAGTAGTAGTAGTAGTAGTAGTAGTAGTTGTAGTAGTAGTAGTAGCAGAAGCAGTAGTAGTAGTAGCAGTAGTTGTAGTAGTAGTAGTAGTAGTAGTAGCAGTAGAAGTAGTAGTAGTAGTAGTAGTAGTAGTAGTAGTAGTAGCACTAGTAGTAGTAGTAGTAGTAGTAGCAGTAGCAGTAGTAGTAGTAATTAGTAGTAGCAATAGTAGTAGTAGTAGTGGTAGTAGTAGTAGTAGTAGCAGCAGCAGTAGTAGTAGCAGCAGCAGCAGCAGCAGCAGTAGCAGCAGCAGCAGCAGCAGTAGTAGTAGTAGTAGTAGTAGTAGTAGTAGTAAGCATTAACGGAACAGGTGGGACTAGCCGGAGCAAGGTCACAAGTAGATCTTCAAATGAGAAAGGCTTTTTAAATAAGGACCTTATTACATATGAAGAATTGAGGAAATGACTGACTTCTAATGGATTCTGGAGAAACGTTCTCTCTGCATTAAGAGTTCTGTGGAAAAGCAACTGTATTTTTAACAAAGATGCAATTTTAGAGACTCCAATCTGGTTTAACCTCTTATTTAGTCTCCAAATCAGAAATGAGTGACACTAATCTCTGACTGTATTGATTATTCGACGTTTCCTCTCACACCTGAAGAGATAAACATTTTTTTATTTTTTGGAACATTTTTATTCAGTTGCATGTAAAATAACGAAACAGTGTACAAATAGTGTTCTAATGTTGTATTCTGCACAGCAGTATGGAGTTCAGTTACAATGGTATAGATTTGTAATGCTTACATGACAATAAGACAGTATGATAAACCTTTATATCATCTTCTGTTCTTATTACTGTAATACATATTGAGCAGATTCCACCTTTTTTTCAAATATATGCGATTTATGAAGAGATAAACATACCATATAAGGAATTTAGATTGTGCAACTTCAAAAATAAAAACCCAATTAGATTGGAGAGATTTAGCAGACCCCAAGGAACTCTTTTCTTCAAATGACATGAAAGGAGTGTCTATTATATACTGCTTGCTCCATCAAAAAGGTAACCAGAAATCTTAGGAGAAATCGATTCTAAATATCGAGAGAAGACAATTTTTTTTTTAACTATGTGGAAATATCCAGATCATTCATCATAAAGGTGTTCGGTTTATAGTTTTGTATCCACCGACGCGCTCACACGACCTTCCTCCCCTAGCAGGCACTGTACACACGGAAACCATTTCAATCCCCCAGGGGATATTCAAGAGCAACTGGCAGCATATAGCGCACAAGCTCTACGCAATGCCTTATCTATGCTAGGTACCCATTTTGCAGCTGGGTAAACTGAGGCAATATGGAATAAACTGTCTTGCCCAAGGACAGACCAAAGTGCCCCGGCCGGGTATTGAACCAGTGACCTACTGATTACTAGTCCGACACCTAACCAACTGAGCTACTTCATTCATCATTCGTCTGTGTAAGATGCATATCATGAATATATTCAATGCCGAACCTTACATCGGAGGTTTTATACCAATGATAAGCTCTGCAAAATGCACATAAAAAATTCTGATAATTTTTTTTATTACAAAACAGCAACTGATAATGTTGATGATATGCTTATATATGTTCACCTCATATCCAGTTTAACCTATTCAAGCAAGGATTCAGGTAAGGACAGCATGTGTCAACACAATAACTGATAATGGTGATCATATGCTTCTATAGTGTTCCGTAGTGGACAAATTATGGTGTAAAGGGAGCCGAAGGGCCAAGGTGACAAGTGGCCCGGGTGGTAGGGGAGCTCTCTCCAATCCAAACAAACAGAAGTAGTAGTCGTAGTAGTAGTAGTAGTAGTAGAATTGCCAGACTAGCAGCAGCAGCAGTAGTAGTAGTAGTAGTAGTAGTAGTAGTAGTAGACTAGCAGCATCAGTAGTAGTAGTAGTAGTAGTAGTAGTAGTAGTAGTAGTAGTAGAATTGCCAGACTAGCAGCAGCAGCAGCAGTAGTAGTAGTAGTAGTAGTAGTAGACTAGTAGTAGTAGTAGTAGTAGTAGTAGTAGTAGTAGTAGTAGTAGTAGTAGTAGAAGTAGTAGTAGTAGAAGTACCAGACTAGCAGCAGCAGTAGTAGTAGTAATGGTAGTAGAGGTAGTAGCAATACTTAGTAGTAGTAGTAGTAGTATTAGTAGAAGTACCAGACTAGCAGCAGCAGTAGTAGTAGTAATAGTAGTGGAGGTAGTGGCAATACTTAGTAGTAGTAGTAGTAGTAGTAGTAGTAGTAGGTTCTAGGACAATATCCCCCCGGACAATATCCCCCGGACAATATCCCCCCGGACAATATCCCCCAGGACAAAATCCCCCCCGGACAATATCCCCCTGTTCCAATATCCCCCCGGACAATATCCCCCCGGATTTTTTTTTTTAATTCCAGTGTTTTAAATTATCCTAAATTGTATGCCGGTAAAAAAAATTCAATTAAAAAAAAAATTGCAGTGTTTAAAATTATTCTAAAATTTTTTTTCAAAAATTCAAAAAAAAAATTAGTGTTTTAAATTATCCTAAATCATGTGCCGGTAAAAAAAAATTCAATTAAAAGAAAAATTGCAGTGTTTTAAATAATTCTAAAAAACTTTTTCAAAAATTCAAAAAAAAATTAGTGTTTTAAATTATCCTAAATCATGTGCTGGTAAAAAAAAAATTCAAAAAAAAAATTCAAAAAAAAAATTGCAGTGTTTTAAATAATTCTAAAAAACTTTCAAAAATTCAAAAAAAAATTAATAAAAAAAAAATCTTTTTTTTAATTCCAGTGTTTTAAATCATCCTTAACACTAATTTTAGTTTTGAATTTAAAAAAAAATAATTTTAGAATAATTTAAAACACTGCAATTTTTTTTAACCGGCACATGATTTAGGATAATTTAAAACACTAAAAAAAATTTAAATTTTTGAAATTTTTTTTTAGAATAATCAAAACACTGCAAATTTTTTTTTAATTGAATTTTTTTACCGGCACATGATTTAGGATAATTTGAAACACTAAATTTTTTTTTTAAATTTTTGAAAAACTTTTTTAGAATAATTTAAAACACTGCAAATTTTTTTTTAATTGAATTTTTTACCGGCACATGATTTAGGATAATTTAAAACACTAAAAAAAAAATTTTAATTTTTGAAAAATTTTTTTTGAATAATTTAAAACACTGCAATTTTTTTTTAATTGAATTTTTTTACCGGCACACAATTTAGGATAATTTAAAACACTGGAATTAAAAAAAAAAAATCCGGGGGGATATTGTCCGGGGGGATATTGGAACGGGGGGATATTGTCCGGGGGGATTTTGTCCTGGGGGGATATTGTCCGGGGGGATATTGTCCGGGGGATATTGTCCGGGGGGATATTGTCCGGGGGGATATTGTCCTGATACCGTAGTAGTAGTAGTAGTAGTAGAAGAAGTACTAGTAGTAGAATCATAATAAAGAAGTTTTTCTTGTTTCCACCAGGATGCCGAGGGTGGCGATAATAGGGGCAGGAGTCTGTGGACTGACTGCCATTAAGGCGTGTCTGGAGGAGGGACTGCAACCTGTCTGCTTCGAACAGTATGACCATGCAGGTAAGTCACGTGACAATGTCCAAAATGATTACTGATGGTGGCCCCTTAGCATCTCCAGAATTATAAACATTCCAATTATTAAGATCACACATATAGATAATAGAAGGAGCCACATATGGCAGCAGTCAATAGAAAATCCGTTTTTTTTTGTCACCAGAAAATCCCTTTCTGTCAACATACATATCAACTTTTCCCTAAATCGAAAGTCATTTTCTGTTTCAATCATAAATTCATTTCCCATGAATAAGGAAAACGAGAAATAGGAATGATGTATATTATATTACTTCCTGTCATCAAGGTGATACTTGAGAGTTTTGAAATACTTGTACATCAAAGAAGGGTGTCCTAAACTTGTTATTTAATGTTACCCATTTGTTATTTATTTTGTAAAGGATAATGGTTATGGGGATGTCTTCTGCCAAACCCATTTGAAAATGGTTTGATTTGACTATGATTTTCTTTAGCTTTGTCTACACCCCTTAAATTAATCCACTGATTATATCAGATGCAAGATTCAACTTGAGATATAACTATACAAAACTGCAATATTTAGTCAATCAAATGTTCCGAAACAATGACAGGTCACCCCGTTCTCAGTTAATACTGATAGCCTAGAGAGCTGCATTTACTTTAAGAAGTTATTTCAATTGCATCAAATACTTTGATTGATAGATGATCTATAGGAATGTTTGATTTCAAACAAATGAATGTCATTCAATTAGGTGTTTGTCCGCTGCATACATTGTATGGGTAGGTTTAATCATATACATTGAAATGCTTTTTACGGTAACTATGCTTCCAGTATAAAAAGGAAAACTAACCAGTAATACAAAGTAATACAAAGCACATTTAAGATTCAATCTTTAAGTGGAGATTGAAGGAAATGTTGTGTGCCTCTTACTAGGTAAAACAAAGCACCTTTTCTATCCCTTATCTTTACTGACCCTTACCGGCCCTGTAGCTTAAGAAACAGTAGGAGGTACTTCCTGATAAGGCTCATTATACCGGCTTACAGGGTCAGCCAGTCATTAGCAGTACCAACAACTGGCAGCCTGACACATTCACTGCATATAGAATTATGGAAAGTCCTAAAGAAAAGGCTAAAAGGAAGCCAAACTTCTCAAAGAATTCAAATCATCTCCTTCATTTACGGATGTCATGAGTACCTAGAGACTTGGAAATTGATTGGACAATAATATAGATGGGAATATTTTATTTCATCTACCATGTAACTTATTTTCCTACATATATCCTTATGGATAATTAGGCTGAACAATTACATTTTGTATCCTATCCTTTATTCATGAACACCATCAACATGTAGAGACTTGAAAGGTTAACTGGACACATATGGATGGGAATATTTTGCTTTATATCCTAGGGAACTCCTATTTTCCTACATGTATTAGAGTTAGACTGGGAAGAATTCTTTGAATATTCAATGGCCCGTAAAACATGTGAAAATTTTCTCAG
This sequence comes from Maea johnstoni, assembly GCA_963942565.1. Classification (NCBI taxonomy): domain Eukaryota; kingdom Metazoa; phylum Annelida; class Polychaeta; order Spionida; family Magelonidae; genus Maea; species Maea johnstoni. Next base: position 14,138,916 of record OZ012695.1, read on the forward strand.
TTTGTAGAAATCTTGCTTGATTTTATTTCTACTGGCTCTTCTCTTGGATATGAAATGTACTGTGGTAGCCTGTTGACCAAGGCATTTGTTGTTGCATGCACACATGTTCAAACAAACATCCTAGAGAGGAAATGAAGGTCAGCAGTTTCCGATCGAAAGTTCCCCTTGGCGTAAATACGCAGAGCAGACAACACTTGCAATGACACAGGTATTGCATGGTATCAATGAGTTTGATGTTCAAGATCATCATTTAAAACTCCACAAAAATCCAGTATTGATAGCCTATCCATCCTATATTTCTCCATTAATTCTGAATCATCCATATAACCCAGAGGATTTGTTTGATTCCTAAATACCCTGGGAGCCCGTCTCCGATGTTGATTCAAAGCTATAAGCGAAATAGCTGCCATTTTAGTCCTGCTTATTCCCCTGCCGTATGGATTGATACTGACCTAGAAGAGGTAAAAGAGAGATACAGGAGCCACAGACCACCCTCAGCCTTATGTGAGATTTTTATGGCTGTGGTACTCTCAGTGTGCTTTGTTTTACCGGCCATAAACCCTAAGTGAGCTGTAAGCTTGATTCTAAGTGTTTCCTGAGATAAGAGACATTTGTATTCCAGGGCCTTGTACTGTAAAATTACTTTCTTTCTGGACGTATGTTCGGATTAGGAATTAAATGAAATGATCTTTGGTTAGTAAGATTTATCAGTCCTTTAATTGCATGCACGTACTGCACGCAGCACCATGGTTCATGAACTTCCCTACATGAACAGGAGAGCTGAGCACTGAGTGTAGCACTGCCAGTACTGAAGTGGTGCTCAGTAGATGTCAGGAAATGGGGTCATGTGACACAAGACGGATGCCCCTATGGATCTTGGCAGGGAGCTCTTGGCTTCACTGGTAAATGCAATTTCCTCTTCAGCAGGTACTGTGGATGGTTTGAAAAGTGGGTCAATTGACAGATACCATATAAAGCACCATATGTTTAGCCCAATTCGTCCCGTATGTATTTTCTATGTATGCATTATGTGAAGTCTTTAATCCATTATTATCTTTATAGATTGATATATTTTTCAATGGTAGATGCAAATTTTTAAAATCTGCAAAGAAATCCTCAAAAAGAATAATAGTTATATTTCTGGTCACTAGGTGGATTATGGGCATACTCTGATGATGTCAAGGAGGGTCAAGGAGCCAGTGTCTACGCTTCTCTCATCACTAACGTCAGCAAGGAGATGTCGTCTTTTAGCGACTTCCCATTTCCGGCAGAGCAGACGCCATATTTGATTCCCCGTCAGATGTACGAATACCTCATGGCTTATGCCGCCCACTTTAAACTCCTGGCTCATGTGAATTTCAATACCAAAATCCTTAAGGTAAAGCTAGTAGAATAAGTACAAGTGCATTTATCTTGAATTGTTCTTCTCACACAAATATGAAATATAATTTTATGAATACTATCTTTCAGACATAAAATACAATTTATGTGTATAATAATTAATAAAAGCAAAAAGTAGTATGACGAGAAAGCAAAGTTCTAAATGCTCGCGCAGAGATAATCTTGATTGATTGAAAGTTAATTTAGGTAAGCTATGTCTTTAATGCACAAACATTTCCTTGAGCTATATCAACAATAATGATAGTAACAATAATAAAAGATAATAATAATAATGATAATAATAATGATAATAATAATAATATAATTATTATAACAACAACAACAATAATAATAATAATAATAATAACAATAATAATAATAATAGTAAAACCATACAAAAACTGAGAAAAAGGAATAGTGATTACTGTGATGATAATAACTCATTATCATTTTTATGTGTTTGTATATATGGTCACGTTCGTTCCAATCCATGCTGATTGTTGCTCTCTGTTCTCCTTGTATAGATTGAGAAGGCTGCAGACTACGAGGAAAAGGGGAGATGGACTATAACCTATTGCGACAACTTTAAGGGCATCACTGAAAAGGAGAGAAAAGAAACGTTTGATGCTGTCATGGTGGGAAGTGGTTTTTTCCATGCCCCCTTTACCCCCAGTATCCCGGGCCTGGGGGAGTTTGAGGGGGAGGTCTCACACAGCATCACATACAGGAGACCTGAGAAGTTCAAAGGGAAAACTGTCTTAGTTGTCGGCAACGCTCATTCTGCTGGTGATATAGCAGTAGATGCGTCAAGAGTAGCAAAAAAGGTACATGTCCGTCCGCTGTCTCTGTTCTATGATGGTGCAGGTGTGAACGGCAGAAAAAAAGAAATGAAATTACACTGTTTTTCTGGAAAAACAAGAAATTTTCTTAATTATTTTCCAAAAACAGCAGAAAAATTGAATTTGTTTCTGCCGTTCACACCTGCACCATCGTACTGTTCACATCTTACTCACAAACACAGGTGTAAACATAGGATATTGAGGCTGAAACGTATCCCAAAACGTAGAGCATGTATGTCAAATCTCACAGTTGATTACATACTTGGTAAAGTTTATAACTCGTTGAGGTGTTCATCGACCATGACTTGATCAGTAACTCATAGCTATTACAATCGGTTATAATATTATTAGGAGTGTATTACGTTATTGGGTGTATGTACTTTTGTGGTCCGGAGTGCAAACTATCCTCAATGGGGTTATTCCATTAAAAATGATAGGTGGGGGGACCGGAAAACAATCCGAATTCCGGGGGGGAGGTAGTAATGGCAATTCAGATTGGGGGGGGGGGGGCTTTGGCGGGCGTTAATAAAGAAGGAATTGAGTCCAGAAGCTGTTTTGGAGGGGGGTTCTGGGTACTGAGAATTAGGAGGGGGTAAATTTCATCTGCCCCCCTCCCCCTCCACTTTTTAAAAATGGAACAGCACACATGGAATATACATAAATCCTAAAATCGAAAAAAATCCAACAGTCTTGCAGCATATTGCCTTTTCCATCCTGTCTCTCAGACCCCGCAAGGGGCACACCTCAAGGTGTGCAATAGGAGTTGGCACCTCCCAGGGAACCCTAAGCTGGGGTGGTACCCTGCTCGCCTTACAAAAGAAGGGGGTTGTGTGGATCTGTCTAAGTATTCCCTGCATATCCCTCTTTGGATCTGAAGTCTCTGCTCTTACTTTACCTCTTTTTCGTCTTTCACCTAGAATAATTATGCTTTGTCATTGTTCTTCAACAGTGACGAAGGACCACTTTTTGGTGATATTGTATGCCACTGAATGGCCTTTGTGCGCCGATGTGCCTTTGAAACTCATTCATTCAATCATTCATTCCTGTCTTTCAGGTGTACCTCAGCGTGGGGCGCGGCACTTGGGTCGTCCAGAGACTGGCCCAGGGGGGTCTACCACGTGACATGACCCAGACCCGCTTCAACCTCTACTGCGTGCCGTCCTGGTTCTACAAACGGGAGCACTTCAGACGTCTGGAGACGCGAATCAACCACACCAACTTCGGTTTAAAGCCTAACTATGGTCAGCTCACACCCGCCTTTATGGTCAACGATGATATAGGTCTGAGGATACTAAGCGGAAGGATAACGGTTAAGGCGGGAGTGAAGCGGTTCGCGCATGCGCAGGCAGAGTTGCAAGATGGCGGAACGATTGATGATATTGATCACGTGGTATTTGCCACAGGCTTCAAAATGGAGTGCGATTTTCTGGATGAATCCTTGTTAAAAGGTAACGCCACTCTAGGTTTATTCAGATTCTCATAAACTGAGAATACATGTACATATATCCATTTATGGGGACAAAGTAGTTCAGTTGGTTAGGTGTCGGACTAGTAATCAGTAGGTCGCTGGTTCAATTCCTGACCGGGGCACTTTGGTCTGTCCTTGGGCAAGACAGTTTATTCCATATTGCTTCAGTCTACCTAGCTGCAAAATGGGTACCTAGCATAGATAAGGCAGTGCTTCGAGCTTGTGCGCTATATGCTGCCAGCTGCTCTGGAATATCCCCTGAGGTATTGAAATGGTCTCCGTGTGTACAGGCCTGCTAGGGGTGGAAGGTTGTGTGAGCGCTTCGGTGGATACAACTCATACAAGACTATAGACCGAATAAAAAACCGACTTTAAACTAATAACACTTATCCTTTTTCCAGACTTAGAAAAGGTCTAATTGTCTATGGATTCATCCCTAAGTAGCTACATTATTGCCCTCGTAAATACTTCATAATATCTGTATATTTGTACCTTTTTCAGTATTCGTTTTTTATCATTATGCGTACATTTATATTGCAAGCTGTAGTCAATACGGATACCATTAAGATACATCCATTGAGCGTTTGGAATAATTGATATGAATCCTCGGCAAGGCTCTTTGTGTAAAAAGCCAGGAATATGCATAACTTGAGACGTTTCTTGTATTTGCACAATCTATAAATCATCAGATAAATATAATGTTGTTTATTTAAAAACTTAGAAGGGACTGTTACTGTCCTTCCCTGCTTCGGAGCATCTCATGGCCATCGATATACAAACCACTTTTAAAAATCTCGCTTTGGATATAAAAAATATAGCCAGAAATAGAAAGTAATAGAAAGAAAATCGCCAAACATCAATGTGAGAAAGTGTTTCGATTAGCGTAGGGATACATATGATATCATGATACAGATAATGATATTGCAATTCTAATGATGTGATACACTATATATCATACCATTTATAACCATATTTTCTACAGGTCCATCAGGAGAGTTAGAACTCTACCGTATCATGTGGCCAATCCACCTGCAGCACCCTACCATGGCCATTTTGGGCATGACCCGGGTTGGGGGTTCGGTACTACCCGTGGCTGAGCTACAGGCCAGATGGGCAGCCAGGGTTATGGCGGGAAAACTCAACCTGCCAAGATACCCTGACATGAAGAAAGAAGTTCATAACACAATCGACAGGATTAAAAAGAACACAGGATATTACGTGGTAAGTAAAAGCAGTAATATTATTATTGTTATTATTTCTTCTTCTTCCATTTCTTCTTCTTCTTCTTCTTCTTCTTCTTCTTTATTATTATTATTATTATTATTATTATTATTATTATTATTATTATTATTATTGTTATTATTTTTATCATTGTTATTATTATCATTATTATTATTATTAGTAGTAGTAGTAGTAGTAGTAGTAGTAGTAGTAGTAGTAGTAGTAGTATCATTAGTATTGTACATATGTAGGTATGTGCCTATTTGGCGGGGTAGCCTTCAGTTTAAAAGTTGTATATCTACTTTTTGTGTGTGCGTGTGTGTGTTTGCTATCAGTAATATGATATTAAAATACTCATGTTCTTTACCTTGTTATTCAAGTCCCATTACTTTGTCAATTTCTTCTATAGGTGCAAAATCATATTCTACATATTTTGCATATAGGTTTCGACGCTGTTCTAAAGCCTTTTGATGCATGTCTAGAAAAGGAAAGTGTGTGTTATGTTTTCTTCTTCATTAAATTATATACAATTTGGAGAATGTAGTATGCCAATTTGGAAAAGGAATCTGTTTGTTGCAATGCGATAATGCCATATCTTAAATTGAATGTTTCTGACATCTATGTCTTTTGTGTTTTTACTAGAGGTCTTAATTGACTTTCTCACAAACTCTTCTGGGATACCAATTTCTCAACACCTAAAAATCGTTTCCTACTCATTCAACTTTTTCAGCCTAAAGTTGAGGGGCCTGTGTATCGTGACGTCATAGCGATAGAACTAGGCGCGCAGCCGTCGTTCCTGCGATTACTCTTCACAGATCCCAGCCTTGCCTTCAATTTCTTCTTCTGTCCTCCTTCCCCCTTCCATCATCGATTGGTCGGTCCTCACACTTGGCCGGACGCTCGCAGCGCCGCCCTAGCGGTCTACAAAAACACTATCAATGCAACCAAAACGAGGCTAGTCGAAGAGCCTCCAGCCAATCAGAGGAGTGCAAGATCGAGGTCATTGGTCGTCATGGCAACGATAAGCGTCGGTGGTGTCATTTTATATGTAGTATGGAGGGATCCCAATATCTACCATGAAGCTTTAAGCAAAGTATCTTCATTCTACAACGACCTCAGTAACGTCAGCGTGTAGAAGTTGTACTATATCATTCTTGCCCAGTAATTTAACACATTCTTAATGTGCGTTTCCTACAATTCAATTTCTTCTACGTTCCTAAGAGGCCAGTCAAATAAGTGTGACGGGATAAAGCATATATGAACAAAACAAGTGGATATGAAACCAGCTGGTCAACCTGAACAGGCTGGTGACAAAAGTCGCATTCTACACATGTTGGCAAGCATGTTTTCCTGTAAATTGATGAACGAAATGATAATCCTCATTTGTCTTTGTCTCCTGATGACGTCACACTTAGGCCAGAATCGAGACCCCTGGCATAGCCAGCACTTCGGCATAGCGCATATGATGATTGGTCTCTCGCTACATATCCATTCTTTTATTCATCTAAGGATAGGGATAAAGCTACCATTTCGTCAAATACAGTGCCGACATTTAATTACTACACTAAATGTGTGGGCAGCCCGGGCCTAATACACGACTGCAAGTCCGATTGTCACCCAGTTTTCTGGGCATGGATGACCTTATAACTAAATTAGCTTTGATTCGCAAGTTATGTGAGTCATTGATGTGCTTAGCGTATTTTTTAACATGTTATTCTAATTATGGGTGTTTGTACAACCGGGCACTGGCAAACGTCCTGTCGACTGGTGGAGGAATTAAATGTCTTTGCTCTGACTGTCAGAGGCTGAATGTTGATTGGAGGAAGATTGCAGTTGGTATGTTTCATACGAGCGAAAAAGGTGAACGCGATCGTTCAAGAAGAACCAAACAAATAAGGTTAGAGTAATTGTGGTTTACACTTCCAATGGAGTTACTAATTTGAAATTGGCATGTGGGATCAATCATGTGATATCTGTATTATCATAAAAATCTTATTCTTAGTATACATGTACTTGTGATTGTCTTGCATTTCCATTACCGACTTTGCGTACCATGCGCGGGCAGTGCGCATGTTCAGATAACGTAGCATGCTTGATATCTGGTTTCAAATATACTGTAAATTCGGAAAAGATTGCGTTAGTTTAAATTTTGCGTTTTTAGCGTTTAGCCTAGGACGCAAAATTAAAATGCCTAATGTTTAGTGCTGCCACTTTAGGTGTATAGCTGACACTCCAAGTTGCGGCCAATTCGCAAGTTTGAAAAACGCAAAAATTGGTTTTCTGTAAATAAGCAAACTTTACTCTACTCAATTTTTGTGAATCTACAGTAAATCTAAAATCTATAGGGAAATATATTGGAAATTCATTTCTGAGGATAAGACAAACAGGAACGGGCGGTTTCACCTGGATATTTTATCTTTAGATTCTTATGAATGTTTTCAAATAAGAAACAAGTAAAAAAAAGAGACATATACCCACATCCTTTTAACTTTAAAAAGTGTTCTTTAGGGGAACAAAATCCCGTCTTTGAGTCTTTTTAACAAAGAGGTAGAGGCTTTGAAATACAATATTCAAACCAATTCTGACAAATAAGTAAAGGCGGCTGCAGGCGGTTTCACCTGCCACCTGAAAATAGACATCTTCCTCAGTTTAATTCTACAAAACTTAAAGTGATCCCACAATGTCGGTCTGCTTCCATTTTTGCACTTGAAGATATGTTGTTATCAGTGTTTGTGGAAGAGTGCCTAAAAATGTTGCTTCATTACTTTGGGCAATGTTCGCACAAGCTTCTTGGATTACTATTCTATTTCAACTTTCCATGAAGGTTCGTTTTGATTATGCATTCTAAAAAAAATTAAAAGGGGACCTCCTTGCAAGATTCTAAATAAAAGGGCGCCACCTAAGGAGTAATATTCAACATTAAGTAAAGTGGCGCCATCTGCAGTTTGCTTTGGTAAAGCTCATAATTGGAATTTCACAATGAGACAGAATTTGACTCTACATTGAATTACTAAATGAATTTTAAATTAAACCAGCGTAAAAAGACTATTACCTATATTCAATGACGAATCAAGAATGTTCAGAAATGTTTAATAATATATGTATGTCAGAGAGATTTATATGTCTGCATGTTATAGGTGATTATTCTTAGATCATAGTATTTAGCTCTCCAGTATACTTAATCCATTGAAATTATCTAAATGAATACAGGTGATGTTAATGTCATAGTGAGCATTCCTAGTCATCTTTATTTCTTTTATTTGAATGCGATCAGAATTTCTCTTCAGCTGTTTTGACATTTCGTGAGTATTGTACGTCTGAGCAAATGATCAATAAATGCTATTCCGTCTAATTATCAGCACATACTTCAGCTAAGTGAAATAGCCCTTCGTTACCCATCTGTGCGTACATGTACATTCTACGTAGCTTTGAAATGTAGATCTAACACTGTTACACCTGCTTCAAAGCGATGTCTTTATCCTTAGATAATCAAACACAAGTGTATTCGAAACCAGCCGGTCAACCTGAACAAGCTAGCCTCAACGGGTGTCAACTAATAGCCGCTAATAGCCCACAATTGGTGCTCTGCGCTTCCCCAGTTGATGGTGGGGATAAAGTTTCTCTGTAATATAATTGACACGAGAGGCCTGATTGGTCCTTGTTCCCACGTGACCTTGTGCTGATGCTTTATCTGGTACTCCCGGCATGAGTCCAGCACTTAACTATAGGGCATATAGTAATTGGTCTCTCGCTACATATCCATTCTTTTCTTCATCCAAGCTTTATCAAATTGCAGGCGCGTTCTTTTTGACATAAGTTGTTTCGCTTTGAAGTTGTGTGCGCGCCTTGGTGGCAGACTGCGAAATTAAAATGACGGCGATTCTTGATATTGCACGCTCGATTATTCGAATCAGTCATTTGAAATAAGTTATTTCCTTGCATATGAAAAGTTTGTATTCATATCTTAAAAATAAGGGATGATCATGACAAAATACTTTTACCTTGAGTTGACACTAGGAAATATGTGTTCTGTAATGTTTATCACATATCTTCAAATATTATGAAAACTTCTTTATCAAATGAAAGAAAATAACCTTAAGATCCTGTACTATAAGTTTGCATAACCAAGCTTAATAAATCTAGGAATACATTAAGCCTTCTAATGCTGAGGCTACTTACGTCCAAGCACAAGGTTGCAAAGATTTTTGAAAACCATGTACACCCTGTCATTTGGTATCATTGGAAAGCTCTCGTCGAGTACTGTCAGATGAGTACCCATGTGCCAGGGTTTCAGTCATTTCTCAGGGGTTTGTTTTGCATCATTTTCTATTGGCCAAACTAGCCATAAGAAGTAGTAGGGTTAAGAAAGGATCACATGCGACTGCCTTGGTGCTCGATATTTAGAGACCTTTCACAATTTGGGGGGGGGGGGGGGGGGGTTAATTTGTTAAAATAGCAAACACATACTTAGTGCATAACCACAACAGAAGATTTAAACTGTATGTACATATTTCCATTAAAACAACAACGATTGAATAATAAATGGAAATATCAAATTAAAAGGAGTGTATGTTTTGAGAGCGAAGTTGTCACGATCCATGTGGAAAAATCATGTAAATTGTTAAACAAAGATCAAATTAATTTTACATATTTACTCTTATCATTGACATCCACGCCAATGCAATGTTCTAAGGCACACTACAAGTATAAACGATTTCTTGGCATTCATTGTATTTCATCTACAAGTATGTATGTATTGCGCTTTATTGATGATATCAGTTGATATAAAAGTGATACAATACATACGACAAATAATAACAGAAAATGAAAAGTTGAACATAAGTATAGAAAATAATAGTGATAATGATGGAAAAATTGCATTACATTACTCCAGACATAACATTTCAAATATAACTTTTTAAGGAGCAAAATATATTTCGTGACTATTTAGCCCGAGGAATCTTAAGTCATTTCTTCACTAAGTGTTTCATAAATGGAAATTAAAATAAACAAAAACTATTGTAGTCGCAAAGTTGAATTAAACTATTATTAAGTACAGAAAGAACACCTTTCATGGGTAACATATATATATATTTATATATATATATATATATATATATATATA
>OZ012695.1:14153948-14164570 GCA_963942565.1 Maea johnstoni
ATAAATACATATCACGAGTGTCACATTTTCTATTCTAGGACCGTCGCCTTGGTGGTCATCCTGATTAAAGCTGGACTGGGATTAAAGGCGGATGAGCTGAGGAGATTATCTCTGGTTGTGCCAAGATTGTCACTCGTCCCCTGCCTGGTAGAGGGCGCAGTGGTCGGGGTCGTTTCTCACTACATACTCAAGTTTCCCTGGGCATGGTCATTTGTACTGGGGTAAGTATACTATATGCGGTTACACATGAAAAGATATGGACACACAAAAAGTGTCCTATTTACTCAGGGGTATATCGTCTAATTGAGGTATTAATTTTCGTTTAAAGAGTAGAAAATTGACTTCGACATATCTGCTTTTCAGTGGTGTACCGTTATACACATTTGTATATTTGTTTAGTTTTCTCGCCGCGCTCCTCAACATAGGAATTGAAGGTGTCTCATACAAAAGAGCATACATGGCAGGCAGAAAGAAAATTAGAAATTTTCCAACATTTTTACCGAAAGCATCAAAGGAGAATTATTTTCTGCCATTTTCCAAAAAAGTGTTTGAAAAACTTGAATCTGTTTTTGAATGTTCTAAAGGCTAGAAAGAAAGTTCATTTTTCTGACGGTTTGAATTTTGATTTTTTTTGTTTGTTCTCGGAAATAAAGTGTTGGAATTTTTTTCTGTATGGCACGTATGCTCTATCGTATTCTCATCATAGTCTTCCCTTCTCGCTTTGATTTTGTAGCCTTACACACCCAGTGAAGAGGAAGTGGGCATGCTTTATATAAAAAAGACTTTTGAACATTACAGGTGGAAGGGGCGCTATATCAAATACCAATATTTATCATTGTTAATGCCTTTTTATTCGGTTCACATCTTACATTGTAGTTATAGGCGAGCACGTCTCTGTTGATGGAGAAATCTTATCTGAAAAGATCTTTTAGCAAGACACTTACCTGAATAACTTTGTGCATTAATTATCTCTTATCCAATCAAATTCGACATCGCGCCCAATTAGGACAAGTTTGTTTCTTGTCAATCAATCATGTCAATAGTATCCCAATAAAACAAGATCAAGGGCAGCTCTCATCCTATCTATTTTGGCTTATCTTCTGACATCGGAATGTATGTCATAGCATAACATCCATGAACTTATAACCCGAAGCAGAAACTTAATTCTTGTGATTGAACTAAAAAAAGCACCCAGGTAGTAACATGATCAGGGACTTATTGCTGTTGTGGTTGTTGTTGTTGTACATCCTCCTCGTTGTCTCCTTATCGTCATATTCATTAAAATTGTTTTTGTTCTACCATTATCTTTCTACTTCTCTTTGTATTACTTTCATTATTATTATCATTATTCTTATTATTCTTATTATTATTCTTATTATTATTATTATTATTATTATTATTAGTATTAGTAGTAGTAGTAGTATCATCGTTATTATTATTATTTTTATTAGTTATTATTATTTATCGTTATTATTATTATTATTATTATTATTATAATGATCATTATTATTTTCTTATTATTATCATATCCTTATTATCATTAATAGTATTACTACATGTATTACCATAATTAGTTACTGTTCTGACCACCAGGTTTATCATGGCAGCACTGTCGCCAGCGGTGGTGGTGAATTATATGCTGCCGCTAGCAGAGCAGGGATACGGCGTAGAGAAGGGGATACCTACCCTCATAGTAGGGTCTATGACCATAGACAACGTGGCGGCCATCGCAGCATTTGGTATAGCACTCGGTGTGGCCATGGCTGAAGGTAAGTGAAAATGTATTTTCATAATTCTTATTTTTCAATAAAGTATAAACAAATTTAAGGATAATTATTGTACATATAAAAAAAGGCGTGTTAATTTTGCTATTTCTGTAATGATGAGGTAAACAAACTTTTTTTTAATTCTTTTTTTTTCATTTTTTTATAAACACGTTTAATACGGATTATCACTGTACATAAAAGAAACAAGCGTAATAATTTTACTATTTCTGTAATGAATTCAGCTAATTTGCTCTGCGACAGTTTTCTGGTTCAATGTGTCTCCTGTGTCTATATGTGTTACATTTGTAGTCTTTGACATTTTTTTTGTTACAAGAAATTCTTTTCTATTTTTGTATTGAATGGGATTGTGTATTCCAGAAACAGTGATAATTATTATTATCACATATATATATATATATATATATATATATATATATATATATATATATATATATATATATATATATATATATATATATATATATATATATTAGAGATGTGTATGGAATACGTCTTCATCTTTTAAATGAGAGCATCCGTGAGCAATTGCGTGCATGTATTATGAAGCTTGACTAACTGTTAACTCTTGGTTGCTTTGTCCTTCTCTCTCCGCCGTACGGCCGAGGCATGTGAGAAATATAACAGTGACTTGGGGTTCTGCGATGGCTTTTGCCGGATGCACTCGAGCTCGATCCGTAATATTCTTAGCTCTAAATATACCAATTATTATTAATTTTGCATTTCATTCCGATTCAAGATGCTGGTTCCAAGCAGTTCGGATTGCTTTACCTGGCCTTAACATGTATAATTCTCTTTATTTCTTCAGGGTTTTCGGCGTATTCTGTCATAAAGGGCCCATTAGAGATCGTCATTGGTATAGCATATGGCTCACTCGTAGGGGTGCTTCTATGGTACTTTCCAAAACAAAAAAGTGTATGTATGCCTAACTCGGATTATCCTATATATTTCCTTTTGCTGAAGCTATGTAAATGTGATTGTTAATTACCAGACAGACAGACAAACAGAACCTGAAAGTTGATATTGATTAGTAAACTGGATTTAAATAGTACTTACAAAAACGCAAACAAAAGCAAAAAATAAAAAACACGAGATTAAAAGTCGTTAAATTGCGTTAAATGTTATTTTGGAAGAACCTTGCTTCTCACTTACACAAAACCAAAAAAAAACTCGAAATTTAAATTCTTAATTTTGCTTTAAATGTTGTCAATTCAGAAGAACCTAGCGTTGTACTGTTTTTGGCTTATTACACACGCAAAAATAAAAAAACACGAAATTAAAAGCGTTACATTGCTTTAGATATTGTTATTTCAGAATCTTGCGTTGCACCGTTTTTGGCTTCTTACACACACAAAACCAAACTAACAACAACACAAAATTAAAGGTCGCACACAAAAACAAAAAACAAGAAATTAATGGTCGTTACATTGCTTTAAATATTGATATTTCAGAAGAACCTTGCGCTGTACCGTTTTTGGCTTCTCTTCGCTAGTTGCCTGTTCGCCACGTTCGCCTGTGGCGGGAAACTGGAGATGCGCAGTGCGGGCCCGATCGCGTCTCTCTGCGCAGCCTTCGTGGCCTCCATAGGCTGGAAGAGACAAGGCTGGCCGCACAAGGTAATAAAAGAAATATTTGAAATATTTTTCCATCCATTCATTCTTCAAATTCTTTTTGAAAAAGAAATTCAGCTTTTGCCTGAATGATATTTGCAAAATACACAACAGGCTCTTTACACTGTGCATTTCATTTCAGCCTATACAAAAGTATGCAACAATCCTGAAAAAATGACCGAAACCCTAGCACATGGGTATCCATCAGAGAGTACTCAGTGAGAGCTATCCAATGAATATCAACATGACAGGGTTTAGATGGTTTTCAAAAAACTTTGTGTCTTTGTACTTTGGACAAAAGTAGCCTCAGCATTGGAAGGGTTAAAATGGTTTTCTCTCGAGACAAATCCACTATTGCTCGTAGCGGCCAATAGTAGCCTGGCACTTTTGGCGAAATCTTGGATATAATGAACGCAACTTTGTGATAAGAAATCCCGAGTAAGAAATGAAGGAGAAATGTTAAGCAGAACATAACCAACAATCCTCCTTCAAATATTTTGTAAAATAATTCTGAATTCCGAAGTTCTTGTCGAATTTTCTTAGTTGTAGCTTAATCTAATGCAATTTAAGATCTGGTATATTTCATTTTTTCTTATCCAAATTATTATCCATGTCTGTCAATGCAGAGTTGCGTATTAGTATTGTATTAACCCTTTCAATGCTGAGGCTACTTTCGTCTAAGCACAAGGTTTCAACGATTTCTGGAAAAAGATCTAAACTCAGTCATGTTGGTATTCATTAGATAACTCTCGCTGAGTGCTCTCAGAAGAGTACCCATTTGGCAGTGTTTCAGTCATCTTTCGGGATTTTTGCATAAGTTTGTATTGGCCAAATATTCCTCTCGTTTTCCAAAGTGTTGGAACAAAATTGGTTGTTTCTGACATTTTAGGAAAAGTATTTTCTAATTGTCACACAGGCTCTTTCGTACATTTAAGGTAGATTTATATTTCACTTTCCCTTATCCATAATAGTATGTAAGTCACTGCGGTGTGACACCAGTATAGTATTACATTCAATTTATATATTTTGTTCTGTTTCGTGACATAATTTACTGTTTTTTTGTTATTCTTTAAGACTTTCTCACTCTTTCCATGCATAGCTGCGATATTTACATGCACAGTTTAAAAGAACAGGATCAATGATTTTATTATTTGTAAGTGGCGCGGGTAAACGTTTTTGAACAAATGGTGGCACTTCGTCCACCAAACATCTTTGTGTTCCATAAACTTACAATCACTTATCCATGTTTGTTATGCCTCACATTTCAGAACCCTATCTTCGTATCGTTCTGTAAGCTGTGGACGTTTCTGGAGCCGTTTCTGTTCGGTCTCGTCGGGGCGGGGGTCGACGTTCAGACGATGATCAAGAACCCCACATCCGTAGGGTGGGGCATCCTCATACTCTTCATAGGCCTGGCAATCAGGATGATGGTCGCCATGGTAACCGTTGTTGGGCAAGGATTGAATATGAAGGAAAAGGTGTTTGTGGCCTTGGCTTGGTTCCCCAAAGCCACCGTGCAGGTACGATATCTAGAATTCCGATTTTTTGGTCACTTTTTCTACCATATTGCGGCTAAGGCGTGCCTAGCCAGTCGTAAGTTGTGGCGGAAACTGGAGTGCCAACCCAAAGCCTACCCAATCGTTTCTAGAGTATCTAAAAACAACCCTAATACTTCAGTGATTACCACATGACCAATGGACATCTTATAAATTATTTCAAGTAAGAATGTATTACACTTTACATCAACCACACCACTTAAATATATAAAAATTCTTGTTTTACTTCAAATATATTTTCAAGCACTTTTTTCAGGACATTTTCTAGGGCAATCTAACTCATGAAAAGGTCAATAGTATGAGCTACTCAGTATAGCCACACAGGGTCCTAGCCAGGTCTTCACTAGGAATTAGAAACTGGGTGTCAGAAAATTGGCAATTGTAAAATTGTGGGGCATCCAATTATTCAAGGGAAATCATAATATACTCAGATTACAACCATAAACATGTTTTTAGTTATGCAACAAACCCTGCGGGGAGTCTGCTGGCAGTTAAATTGCACTCATAGAATGGAGTTATATTGAATGGACAAGATGAAATATTAATATCACTGATTCTTCAGTGGCAGGACAACCCTAAACAAACTATGCGAAACCAATTATATTTAATCATTGGTTAACGCGGGTTAACAATTAACCATGATGCTTTGAGCATGTTAAAGCTTTCACATTAGTCACAAAAAGGCCCTACCATCCAGGTACATGTAATATCTGTCTAGTATAGGCATACTTTGGGCTAATTTCAAATGGTGTAAATGCAAAAATAAAAACAAAACAACAACTGTTGATTTATAAATTTGTACTTAACTAGAAAGTACCCGCCCTGCAGACAGTAACCATGATTTTTTTCAAATTGGCAAAAAAGATCAGAGCACCTAGATATCTGATTGCAATGTCACTCATGATTAATTCTAGTCCTATCTTCTCAACCCTCATTTTTCTTTTGGCAATTCTTTGAATGGAAAAGAAATATCTGAGCACACAGATATCTATGCGACCACACACTTAGTGCTACAAAATCTATGTATCAATAGTTCAGAAAGCTTGGCCAACAGATATGAAATCGATTAATAAGATATTAAACCAGCTGTAGCGCATGTCATTTGCACTCGTCCTAGTTATTTTCAACGAACTTTGGTCATTCAGTAAAATTTACATATTTGTTCGTAATTTCTCAATGCTACGAGTATTCTCGAGGGTAGGGTAGTGAAGGTATCGCATTCTACACAAACTGGGATCTTGCAGTTGGTAGACCCTGCCTGCGCTGCCGCTCAGGAACACGTTGAGACCGGGATTTGGAATTTTCATTTTTTGTCAGTGTTTCTGCCAAATTGCGGCTAGGGCGTGTTTAGGCAGTTGTAACAGGTGGAGGAAACAGAGAAATCCTTATTTTTTCGTTTGGCAATTCTTTTAATGAAAAAGATATTAGAGCACTCAGATATCCCTGCGACCACACTTAGGGCTACATGACCTTTGTATCAATAATTCAGAAAGCTCGGCTAACAGATATGAAATTGATAAATGAGATGTTAGACCGGCTGAAGCGCATGTCATTTGCACTCGTCCTAGTTATTCTCCACGAACTTTGGTCATTCAGTAAATCTTCCATATTTGTTTGTAATTTCTTAATGCTACAAGTATTCTCGGTGTTAGGGTAGTGAAGGTATCGCATGCTACACGTATGCGATCTTGCAGTTGGTAGACCCTGCCTGCGCTGCCCCTCAAGAACACGTTGAGACGATAATTTGGGATTTTCATTTTTTTGTCAGTTTTTCTGCCAAGTTGCACCTAGGGTGCACATAGGCAAGTGTGGCTGATAGGGAAATCAATCCGCCGCTTGATCCCGCGTAAATAGCATCATTCTCTTATGCCTCAGTAGGGATTCAGACCCCAGGCAGTGATGAGTGACAGCTAGCAGTCATTGGCAATGCCTCAGACCACACGGCCATTAGGGCAGACCACGTACGACGCGGTCAGTGAGGGGTGCCGGAGCCAACCACCGACACACCCTCCCTAATTATTAGCATTCTCCTCACGCTCCCGACCTGATGATAATCAACAGGGAGCTGGGAGAAGCGCAACAATCCGGAGATTGTGCTTGCCTTAACCTAGACAATGATGCTTTTTATAGGTAGATTGAAGAACAATAATGTGCTTCTAAGAGTAATGACCAAATTGCAACTTTTGCAAGTTTTTTGATTGAATAAAACTGTTCAACTATAACTTTATCAAAATCGTAAATAGTTTAGAATATTTCTATGGAAAGAAATATTCTTTATTTTGTCACATTGCAGAATTAGGTACTCTTTACACCTCTATGGGCGTCTTCGCATTTTGTTGCATAGCCGCTCATGGATATTAATAGAACACAGTTCCGCATTTGTCATTCGTTGACCATGATTGGGTCACATTTTCGAAAATTATTTACTTTGCGTATGCCACGATATAAAAACACACTTGAAGTTAGTTAGTGGTATACTATTTTTATCTATCTATTAGATTGCTGATAACTGTTCTAATGTAATACTTTTGTTGGGAAATGTTAAGAGCTGGTTCTTCATCTCATTCAAGGCCAAAACTAAAATGACTGGAGAAGAGCCAGCAGGAACCACTGACTTCTTTTGAAAGACAGCAGGAACCACTGACTTCTCCTGAAAAAGTGTTTTTAATAAAGAGGGTAAATAAGGTAGGATATCCATATACAATGCCATGGGAATTATATTGAGGGGAAAAAAATTCACTTTTATACTTGATATTATACTTGACAAGAAATTCCTCACAAAAAGAGTTGGGTGTCCTGAAGGGTGGTTTTTGAGAGTTTGAGTGTGCAAATGACACCCAGACACCCTATTGGCTAAGGCTGAGTCAGTGAGCCAGCTTTAAATTTCTGTCCATTTTATTTGCAGGCTGCCATTGGCTCAATACCCCTCGATGCTGCCAAAGGAAAGGGAGACAAGGCGGCCATTGAAATTGCCACGCAGATTGCCACCATTTCCGCCATCGCTATCTTCATCGCTGCACCGCTAGGCGCCGCTTTCATTATGCTTCTCGGACCCAAACTCCTGAAGAAGGAGGGAGACAAACAAATAAATCCCGAAGAGGAGGAGGGGAAGGGGGGTCGGGGATCAAATAATGCCAAGAATGGATCTGGAACAAAAGTACACGTTGGGGAGACCGCAGATATTGATATTGAACTGCCTCCAAAGGACAACTTAACAGTGATTGCAAGTGGTCCCATTGATGATGTGACTCAGTTATGATGAAAACTAATATGAGACCCTGTGACGACTCTGTCACTATGTTTGTAAATCAATAGTTCAGGTTATAAAGGTAATGCAATAAGGGGGCCCGGGAGCTTTGTTCTTTAAGTGAGACTTCCATGTAAAAATTGACCAATACTTTGGCCTATGTACAAGAAAACTGCAATAAACTATATATTTTATAAAAGCTAAGACTCTTGAGAGGTCAGCTACTCTAAACATGTTTCGTCACATTCTCACAATTTCCTTGGGGTGGGGCAGAAATACAGAGATGGGGATTTCAAATACATATGTTATTGAAAACAATCTCCTGGCTCCAATAAAGGTTTGACATAATTGGTGTTTATATAATATACAGAAAACATTCTTGGGCATGTAGCAATATTTTTTTTGAATTTTTGTTCAAAAAAGTACTTTGAGTTGAAGTCATGATCAATATTTTTTTTGTAGAATCAAAATTTTCATCTTTGAAGTCTTATTACAAAATACTTAGAGCAGATATAAATAAAAATGTAAAATTACTATGTGACCAAGGATGTTTTCAATCTTGTAAGAAAATCTAAGCTTTGTCGGATAAATATTGAATGAAGGAGGTTGTATCAAAAATGGAAAGTATGGTGAATTCAAACTGCTTTGTAAAATCAAGGTTAATGTGGCTCTTCATTTTATATAACCTAACATGATTTTCTGTACATATGCTACATCATATATGCATTCAGAAAGCAAACATGAAGTTAGAAGATAACCACTATATATAATGTTAAAGCTACTTATTAAGACTATAGAGCAGTTTCTAACAAAAACGGTATTGAGAAAAGCATGAAAATAAAATGGAATAATACAAAAATTATACATATCTTTACTGTATAGCATGTGTGCAAGATTTCCCAAGAATCCCTCAAGGTTTCTTGGGGGTACTTAGGTAATGAAAATATCTAAACATAATTAGAAAGACCATCCTTTATTCAAATATACATGCATTTCAAGATGGTTAGGCATTGATGTGACCATGCACCAATTAAGTCAAGGCTTCTTTAAACTATAAAAAGGCATTACAAATTTTTCCACAAAGATAAACTATATAGTGGATTTTATCTACTTATTTATAATAAAAGGTTACTTTATACTGCATTAACTCAAATTATTCATATGTTTCAGATGTTGAGAGTAAGTCAACCCAATTGATTTATCCAACACCCCTGTTATTTTGAACAAACAACACAGGCTTTACTACTAGATATACCATATAGATTAATGCTACAAAATGATAAAAATAAAGGACCACCTTCTTAGGAAAAAAATGAAAGTTTGTAAGCATTCTTTTCAAGACTGCATTTCAATAGAACTATAAACATATCAATTTTGGGGGGCAAGCACTATTGTTCGAAAAATAGCTTTAATATTCCCTAGACGTGTTGCCTCAAATTGCACAGTAAAGAAAATAGAGCTTAATTAATATACATGTATAAAATATGTTGTAATTTCCTTTATGGCTGATGCAGATAGTTGCGGTTTGCTTCCTTCAGCCATCCTGAAATGATGTCAGTCTCTTGCTGGCGAGCTTTCACAACAGATGGAGGGTCGTCAGGATTAGAAGCTCTGCGTAAAAAAATATATATATATGAAATATAAATATGTGTATATACATATATATATATATATATATATATATATATATATATATATATATATATATATATATATATATATATAATATATATATTGTCTATATAAGACAAATACACTAATTGGTTATTTGATATGTATTATTGATTCTACTAGTGTCTCGTAAGTTGTTTTGATAACCCAGGTCTCTGATCCTGTCTTGTGAGTACTGTAAATTCATTGTAAAAGATCAACTATTTAATAAAAATCTACACCTACCTAAGATCCAGGTGATGGGCTCCCTCTGCTATCCTGATGGCAACTAAACTATCAGAGATATTCTCCAGGATCTGTGGGGAAAAGTAGAAAAACATTGTTATTAGTATTCTAATGAACACTTTTCCTTCAAAAACTTTCTAAGGTATACTTTTGCAGGAATGTCGATCACTGAATAGTGAATACACAACCAGCAGATCTTGCTCAACAGCCTCGGCACGATTTCTAGCTGAGACGTTGACGAGAACCACTCAAGAGGTGCATTCTGCGCATGTAGGTAAGCCACCTCCTCTATAATGTAAGCAAATATGAGAGCCCTCATTCGCCTAGTGAAGTCACACTAAGGCAAGAGTAGGTGAATCTCTAGATCCTCACAATGGGTCGTATGGTAATTGGTTTGTGGCGACCAATCCATGTTCTACTCATCTAAAGCTTCTGGCTTAAAGATTTCACCAGAATCATAAGGCTGTTTTTGTTTGCTGTAAGCATTAATGAGTTAATGTGCAGCCAAAATAGGCATTTTGTACAGATA
>OZ012695.1:14164770-14324770 GCA_963942565.1 Maea johnstoni
GCGTGAATGGCAATACAGGAAACATATCCGTGACGTTGTCAGTCCCTGCTGGCATGATCTGCTCTGTACAAGCCTGAAACAACACAAGGGCTGAATACACCATAAGCATAGTACTGCTGTTACCTAGCAAGAGAGGTGTTAAAGCAAATATTTGTACATAATAGTAATAGTTGAAGTAGTAGTAGTAGTAGTAGTAGTAGTAGTAGTAGTAGTAGTAGTGGTAGTAGTAGAAGTAGTATTGGTGGTAGTAGTAGTAGTAGTAGTAGTAGTAGTAGTAGTAGTAGTAGTAGTAGTAGTAGTAGTAGTAGTAGTAGTACTAGAAGAAGAAGAAGTAGAAGTAGATGTAGTAGTATTAGTAGAAGTAGTAGAAGTAGTAATGGTAGTAGCAGTAGTAGTAGTAGTAGTAGTAGTAGTAGTAGTAGTAGTAGTAGTAGTAGTAATAGTAGTAGTATTGGTAGTAGAAGTAGTAGAAGTAGTAATGGTAGTAGTAGCAGTAGTAGTAGTGGTAGTAGTAGTAGTAGTAGTAGTAGAAGTAGCATACTGTCAAGTCTCCTGTTTTTAACAGGAGTCTCCTGTTTTTTGGACTTCATTTTACCTGCCTCCTGTTTTTCTCCTGTTTTTTTCTTGTCTCCTGTTTTTCTCCTGTTTTTCTAGAAAAGCCGTCTAAAGCGACTATAATCTCCTGTTTCTCCTCAAGTTCAGCCCAGATCTACTTAAACTCCTACAGCTTAGCATGCAACTCAGCTCTTCTAGCCTGCCTAAACAATACTCAATTGACCTAATTGAACCCAGCTTGCCCAAAAGTTGCAATTAGCCTAGATAACCATTCCTATTTTTAGCAGTAGATATGTTTTAATTGATATTAAGCTGAATTTTAAGAAGTGACTAGAAAGAGGTGCATGCTGGTCTAGCATCATAACATTAAGAAAAAAATGGCTGATAAGGAAAATTCACCTCCACGTAAAAGAGCAAAATACATGTGCAAATTTATTGATAAAATTGCACAAGAGTATCCAGATATCACAAGAAGTAAACTGGGAGATGTTCACGCCTTCTGCAAAGTGTGTAAAGTGGACATATCTATAGGAAATGGTGGGAAAAGTGATGTAAAACAACATGTTGGAAAAGCTTAAAGCACATTAGGTAGGAGCCACCTGGTGGGACGTTGGTAAATTATATATACACAGGCACCAACATAAGTTTCAGAACTAACTTTCCTTGCCGGGCAAGTAGCTAATGATTTCTACTTGCCCGATATGATTTGTGGCTTGCCCGAAATAAGTTATAACCTGGGAGTAGTAGACAGGGAGTGGGTACTGTGCTTGCATCCTCAAATGTCGCTGCCTCTCTATGAGTCATAGATAAGCTGTGTACCCCCATGATTGGCTGCCTGCTGGGCTTATCTCCGAGTGTCTTTTGTTGGACAAAATTTGCTTCTGTCAACAAAAGTGTGCATGTTACAAACGGCGCCCCATAGCGGCACCCGGTGGGAAGTTGGTAAACTAACGTATATGGTAGCGGCACTACCGCGTGAGAAAATCTCCTGTTTTTTTTTGTCTGGGGTTGACAGGTATGTAGTAGTAGTAGAAGTAGTAGTAGTAGTAGTAGTAGTAGTAGTAGTAGTAGTAGTAGGAGTAGGAGTAGTAGTAGTAGTAGTAGTAGTAGTAGTAGAAGTAGTAGTAGTAGTAGTAGTAGTAGTAGTAGTAGTAGTAGTAGTAGTAGTAGTAGTAGTAGTAGTAGTAGTAGTAGTAGTAGTAGTAGCAGCAGTAGTAGTAGTAGTAGAAGTAGTAGTAGTAGTAGTAGTAGTAGTAGTAGTAGTAGTAGTAGTAGTAGTAGTAGTAGTAGTAGTAGTAGTAGTAAGTGACAGTTGCATCAGCTTTAACAGCAGCAGTAGTACCATGGAAAGCAGCCACATTAATAGGTTTTCTGTGACATTGTACACATTGTTTTCACATTTTACATATTTTTGAGAATAATACCAAGGCCAGTGCAAACAACTCAAGACATTTCTTATACATTTTCTCATTCTTACTTTTAAAATTCATGCCCTTTAATCAAACTTTCTTAAACTCACTGTAATTAAATTTGCTTATTAATTAATATAATCAAATGTGCTACAAACATATATGGTTGGCTGCATATAGAGATAAATTTGATTACTAATAAGTGAGTATCATTGTAATTGCGCTGTATTTTTACCTGATAATCCCAGGCTAGACTATCGGGGCCAAGGCCACATCCTGTCGGGTCTGAACAAGATACAAACTCCTTGAAGATGTCGCGGCATTTCATGGGACCATAATACATGCCTGAAAGAAATCATATAACTACCGTATTCGCCCGATTCAGCGCACATTGCGGGTAGAGGTAGGGAAAATTTTCTGTAGAAGGGGTGTTGTCAAACATCCGTATAACCGCACACCTCAATGATTGCCGATGGGAGTGTAATGACCGTTATTGCACCTATTTAACCGTGAAAAATTGGCCTGTGCGCTTATTCAGGTATGTGCGCTTAATCGGGCGAATAGGGTACAACTTACAGCCTATTTCTTTTGTTTTTGCTTATGAGTATTTTGTTACAATACTTTTATACTATATGAATTATATCTGCACTCAACGCTCACAAACTCGATTGGCCTGATTACTTAAGCCAGATGAGTCAAGCTCGAGTTGGAGTGGTCAAGCCCCAATGTATACAGGCAGTGATGAGTGTCAAGATGGCAATGACAATTCAGAATTGTGTGGGGCGGGGGGTGGGTCGCGGGGATTTAGAATTCGGGGGAGGGGGGATTATAAAGGGGGCAAAATTTCCTCTGGTGCCCCTCCCCTCCACTTTTTAAATAGAACTGCCCTTACTCAAATTAGTGAAATTGGCTATATTGCGGCATGGCAGAGTTTGTAAGGAAAAGGATGACATTAAAACTTCACTGTGAGACCTTAACTATTTAATGACTTAAAGCCCTAGGATGACTGACAAAAATGCCAATAGTTTTGTTTAATGCAAGAGTGAAGTAGGATAAAAAAAGTTTAGAGAAAGGATTTTCAGGGGGGACACATATTAATGCCACTTTCATTGTGTTTCTTTTTATGAAAAAATATCCATTATCAAGTTTGAACAATCTTAAAACATCATGATAATAAATATTTTGTTGAGGACAGAAATAGTTACCTGACGCCTTGGCAAATCCTGAGAGGAGATCTGATGTTTCCTGTATGACCTTGCACGCAGCCTGGGATAATACAATAAAACACAATACACAGCAAGAGATATAAACAACTCTGTTAAGATACTGAAATGTAAACTTGAGTTACTGTACACAGATAAGGTAGCTAACGGTGCTTCCACCTTTTATTTGTATAGCCAACTATTGTGAGTACTGTACATGTCCTGTGTGAGAGGTACCATTGTGTACCATTGTCATGTGAAATAAACTCATGTGAGTCAGTCACCATTAAATCTTTGGCATGTGAACACCTTGTATTTTTAGTTCATTTCTAGTTCCTCCTCAGAATGGTGTATCCTTATCGTTAAATATGAAAATGGCACCAGCTCTCTCAACATTCAAGAGACTTTACCTAGAGGAACAACTCTGTGGCCCGAAGCATGACAAGTATAATCCTTAAATCGAAGGGCCACAGCGAAAATCAAATCCTGTATTTGACTGTGTTACCCTTGTGAAATAAAGATTATTATTATTATTATTATTATTATTATTATTATTATTATTATTATTATTATTATTAATATTATTATACTCCTGACAAGCTCACTAGGTACATCACTAGGTAATGTACCTCACGTACAGTGCTGATATTTAGGATGGGCGGCCTGTGCTCTGCAGAGCAAAAACATACCTCACACATACATTGTAAGAGACAAAGGCATGGTATACACATACATCTCATCAAAAGACCACCCTTGAAGACATTCTGCTTGGTTTGTAAGGATAGCATTTTCAAATGCTCATCTTCACCCCAGTCACTTTTTGGTAAATAACCTGAACAACGTGTTTCATTCGTAAATAACTATATTCTTCATTTGCTAACTTTTGTCCTGCGGAATTGCTGGATTTGACCTGTCAACTGCATTATCTTTGGTCCCAAAGGACAAAATTGACCATTGCTGGTATAGGAATTTAGAATTTGGAATATCGATTTTTCGTCACTTTTTCTGCCATATTGCAGCTAATTTGTGACTAGCCAGTTATTACTGGTGGAGGAAACCAGAGTACCCGGTGAAAACCACCGCCTAACCCCAAGTGGCTGGCAACTTTCTCAGATCCCCTGGTATGGGAACTTAATCCATGGGTTCAATACTCACCCTGACAGGGTATGCAGGTAGGGTATGTCCTAGGAAATTAACTTTATAAGGGTAATCCAGCATCGCTAGGTATGTAAAGGAGTTCCTAATCCAGCCGAGCAGATGGGTAAAGTCGGCCATATTCCTAAGAGGATCGCACAGTTGAAATAATTTGCTGATCTTAGAAAGACCTGATAGAAAACAAAATACAACTAAATATCAGAAATCGTTCAAACAAACAAAAGGTGACAACAAATGAAATACAATAAATAGTCTTAGTGCCTGGGAGTCTTTTGGACACCCAAAACCCTTAAAAAGCACCCCTCAGGGCACCCACATTCGTTGTGAGGATTTTCTTTTATAAAATGTCAATCTCAAGCATATTTAATTGAATTGTATCATCTTAATACAATTACCATGACATTGTATAAGGATATTATGCCTAATTATTTTGGTTGAAATCTGAATATATTGTGTTACCCCTTAAAAATATGGATGCCCAAAGAATTTACAATTGCCAATTTCTAAATCTGGGCTAGGTCTCAACAATGCAATAACAACACAAGCCAATAGCAATTAGATACCAAAACAGGTCACAACAAATGAAATACTACAAAATGTCCCAATAGACAGGTTTGCCAAATATTATAACATGAATGATAATTTTTCCACGGTTGAAACCAGAGATTGTGTGACAACAGATACTGGCTTATGTTAGCCAATCAGAGTCCAGTTTACAACTTGCCTGCGCTAGTTACCAGCCAATCAGAGGCCAGTATGCAAATTGCCTGTGCGAGTGACCAGCCAATCAGTGACAGGTATGCAAATTACATGTGCGAGTGACCAGCCAATCAGAATGCAAATTAGATTCAACAATAGGTTACCAACTTCAACTGTTGTATTTTCCCGGGTATGCTCATACCTGTATCTCCCTCCTGTGCCAACGACAACAACCTGGAGAATGACTCTTGCACACGAGATCTACAGGCAGGGTCTACACTCTCAAAATCCTACAAAATAAAACATCTATAAAATAACAAACTATCATTTGCAAGGGTGATTGAAAAAATGTTATTTACTTTTAAAGATACATTCATATAGAAATTATAATTAGAATAAATATTTCCCGATGGATTATTTTTTTCTTTATCTTGTGATACAACTAATGATGCTGTCATGGCCAGGACGCGAGCGAAGCTTTAGATGATTTCATTTTTTATTTTAGTTCAGACCAGAAGATATAGCATAGATTGACCAAAAGTTAATGGCATACAAATCGTTACGATTTCAAACCCTCTAAAAATATACATTTCGCAACCAATTTCAAACGAGAATTTTTAGGCCAGTAGAATGAATTCTGGGGGTTCGAACGATCTAAACCGCATTAACATTGACCCATGAAAAGGCGAGTAATTTAGATTTACCGTGCAAAGCTGACCATGCGTCGGAATTTACCCACAACAATGCACGTTCATCATGCATGTGAATAATTTAACGTTTCATCCAATCACAGCGGTTTTGTTATATGGTGTGCTGGCCGACCAATCAAATCGGTCGTTACTTAAACTACAGAGGGCCTCAGGGAAGATCCTTACCATTGGACTGAGTTACCCTCTTTAAATAAAGATTATTATTATTATTATTATTATTATTACATAGGATTATCCAAAACCGGAAACGCTCCACGCACGTGGTGTCACAAAGTCTTTCTGGGTCCCTGTATGGATATCTCGCTGTTCATCACACTTGGCGCAACAAACCCGCATGTAACAAGATCGTTGATTGATCAATATTACGATCTTGCAGCAAATATGAACAGCGAGAGCGCGAAGGAACTGCAGAAATGGCAGACATCAATGCTAGTTTTCAGACACGACAAGAGGAAAGGTATGTGATTTCGCTTTTTTTACTTCTTCTGGGGGGAAGTTTTACGAGGTTTTTTAAGACAGTTTTGCTGGCCGTTCCTCCTCTAACTGTGAAAAATAGGGGCTGTGTGCTTAATCGGTCATTTAAGCTTAATCGAAAGAATTTGGTATGACAATTGATACATATTCTATACAGTAAATATTTTACCTTAGTGACATCTTGGAAGAAATAGGTTCTGGGTACTGCACCCACTGTCCCCAGTAAGGGTGCACTAGCTGCAAGAGCGCCATCTACAACATTGGGGTACTTGATACGAAACCAAGCACTCAACATTCCTCCATAGCTGAAAGGCAAAAAATACTTCTTTACACCATTATCTTAAAGAATTATGCGTAAGGGTCAAACCAATTGCTGAAAAAGTTATTGGGATTTGGACTAATTATGCTAATTATGTATCAAGTAATTTCCAGTAATTAAAAATAACAATTTTTAAAGGTTAACCCTTCCAATGCTGAGGCTACTTCTGTCCAAACCACAAGAAAGCAAAGATTTATGAAAATCTAAACCCTGTCATGTTGGTATTAATTGGAAAGCTCTCAATGAGTACTCTCAGATGAGTACCCATTTACCATGGTTTTAGTCATTTCTCAGGATTTTTGCTTCATTTCATTGGCCAAATTAACCACCAGCAGCATTCAGATTAAACAATTATGCTTGAGGCATTGGTTATTAGTATTTGGAATACAGAACTTATACTGTGTCTATCGCAAAGTCCCAGTATTTGGGACACAATTTAATAATAACAATTTCTTTAAGCTGGGGATGGCCATTTTTTCTGAAATTTTACAATGAAGCAGAGTATTGGTGAACCTCATTTCAACTACCTTGATCGAGTGAAATAGAACTAGCAGGTGAAATTATGGATGTGCCGAATAAAAAGCAAACAATACCATTCTTATGCAATAGGCATAATACTACTAATAAAAATAATAGTAATAATGATAAAAATAACAATAATACAATAATAATAACAGGGCTCGACGCTTACAGTGGTCCTATGGCCCCAGGCCAGTAAAAATTCCAAAAGACGGTTTGCGGGCCAGTAAAAAAAAGACTTCAACTTGTTCTACAGGGCCAGTAAACATTTGGGGGCATTCTTATTAACAAGTTACCCCTCAAGATTATCCCAAATGTTTTTGAAATAAATGAAGATAAAATAAATAAAAATAAATGTTGTCTGTGAATCTTATGCAATGTCTTTTTTCTTTTTATGCTAAAGAAAAATTTGTAGGACCAGTAAATTTTTGGTAGGACCAGTAGTTCCTCGATGCTACTGGTCCTATGGGGCCAGTACCATTTTGAGTTAGCGTTGAGGCCTGAATAAATGCAATGATATTAAAGCTTAAAGGACAATTACACCTTCAGGCTAATATATGCTGAGAACCTACTTTAGTATGTATACTTTACAGTCCCTGTTCACCTGAATACTGTTTGGCTTCCTTACCTCTGAAATTGCACTTAATTGCCAACCCCCAACCAGCCATTAAGCTCAAGACCATGGGAGCCATTGTATCCCACAATGCACTGCTACTCTACATCTGACAGGCAGTCCAGGCCAGAATAGTTGCACTTCCTGTGTGTACAGCACCCAGCATCACTCATGAAACCATGACAACAATGTTGTGAAAATGGTGATTTGTGCTGTTTATTGGATGCTACAACAGATCTGACAGGGGAAAAGGAAAGGGAATTTCCTTTTTCTCCATTTCAAACCCAAAGATTAACCCAGAAAAGAAGGATTTAGCAGCAACATGGCTATTCAACATTGGGAGAGAATATAGACAATGAAAAACTAATCATTTAAGTGGAGCCCAAAGTGTTTGTCATGAACACTTTGAGGAATCTTGTTTTGAGGCTGAACTACAAAAAAACTTGGATTTAGGAGGTTTAAACACCCACAACCTGGTGCAGTGCTTACAATATTCAATTTTGATCCCACACAGAGCCATGTTCAACAAGAGAGAAAAGAAAGGGTCCAGAAGTGCTCAAAAAAGGAGGCAATATCTGTTGGAAGACAATTTCTCTTTAAAGGGTACAATAAAATGGCTAAGAAAGGGAGAGGGATAAAAGTACACTTAACACTTGTTATGGATAAGTTTGCTTCTGCCAAACCCCTTAATTTGCTGATTATTTATTCTATACCCTTAACATCAGAGTCATATAACTCATCATTTTGATTGTTTGTATGACAGCTGGGAAAGGTTTGTATCAAATGACTTCCCTTAATAATTTTTAAATCCTAAAACTAGACTTGCAAACCCATCAGGGAAAGTGTTCCTTAGATTGACAGTACTAGCCAGGTCAATTGCATTACATGACTGATTGATTAGTAGTTCCCCGGATTCACTTCCTGCAATGGTGATAGCAATCAACAAAATTGTGTTGAGATGGCTGTTTCCTGAGCACCTGAAGTCCCCAGGGTGTTTTCAACTCTGGGAAGTGCTTGCAATTGTTGTAATCTACCCTACTTACTATATCCTGCCTTTTAACAACTACAATGTAAATCAGTACAAACAAACAATAATTTACAATCAGTGTACTATCTGAATGTGGTCTAGAGTGATGGGAAGGGTAAGTATTTTACTCTTACATATTAAACTTACAGAATCTAGTGTGTCCTTGTAAACTCAATAAATATGTCATATGATCTTTGTCAAATTCCTACTACTAGAAGAAACAGGACACAATGCATTTGGACACACTCCTAGCCTTGTATATGCATATGCTGGCTACTGCAGAGGTTGTGCAACTATTCTGTCATGAGCTAGTTTCAAAATGGCCGCCCCCAGATACATGGCAAAACATGACTTAAAACAGCAATAAACTTTTAATGTGGAGGTGGGTGGTTGTGGGGTCTTGGATATGAGTAGAGTATACTCTAAGACACTATTTGGGCCCATGTTTTATTCATGGTGGAATTGTCCTTTAATCCAAAAAAATTGGTTCAAATTAGATCTGGTGAAGAACCATACCTTCCTCCAAATGCAATGACAGGTGCCGCAGTGGCGTTGAGTTGCTGCTTTATATGAGTGATGAGAGTGGCATAGTCCGCGAGTGCCTGCTCAGACGTCAGCAATCCAACGATCGGCTGAGTAAAACTCTTCTTCGCCCCAAACGGCAACGACTTGCCATAGAACCTCTGAAAGAAGGAAAAGATCAGGTTATTTCAACCTTAGATGAATAGAACATGGATTGGTTGCCACAGAACAATTGCAATCGGCACTTTAAAACTCTTCTTCGCCCCAAACTGCAACGACTCACCATACAACCTCTGCAAGAAGGAAAAGATCAGGTTACGTTAACCCAGATTGATAGAACATGGATTGGTTGCCACAGACCAATTGCCATAGGATCTATTATAAAGCCCAAAGGTAGGCAAACCTAGATAATTACCTCTAAATAATAAAGACAACAAAAAACAAAACAAATGGAATGGTACTTGGAAAAAACCCATTGGATTTCTACTGTGATGATTCTCATACAGATTTCAATCTTTTTTCCTCTATAATCAATTTTCTTATTTCAGCAATAATGGAAAGGGTAAAACAGTAAAAGGAACAACATTGAAAATACTCTGCAGAAACTATCCATGTACATTGAAGTTATGATGAAATCCTGCATAGACCAAGCAGAGAATCGGTACATCATTTCCTCAATAGGTGGCAGCACATTCAAGTCTTTAACTTCACAAATCAGAACATTACTAATGATTCCTACATGTTTTGTTAAATCCTTCTTACTTCATAGGATAATATCAAAACGTATCAAAGATTTAAACAGCCTCAATATCAACGCAGTATAATACAGTATTTAGTGAAACGTTTTATCAAATGATTTTGTTTATTTTATGATGTTTGTTTAATTGTCACTTTACAGCATTTATAATAATATATATGATACTGATGATAATGGTAATAAATGATGTTGATGATGATAACAAGATTAAAGATAATAAAGATGAAGTAACAATTATTTCTACTGTTACAAATAATGATAACAATAAGAAATATAACAACGTTGATGATGATGATGATGATGGTGATGATGATGATAATAATAAAAAAATAATGACAATAATAATGATATAAATATATAATAATAATAATATTAATAATAATAATAATAATAATAATAATAATAATAATAATAATAATAATGATAATAATAATAATAATGATAATAATAATGATAATAATAACAATAATTATTATAATAGATATTAATTATTGCTATTTCTAACTAGTACTTCATAATGCTGCTCACAATTCTTTTATGATTTTCTTGTTGTAATTACTGTATGTCCTAATTATCTTAATTAATATCATCATCGACTTTCCATCAATAGTATCTTTGACAATTCTTTTATGGAGTTTGATCCATAACATGACAGTTGCTGTAATCATATTACTCTATTGGGATAAGTAAGACTCGCAAACAGAATATTATGTTCACTGAAGGATCACCGATCTTTGGCCAAATCTGAAACGCGATCACGCTCTAGGCAAATAACAATAATTATACCATAGGATGAATTACACCCAAATGACTCTTGCACGGAGGTTTCCTCGACTAAACATATCTGTTTCATGCAAAATCAATGGGGAAACGGTAGTAAACCATTAATCTTTGCTCAAGCCTATGTTCCATTAGAGGCCCCTCAGCTTACAGAAATCAATATCTTGAGACAGATAGTCTCCAAATTATGATTTGACCATTTTCATTTATTTTTCAAGCAAAATCAATATCTGTCATGATACTGTATATTAAGTTGTACTTAAAGCATTTTCATTCATTTTTCATGAAAAATTGATAAAGTATATCAGTCACGCTATATCAAGTTGTTCTTAGACTCACTGGAACTGATTGTGTTGTAACAAGACTGCAGGCTGACTGTAGAAGTTCAAGATTCACTCAGCAAATTACAGTTTCCATTATGTTGAGTGCCTTTCATGATTGGCTTAACTCTCTCTCATCTTGAGTGGCCACATTATCTGACAGCAGGACTGACACTTACGGAAAAAATCTTTCTTACACAGCATTATTGTATGTTCAGAACATTACTAATGATTCCTACATGTTTTGTTAAATCCTTCTTACTTCATAGGTTAATATCAAAACGTATCAAAGATTTAAACAGCCTCAATATCAACGCAGTATAATACAGTATTTAGTGAAATGTTTTATCAAATGATTTCGTTTATTTTATGTCTATAAAAATCCCATTTCAAATTATGAGCTCTTATGGTGTATGTCCAACATTGTAAGACCATGGTAGCAGGACTCGATACTAACAGTGAACCGCTAGCCCCAGGTCAGTGAAAATTCCCCCAAAACGTCTTTGAGCCAGTAAAAATACCTCAACTGGTCCTACGTAGTACAGGCCCAGTAAACATTTGGCGACATACTTGTTAACAAGTTTCCCCTCATTAATATCCCCAAATATTTTTGAAATAAATGAAGATGAAATAGAAATAAATGTTTTTCAGTAAATTTTGTACAATGTCTTTCCTTGCTTTGTTAAAGAAAAAATATATTGTGGGGCCAGCAAATGTTTTGCAGGACCAGTAGATCCTAGGTGTTACTGGTTCTGTGGGCCAGTTACATTTTAACCCTTTGGATGCTGGTGGCTAATTCGGCCAATACAAAAAAATGTGAAAACCCTTAAATATGACCGAAACCCTGGCAAATGGGTACTCATCTGAAAGTACTCAGCGAGAGCTTTCCAATGAATACCAACATGACAGGGTTTAGATGTTTTTCAAAAATCTTCAAGGCATTGTTCTTTGGATGGCAGTTGACTTAGCATTGGAAGGGTTGAGCTAGCATTAAGCTAGGCCTGCCATATGAACAGTCCAGATGCCAAAGAGTTACGGCATCGGCCCTGTAACATAGGACACTCAATAATGGCAGGTCTAGCTGAGACCTGTACCAGAAAGAGGCTGAGTGCTTGCCGCTCTTATAAGGACAAGTAACAATCATTCCAATCAACAAAAGAAAATTACCGATTTGTTTTTTTGTGTCCTGATTTTCGAGTCAGCCGCAGACTCCATGATTAGTCTCTCTCTCCTTATCTGTCTCGTATAAAATGCATAACCATTCATTTTGGGCCTATTTTATCTTTAAACAGCAATTTATATTCCAAGAAAGTAGTTGCTATGGAGATTTTGTGCTATATCGCTAGACGCTAGATAATGTGGAATACCTATCTGTGATTGAAAGGATTTTAGAGCTGATATGAATGCTATTTAAGCGATACTTGTTTGGAAGTTAATATTCTCTTTTCCGAAAAATGACAGGTCCATATAACCCAAATATGCTGGTGGTGGCTAATTTGGCCAATACAAAGTGATGCAAAAACCTAAAAAATGACTGAAACCCTGGCATATGGGTACTCATCTGAGAGTACTCAGTGAGAACTATCCAATGAATACCAGCATGACAGGGTTTAGATGATTTTCAAGAATCTTTCCTCCTTGTGCATTGGATGAAAGTAGCCTCAGCATTGGAAGGGATAAACTATTCATGATACTCAACATACAGCACCACTGATCAGAAAATTAAAAGTTTATTCTTTCTGTGATGGGAAATGTGCAACAATACAACATAAAAAAATTACCATCATTGTGTATAAATAAAACTGATCTGGATCATAGTCTTAGCCATCAGGGCGTCATCTTGACACCTAACCCTCGAAAATCACCCCTCAGACCACCCATAATTTTGTGAGTAATTTCTTGAAATGATAATTTCGTATATTATGAAATATTTCAGATAATATGCCTTCTTGTAATAATACAATGAACCTCACCATGATTTGTATCCTTCCTTGCCCATAACATAAAAGGCCTCACCATTTAAATATTGATTAAGGAGCTATATTATTATATGTGTAGCTAACGGCTGTTGGTATAATGGTCGGTCATGCACATAATGAACCTCACCCAGAGTTATCTCTTACCTTGCCCATAACATAAAAGACTTGGTCATCTCAGTTAATCAAGGTGCTAATATTACATCTGACAGTGAGTGGTAAATGGCTATTTGTTATAGTGGTCGGTCATGTACATAATGAACCTCACTCAGAGTTCTCTCTTAACCTTGCATGACCATGGCATAAAAGACTTGGTCATCTCAGTTAATCAAGATGCTCTATTACACCTGTGCGGCAAACGGCTATTTGTATAAGTGGTCTGTCATGTACATAACGACCCTCACCTTGATTTGTCTCCTACCTTGCCCCTAACATAACTACGCATTACATTTCCTCTTGGGGCATGTGTATAAGCTATCTGTATTCTAGCCCGATACCCTAGTGGGTGCAATCATGTGCTCGCTAAGAGCTTAGATGAATAAAAACAAGTGGATATGAAGCCAGCCACTCAACCTGAACAAGCTGGCTGCGGCGAATAGCACAAAAGTCGCGTTCTGTGCATGTTGGTGTGCAATTAGTTTCTCTATAATGTAAATATTACGATAGCCCTCATTGGTCTTTGTCTCCTAGTGATGTCAAACTGAGGCCAGATTCAAAACCCTTATCATGTGTTTCATGCCACTATCTTTATTTTCTGCACTTTTGATAAATTATTAATAATGGGAAGTTGACCTTTTTATTGATATGTACTCCTTTGTTTTTGTCTTTGTAGCTTTTGTAACTTTTGAAACCACCTGCCCTGCAGGGCAGGTGAGCTGGAACTTTTACCTGCCCTGAATTTTTTTTACCTGCCCCGGGCAGGCGGGCACTGTCTGGCTTTAACATCGAGCCCTGACTTTGGTGCCTATATGTGGTGGATAGCTAGTACTTTAACCCTTCCAATGCTGAGGCTACTTTTGTCAAAGGGACAGGATGCATAGATTTTTGAAAACCATCTAAACCCTGTCATATTGGTATTCATTGTATAGCTCTCGCTGAGTACTCAGATGAATACCCATGTGCCAGGGTTTCAATCATTTTTCAGGTTTTTGCATAATTTTGCATTGGCCAAATTAGCAACAGGCAGCATATTAATGGTTAACCCTTTTGCACCAGGAGTACTCATATATGATCTAATAACATACAAGTCATCAAAAGGTTAACATTAGAAAATAATTAAAGACATCAATAATTTCAACAGACACAACAACATCAATAACCGAACAGTCACAATCACACAATTATATTTATTATAAAGAATTCTATGGTTATAACGCAATCATACCCAAATGAAAGACACAACTATAAGGAATTTTAACACATAGATTTATTTTGATCACATAAATTCAATATATGCAAAACATACAATTCAGAAAAATTATCTATCCCATTGAATACCTCATTGTAAAAAGACTAAAGTTTGACACACACAATATAAATTGAATTTGTAATCATATAGTATGGTAACATTTAATAGTGAGCACTACATCTTGCAATATGTTCAATATCAATGCAAAATTCTCACTCTTCAAATTGACTTTATTATCTAGAAAGGTTGGTATTTGTTTCGGGGATATCAAACTGTTTGAAGTTTATTCTGGAATACTTTTTATAAGATACCATAGTAAGATTATGCCCCAGTCATACCAGAGACTATTGCACGATTCCAAAATCGGCAGATCTGGCCCAACAATTTTACTTATCGTGATAAAGGAATCCGATTTTGAAGGCAAAGATAGCTAAAGAAGTCAGCACTAGCAGAACGGTCTATTTATAGAATATTTATATAAATAGATTGTCTCTGGTACTGGTTTGCGATTATTGAGCAAAATAACCATCTCCGAACATTGTACAATGAGTCATGCGGTTGTGACTGCAAATGCGTCTTTTTTCAAAATCCGAATTTTCAGATACGATTTTTAAATCAGCAAATTTTTTGAATCGTACTATATAGTTGTAACTCTGGTGTGACTGGGGCATTACAGAACCTGCAATATTCCTTTAAATATGTTCAGTGCCTCTCAAGAGTTAATCTTCAAAGTACATAGTTAAATGATCCGGATATCAAATTTAACCCATTTATACTATATAGTTAACAGAGGCCAAAACAGTCTAATAATTTTGATGAAATCTGTCAGGCTAATTAGTATAATTGTGAAAAAAATATGAGAGAGAAATATCAATCAGAACATTACCGTATTCGCCCGATTAAGCGCACGGTCCCGAATAAGCGCATCCCCCCTATTTTTCGCGGAAATTGGGGGACCAGCAAGCGCCAAAGATTGTCTCCTTACGTTAAACCTCCCCACAGAAGTAACCAAAACCAAATCACATACCTTCCTTCTTGCCGTGTCTGCAAACCAGCGCTGAATTCCGCCATTTCAGCAGTCCCTTTGTGCTCTCACTGTTCATGTTTGCCGCATGATCGTACTATTAACAAAGTAACGATCTTTGCACGTGCGGATTGTTGCCGCTAACAACTAAGCACGTTGAACAGCGAGAGTGCGAAGGTGCAATAACGGTCATTACTCTCCGATTGGCAATCATTGAGGGGTGCATTTATACGGATGTTTGACAAAACCCCTTCTACAGAAAATTTTCCCAACCTGAGGCTCCTCTACCCAAACCGTGCGCTTAATCAGGCAAATACGGTACTAATAACTCTACTTCAAATGTCTTGTAAATCATTATCAATTCCTAGGATATTGCCAAAAATATCAAAGATCCAGACAGCAATTTTAAGAGTTACTCTTTAAAGCATTAATGGATTAAAATTGAACTCAATTCATGAATAGGTTGAGGTAGAAGGTTGCATATGAACATTGCAAAAAATGACAAAAAAAGATATAGAAGTTCTTTGAATGACCTGAAATTAGCATATAATGTAGCAATGCATTTATCCCTTCCAATGCTGAGGCGAACATTTGTCCAAATCATGAGGATACAAAGAGTTTTTAAAACTTTCTTAAACTTGTCATGTTAGTATTCATTAGATTAGCATTCAGCTGTATCCCATGTGCCAAGGTTTCAGCCATTTTTCATGTTTTTGCATCATTTTGTATTGGCAAAATTAGCCACCAGCAGCATAAGGGTTAAAATGCAAACATAAATGCACATTTACTTGAAGGGTGAACACATTGGAGTTTGTCATGGAGTCCAATTCATGAGTAAGAAAGGACTAGCATAAGTAATATCATATGACGTATTAGGTAATTACTAAGTGGTATATATAAAAGCCATGAGAAGAAAATTGTCCTATTCTTCCTAATAAGATTTAAAATGATGCATCTTTCATCTTCAGAAATCCACTTGATATTCATAGAATGAAAATGGTTATATTTTATCTACAGAGAAACGTTTTTATCAACATTCAAGTATGTAAATACTTATAATAATTGTAATCAGTAACAAAGCCTCTAGTACAAAGATCAAGAAAGACCTAAGTACTATATATTGTAAATACATACACATGATTCCCACAACTCATTAAGGTATATGGTATGATATTTATGAAACATGATTTTGAGTTACAATTATGTAGTTTTTCCAAATTCTCAATGATTTTCAAGAGTGCATATGTGTTCATTGGAAAAAAATGAGTTAAACCCATTTAAATACCTGCATTGGCCAAAAGCAGCCTGACAATTTTGATGAACCCTTACAGGTAAAAGCATAGTTGGAGTAATTTCATTCAGATCATTACCAACAACTCTCCTCCGATTTTTTTTGTAAAATCATTCACAATTTCAAAGTTATTGTGCAAAGTTTTGCAGATCCAGACAACGATTTCAAGAGGAACTCCTAAGTCTTTATGGGTTAAACAGGAAGTATAATTTTCACTCAGAAACAACA
Organism: Maea johnstoni; assembly: GCA_963942565.1. Taxonomy (NCBI): domain Eukaryota; kingdom Metazoa; phylum Annelida; class Polychaeta; order Spionida; family Magelonidae; genus Maea; species Maea johnstoni. The sequence continues at coordinate 14,181,759 of OZ012695.1, forward strand.
CTTGCACTTTATTCGACTGAACAAATCTTTTAATCCTTGCCGGAAGTCTTGACCAAATATGGTATAGGTTATAAACTTCCAAAAGGAGTTTGCGACAGCAAACCACAGAAAGTAGAAATGCACTTTCGGATTTCTAGTTTCCTTAGCGATAAGTTCTTGAATCTGCAACAAACTCCATGGCAACCATGCACCAATAAAAACGATTCCGGTAAGAAACGATAAGAAGTAGCTGTCGGGACGATTTGATGAATCGTCAGGGAGCATCGATTTTTCATAGATAATACGTTTCTTCTTGTATGCGTTCGTAAAGATGTACAAGTTTGAAATCCCTAAAGCGATAATCGGGGGAACAATCACAAGAATACCAGCGGTTATGAAGTACGCTTTTTGTAGTTTCCAGTCGATAATACATATATAGGCCTCGCGATAGTAACGAGCTCTCGCGACGCCCATCAGAGGCGGGCAACAAAAACTTAACGCCCCAATCCATAGAAACGCGATCCAGCAATACGATCTCATGGGCGTAATCAATGTCTCGTATCGCCCCGGTTTCCGTATCGCGACGTAGTGATCGATGCTAATCCATGTGAGCGAACCAACCGACGCAATCCAGAAAATGGCCGCCACGTAGGCCTCGATGTGACAAAACTGGTCGCCGTATATCCAATGATCGAACAACGAAGCCCAGAAGGAAAATGGCGTCACAAATACCCCGATTAGTAAATCGGCAACCGTTAGCGAACAGAAGAAATATTTATTGATTTGTTTCAAGGCATCCGTTTTGAAAAGGACAAGAAGGATGATGACGTTGCTTATGATGATTGCCAGCATAATCACCAAAATCACAAACGTATCAAATGTGAACCTCATCTGTATCGAGGGAGTTGTTGTGGTGGTAGAGGTGGCTGCTGCATCAATGGGGGGAGCCATCTTGGAATTGAGTTATTTCCGACTCCTTTTATCCTAATAAAAATCCACTTTCAATATTCAGAAAAAAAGGTTTTTGGGAGAACACATCCAATATGGACACCATCCAGTAACTGCATGTGATTCCTAATGTTTGCAGATAAAAGAATTCCACTTTTTTTCCTTCTTCAAATATGTGCATCAATACCAAATGTCATCAGTATTTATTTCTACTCCACACAATTGTGAAATGTTTACTCTAACCAATATCATTAAGAATGGACACGACTTTCAAAATTTGAAAAAAGTTTGATACACCAGTCTGTTTAATAGCTAGACAGGTCAAAATAGAACCATACAACTATAAACATATAATCCGTTGGTATTCCATAATGCTTGTTTCATCTAATTCCAAATAATAATAATAATGATAATAATAATAATTAATATTTGATTTAGCGCTCCTTCCACCTATAATGTCCAAAAGCGCTTTATGAAGAATAGTCAGTGGACAGATGTTTAATATCCAATATATCCATAGTCCTTGTTTTCTGAGACCATCTCCGTATTTGGTTTTAGCGTTGTCCTTCTAGATCTGTGCAGTAGTGTTAGAGGATGGCAGAGGAAACGTACATCTCAGACTTTGGGGAATAAAGTAGCATCCGAGAGTGACACTGAATGTTTTATTCATCCCCGCATCTCCTTCACTGAATGTATCCCATGATAATTGCTTCGGTGTTTATAGCCAATCAGCAAGCTCGATTTCCTGTTCTGCAGGTAACCTAGCAACAGGAGAGAAATGTACATCATTAAGCTTTTTGCTTGACATTCAAGGACCAATTAGGTTAATGCTGAAATTGAGACATTCCTAGCCAGTGAAAAGGGGTTGGGGGGAGGGGGGGGGTGATGGGTAAAGGAGGGGGGGGGGGGGGGGAGAGGGGTAAAGGAGGGGGAGGGGGGTAATGTACTGCACTAGTAACCCACCAATGCCTAGATTTCTCATCAAAAACTATTGTCAGAACTACTGATACTTTTGAAATGATAGCAAGGGTATGGGGGGGGGGGGGGGTAATGTACTGTTCTGGTAACACTTCCACGCCTAGATCTCTCATCAAAAACTATTGTCAGAACTACTAATACTTTTGAAATGATAGCAAGGGCTAGGGGGGGGGGGGAATGTAATGCACTTGTGACCCACCAATGCCTAGGTTTCTCATCAAAAACTATTGTCAGAACTTCTGATAAGTACTTTTGAAATAAAAGTAAGGAATAGAGCAATTGCACTTCAAGAAATATTTGAAGGAGGGTAAATATCACAAATTATGACATACATATCTCCTTGCAAAATTTTCAGAGGATTTATGTGAGAGAAAACTAAGCCACCATAAATGCAATAACGCCTATATATATGTAATCAACCCTTCCAATGCAAGGGGTACTTTCGTCCAAAGCAGAAGGAAGCAAATATTTCCAAAAAACATCTTAACCCTGTCAAATTGGTATTTATTGGATAGCTCTCACCGAGTACTCACAATTTACAAAATTCTGTATTGGCCAAATTAGCCAGCAGCAGGGTTAGTACTTAATTAGCTGCCATAATGCAGCTAATTCGTGACTATCCAGTTACGACTGGTGGAGGAAACCGGAATACCCGGTGAAAAAAACGCCCAATCCCAAGTCACTGGCAACTTTCTCACATACCCAAGCTGGGTTTCAAACCCAGGTATCGATGAGAGACAGCGAGCAGTCAGTGGCAATGCCTTAGACCACACAGCCATCAGGGCAGGCCTTGTTTGTTGTCAATCACTCAAAATGATGGTATAAATCGATTCACTTTCAAAAATAAAACAACAGGAAGACATTGCAGAGCAAACATCTATCAACATTTGATTTTGGAATCAATACATAAACATATGGAGATGCCACTTGATGAAATAAACCCATTCATGCCTGGATATTTATTAATTCATTAATGAGTGTCGTCTGGACCTGTCATACTTTTAGAAATAACTTTAAAATAAAGTATACATTTGAAAATTATTTGAAGGAGAGTTGTAGATAGAGTTCTGATGAACAACTCCCCATCAAATATTTTCTAAACATAGCTTTTGTTAAGTCAATATAAGTAAAAAAGTCAGGCGCTTTTGGCTGCTAAAGGCATGACTGGGATATGTTATAGAGGATTATACCAAAAATGTCTTAAACAGCAGATAGGTGTTGCATTTACGATAAACGATACGATACACCACCTTTTACCAATACGATAATTGGCTGCTTCTTTTTAGCGATAGGAATCTCTGGGGGGGTTCGATGACATTCCTGGGTAGGTGTTGCATTTAGCTGTTGACCAATAGACTCAGACTGTAAACAAGAAAGCTAGCGATATTGTACATCCATATTTGGAATGTTATGTCTTTCAAACCTAATAGTTTCTTAACCCATTAACACTCAGTGCGGCCAAAACAGGCCTGACGATTTGGGAAATATTTTACTTATGAAAGCAGTTTCTTGAAATCGTTTGAAGGAGAAATGTTGATCAGAAGCTAACCAACAACTCTTCTTCAAATATTTTGTGAACTTGCAATCTATTCCCAAGTTATTTCCAAAAGTATGAAAAAAGCAGACGATACTTTGTCAAGTAACTCTGAGTGTGAATGGGTTAACCTTTAACCCATTTGCACCTGGAGTACACAGTGTAGGATAGAGGGTGCTATAGAGATATGGATGAGTGAGGGTGTAAAGGGTATAGCATAGAGGGTTGGGAAAAATTGTCAAACAATTGAAACACAAAAAGGTAGTCTATGTTAATAAATATTTATTTTGATGTCCAACACACACATACACACTCACGCATAAATAAATTTATATATATATATATATGTATATATATATAAATATATATATATATATATATATATATATGTATACATATATATATATATATATATATATATAAATAAATATATATATAAATATATATATATATATATATATATATATATATATATATATATATAATTATATATATATATATATATAATAAAGCTATTACCTGTACATTACTAATTGCAGTTACATTCCTGAATGGAAGTCTCAGTTTCCCTGATACGCAGCTCTGTATATATCAGGGAACATGAGAGTTCTATTCAGGTTGCAGAAATATCATTACTAATTAAACATAATCACCAGTAAAGCTGAGAGAAATTGCTCAAATTGTTAATCAGTGACAGTCTAAATAACCATAATCATGGTGGACAAGAAGATTAGATTCCATTATAAACACATTAATCTAAATTAACTATAAGGGACACTGTTAACTGGATGGAATTTGCATATACTTAGCAATGATAAAGTATAAAATAACATCTACCTGATCAAGAAAGTGAAAAAATTATACTATGTAATCTCATATTATTAAGAGGAAAATCTTCCATTATTCGACGCCAAAATTGCTCAAGATGATTGCTCGAGACCTCCGCAATTTCCATCAGCAAAAGTAACAAAAGGTGTAGAAGGCTAAATGGGATCATCTTGTATTTTGTTGTTATTTTTTCACAAATTGAAATATTTTGAAGCACAGTCAAACCCGAATTTAGCAACCACTCAAGGGAAATGTCAATTGTGGTCTCTTAAAGAGGTGGTCTCTTAAGAAGGGGTTGGGGGTCTGAGTGAAGTTGTGAAAAAACAAAGAATTTCTAACAATGACCAGGTATTTTTGAGCTTGTTATGTTTAGCTGTGTTTGTTGAAATTTTGTCATTAATATTTTAAGATCAATCAATTCAGAAAAATAAAAGTTGAACTCCAACATTAATTGTGGACTCTAAGAAATGATATTTTCTTTCAATTTTACCGAATAATTCATCATTTCATTGTGCCCGTTCCAATAGACAAGGCGTCCAGGCATTCAAGTGGCCATTGAATGAAGGGCCATTTATTGTTAGGGATGCGTTTTCATGGACGTTGGTCGCGTTAAGCAAGTGGTCGTTTAATCAAGGTAAAATATACTGGGAATAGCCTTGGGGGATCTGAAGTGGTCGTTCACAGCAAGTGGTCATTTAAGAGAAGTGGTCTTTTGCACAAGTTTGACTGTATTTAACAACAAGGTTCTGAAGGAAGAGTATCTCGCATATACATGTACATTAGGCCATCATTTTGTCTTTTATACAATTTTTTGACTAAATTGAACAAAATTTGAACCTAAATTCAATCAGAATTTAGGCAGATTCTGCACTGTTTTACATTATTGCAAAGATTTTGGATTATAAAAATTTAGACCACAAGACAAATATATTTGATAATTTGAGGAAAAATAGGTGACATACAATTGCAGGAATAAATTAATTAATTGGAGCGTATGGTTAGTAGAGTAATATCCTATAACATATTCAACTATAGTATATATACCTTATATAGGATCCTTATGTGAAGAATGGAAATCCACATATATTCAGCTGTTTTCCAGTCATGATGTGTTAACTGCCAGATAATCCAATAATCTACTTAAGCTAATCCAGGATTATCATTGCTGAGAAGTGGGACTAATCCAACAAGGATGTCACAAGCAATTCATTTCAGATGTTTTTTGAATGAAGATGTCATTCCTGAGGGTGATGTCAATGTCTCTCAGATGTAGACTTTATCTATTCTAGATGTTGATGGCGATGTGTTTTATATGAAGATTTCATTCCAGAGGGTGTCTTTCGAAAGCAGGTTTTATTTCAGATTTTGATGACAATGTTTTTCATATGAAGATTTTATTCCAGAGGATGTCTTTCAGATGCAGGTTTTATTTCAGATGTTGATGACAATGTTTTTCATATGAAGATTTCATTCCAGAGGGTGTCTTTCAGATGCAGGTTTTATTTTTAGATGTTGATGACAATGTTTTTCATATGAAGATTTTATTCCCAAGGGTGTCTTTCAGATGCAAGTTTTATCACAGACATTGATGGCAACGTTTTTCAGATGAAGATCTTATGAATCTGTTCTCCAATAGTTTTATCAGCTGTCTTTCTGCTGTGCTTTCAGGATTAAAAAAAATCTCCAATGAATAAATCTTCCTAAATATAGAGTTGAGGATGATGCTGAATTAATACTCTGCATTCCAGTGATAAGAGCTCCTTTTTGGCTTCGACTCGCGGCTGTGCTATCCCGATAAATATCACCACTGGATGAATCCGCAAGTAATATTTGTACTCCTCGTCAGAGTTTATCTGTGTCTGAATCGTTCACGTCACCCGGGAAATTGATTTTTGATTTGTGTTGATGACTCTCTGAAGACTGGCTGGAGAATCTGTGCTGGATATTGGTGGAGAATCTGTGCACTGCCAAAAAGAATGAATACATGAAAAACAAATATGTATAACCATGACTTAAGTGTATATATATATATATATATATATATATATATATATATATATATATATATATATATATATATATATATATATATATATATATATATATATATATATATATATATATATACATATATACACACATATATATATATATATATAAATATATATATATATATATATATATATATATATATATATATATATATATATATATATATATATATATACATATATATATATATATATATATATATATATATATATATATATAAATATGTGTATTTATTTATATATATATTTATTTATATATATATATATATATATATATATATATATATATATATATATATATATATATATATATATATATATATATATATATATATATATATATATAATAAGGTTTAGTGCAGTATTTTCCTGCAGTGATTCCCAATGATGTGAACCACACATAGATTGTAACTGATACTGCACTCTCTGTGTATTCACCAAGAGTGCAGTATCTGCATGCAAGTCCCCAGGGCTTTTAGCTAATGCCAGGTGATGCCACTAACATCCATATCACCAACACATTGACACGTTCAAAAGGTATTCATAGCATAAGATGAGACATTGCATATACATTGTGCTTGCTCTATACCATTTGTTAAGAAAATAGATATAATGGATTCAAATCCTACAGATAAGATAGATAGGTATGGATATAGATATAGATATAGATAAACAGCAAATATAACCAATGTAACACAATCTTTAACATCCATGCTTCTTATTTTCTGAGACAATTTTAGCTCAGCCATGCCAATCCAGCTCTCTTGGGATTTCCATTCAGTGAAAAGTCTTTATTACAAATCAGGGCTCGAAATTAGGGGGTGCCGGGAGCCGAGGGCTCCCTAAGCTGAACTCTCCAGCGGTTCCCTTGAATTTCTGCAGGGAGCCCAAAGTTGTACTGGTTTCTATACGCAACACCTTTAAGTAGCTTTGGAAGATGCAATTGGGCGCCCTTGAAAACAACTTAACTTCGAGCCCTGCAAATAATTCTGAGTCCCATATATACTTACATCTCAGGACTTCATAACATAACACAATATGTAGCATCCTGCATGCTTTAGGTGTGGTCCTCTCAGACAAAGAGCTGTACTATAGCCGGGTCTTTGTTGTGTGTTATAGAGACTGCATGTGATATTCTGCCACATAATAACAGTGACTCATGCCATCTGCCATCTTGATTAACCCCTTCCTGACTTTACCCTGTTATAGGGCAGATGCATCATATTATAGACGGTTTGCAGAAATTCAAGGGAGCCGCTCAGGAGAGAACTCATATTAGTCTCAAATCATTCCTATCCACTTAAATGTTAAAAACATAACTCATATTTCAGTTACCTCAGTTACTCAAATACTTTTGCTCGGTCCCTATTTGTCCAAGATACGCAATGTTTTCTGTACTTCACGCCACCACTGATGAACTCTATAGAAATGGTTTGAACCCCCAGAGAATTACTATGTGTAATATTTTTTGTCGAAATGTTGGTGTGAATCATGCTGATGCTTTTCCTAAAGTAGCTTGACAATCGCCAGACGATATTACACAAACTCGAGCGAGGCAATTCATCACAAGACGGAAAACAGGTCATGTGATAAACATGCTCCCTCTCCATCACTATGATCTTCATCTACATATTTGAATTGCCATATCTGTATTGTCATTTTCTTTACTGTTATCATCATCATCATCTACATCACCATCCCCATATAAATTGTTGTCATCATCCTCCTCATCAGCACTATATCGTTATAACATTCACCATCATCCTTATCTTAATCATCATCTTCCTCAATCATCATCATCATCATCATCACTCTCATTTAAGATACATTTACCATCTTCCTTTATCATCACATCAAAACGATCCTTATCCATTCTATTAATCTCATTGCAATCATCGTTGTCTTATATAATCATCATCATAACCATCATCATCATCATAAATCATATCATATTCTAGAAAATGTTGTAATATAAGAAAATGTATAATCATAGTTGATATTTTAACTGGAAGTACTCGATTTAGTAGTGCCGGCGAGCTGCGTAGCGCTGTCAACATCGCAAAAGATCGATTCCAGTGAGTATCACTGTTGAATTATTACCATTATTAATGTTTTCCTTTGCCAATCTGACAAAGAAAGACATGTGAGAATAGGTGAGATTAATTTATTTCACCTATTCTCAAGTTATTTCGCCAAACATGTTGGATAACTTCTAGATTAATCGAAGTTAACCAACATGGCGGCGGCCTGCGATCGGCAGCCATGCAGACCGGGCCCGGCTCGTGTGGCGCAAACGTAAGTAGCTTTTTGAAACCGGGCCCCGCTTGTGAGCCGCGCTGTGAGGGTTAAACAATAATTAGGTTCAACAGGAAAGAGCTTCAAGAATCCCCTTGTCATCATCATCATCATCATCACCATTCTCTCTCTCTGTCTCTTTCTTCCTTCCTCTCTCTCTCTCTCTCTCTCTCTCTCTCTCTCTCTCTATCTCTCTCTCTCTCTCTCTCTCTGTCTCTCTCTCTCTCTCTCTCTGTCTCTGTCTCTGTCTCTCACTCCCTCTCTCTCTCTCTCTCTCTCTCTCTCTCTCTCTCTCTCTCTCTCTCTCTCACTCTCTCTCTTGCTATCTATCTGTCTCTCTCATGAAAATATATTCACAATAAAATGTTTAAGATAATAATGCAATAAAGTACTGTTAATAGAACCGTTAAAATAGCACACTGTTTCATTGGTATACAGATACAGAGCACACACCAATCCATGGGCCGTATAAACTGACAATCAGTCTATCCCGAATGCTGTAACGTTTTATGTTATATTTATGCTGCAATCAAATCAAATCAGGGAAAAACGTCAAGTTAAGACAAATATCTCTCACAAAACCAATATAGATAACAAGTTATTGGAATGCACAATTGCTGTAGCTAATCTAAGCCTAGCATGACCAAAATCAATCTTCTAGCTCTAGCGTAGGCTTCCATTGTATATAATTGATACCATGAATCCGCGGAAATCTAGACCACCCTAGGAATTCGGGCCTCTATAATTATTTTGCAAAATAACTCATGGGAAATCTGGGCAACATCTATCGCAAGTTGCCATTTCAAAAAATAATGGACCTAGACAAAAATTCAAATCTTGCTGATACAACATCAAGGTATTCTCAGAAAACAATTGGGCCACCCTGAACCCATTAAAATCATAATCATTAAAAAGTGTCCCAAATTACTGAAAATTTACGGTATAAAAATTGCTGTAGCTAATCTAACCCTAGCATGACCAAAATCAATCTCCTTTGCCTCAGGCCTCCACTTAATTACCTCTAAGAGACACTGACTGCATTCAGAGCTATTATTTTAGACCCGACAAGGATTTATATTTGCTGGAGTAGTGTACATTAATTGCCCTATCAATCACTAGGTGGCGCCTGAGAAAGATTCACATTTTCCCCTTAAATGCAATTGGTTAAGGAATTGGAAAAGATGGGACGACTTGGACTAACAACAATGAGAAGACTTCTGAGAAAAGAATGAACATTTATATACCACCGTTACCATTAAGCATTACAATACACCATTACCAATATTTGTATTAGGCCTAAAAAAAAGTTGTTTGTTTCCTGTAACCCTATACCCTAACAAGTTTTTATTTTAAAAAATCCCTTCCCTTAAGTTTTTATCGCCCATCCAACTCCCAATCAACGTAAAACATGCATAAAACACACATTTTTGACCAAAAAAATAATGCAAAAAATATATATTTTACCGACCTACCTACCCTATTTTTTCCGGAGCATTACAGGAAACAAACAATTAATTTTTTTAGGCCTTGCTATAATATCATCCTTACGGTAAATTCTCAGAAGTTTAGACCACCTTTGAAATTTGGGCCACTAAGTTTATTTTGCAAAATAATTAATAAGAAAACTGGACCACCCTCGATTTATCACCAGTTGCCATTTCACAAAAAATAGGACTTCTTGCTGAAACAACAGCAAAGGGTTTTCAGAAAACATGGGCCAACCTAAACCTGAAAAATCATGATTATCAGAAAGTGTCCGAAATTAATTGTATTATTTTGTATTGTATCCATAGTGACTTAATAGGTGGATATGAAATAATCAATAAATAATCATCATAATCACTATCAATATCATCATCAGCAGCAGCATATATAAACCTAGCCTGCCTCCCAGGCCATATTTAAATGTCTTCCACTGTGGATAGATGGCACTGCGGTATACTAGGAGTTCAGTCGAAAATATCCTACTTCCATCACAGCCCTCGTGTGGCAATTGTGTGAACTAAATGGCCAACAGTGGGCCACAAGTCCCTATGAAGTACAGGTGCAGGCATTTATATACAATAAACTAAAACAGAGTCCGGCCTTGTAGCTAGGCTAATATAAACCATACAATAACAGTAAAATATTTCATTGTCTTCATCAATATACATGTTTTCATCATCTTAACATCCAGCCCCATCATTATCATTTTCATTTTTGCCAATATCAACATCATCATCATCATCATCATCATCACCAGCCATTGCCATTGAGAGCATTAATTAGGTTAACCCTTTCATGCTTAAGAATTCCTCTAGAAGGTAGAGCTGTACGTACTCACGGAGGGAGATCAACTCGTGAGCTCACCACCCGTTTGACTCGTGAGCTCATGAGCTCGCGGACATTCCAATTTTGCAAAGAAATACTTATTTATAGCCCAGCTATTGAAAAATAAATATTTCTTGGCGGAGATTTATAAACATTGCCATGTTTATTTAATTTTTAAACGTGCTGACGAGGTACAGAGGTCAGTACATAACACTCAACACCATGTAAATGTATACATTGGAGATTGGAAAGAAGACATGACAGCGATAGGCAGTTATGTATGTTAATAATGTGTGTTAGGTGCTCTGTGTTACGTTTGTGTTCCCAACATAGACGAGCTCACGATTTAAACATTTCAGCTCGAGCTAGGCGAGTTTGCCCCAGGGCTCGAGCCACTCGAGTTCGTGAGTGGTGAGTGCAGCTCTACTAGAAGGTGTTGTCTTGATCAATGAAACTTTTGACAATAACTTGGAATATAAAAATGATTTCAAAAACATTTGAAGGTTAATTTTTGATAATGTTCTGAAAAGCATTTTTCCTTCAAATATTTTCCCAACTATGCTTTTACCTGAAAGATTTCGCTGAAATTTTCCAGCAGCTTTTGGCTGCTGTATTTACTACTAAGACATTCTTGTCTGTAGCAGGCAAAACCATGTGACTATTTCGGTAATATCTCTCTAATAAAAGCAATTTTCAGAAAATATTTGAAGGAGAAATATTTTTCCGACGGTTATCTACAATTCTCCTTCAAATATTTTGCTTCTTTATAACTAACTCCAATGTTTTTTTCAAAGGTAGCACAAGTCCGGACGACACTTGTCAAGAACTCAAGATCTCCTGGCATGAATGGGTTGAACAGCTGGTCTATAACATACGCACATATCTCTCATACTATGGGCAGCACTCTGGGTAACTTGATTTTAAAACCCTTATGCTGCTGCTGGTGGCCAATTTAGCCAATACAAAATGATGCATAAACCTTAAAGATTACCAAAACCCTGGCAAATGGGTACTCATCTAAGAGTACCCAGCAAGAGCTATCCAATAACTACCAACATGAAAGGGTTTAGATGGTTTTTAAAAATCTTTGCGTCCTAATATGTTTGAACAAAAGCTGTTTCAGCACTTGAAGAGTTAAGCCACCCACACTGACCAACATTGAAAGAGCTAATGGATGTACCTTGAAATATTCATAGTCAGCAGATACATGTGGTGTCGTTCATGGACATTTAGAATTTGATTTGTCAAACATAATCTAGATTAATTCCCATGCATTAATGCTTAACCCTTCGTTATGCTGCTGGTGGCTAATTTGGCCAATACAAAATGATGCAAAAACCTTGAAAAATGACCGACACAGAAAGAACTAATGAACGTGTCTTGAAATATTCATAGTCAGCACACACATGTGGTGTCATACATGGACATTTAGAATTTGATTTTTCAAACAAAATCTAGAGTAACTGACCTATGCATTATGGCTTAAGAGTTCCCTAACCCAATCATGTTCAGAGATCTCCGTTCATCTTTTGTGCTGTCTGTGTCGTCCGTAAAAACGAAAGCTCTCTTTCTCATACGTCTGAGCCACCCCTAAAAAGCTGTTGGCAATTCCCTTAAAAATGGGGAAGTTATTTGCTTGCATTTTTAGTTGGAAAATTTGTATATTCTTCAGACAGTGTTGTGAAAGACCTGGTGTTTACAAGGCACCAAGGGAACAAAAACAGGACACACCTCTGTCTGAGCCATCCCTAAAAAGGTGGTGGCCAAATTACCCTTAAAAAAGTAGAAAAGTCATTTGCTTGCATTTTTAGTTGAAAATTTGCATATTCTTCAAACAGTGTCAGAGACAAAGTAACAAAAGCATCAGGAGATTACTACCAGCCCACACCTCTGTAAGTCCAGAACAAAATACTGCTAGTGGCTAAATTGGCCAATACAAAAAAAACTGAAATAAGAATGAAACCCTTGCACATGGGTACTCATCTGCGAGTACTCGGTGAGAGCTTTCCAATGAATACCAACATGACAGGGTCTAGATCGTTTTCGTAAAGAATAAGGTGGTCACAACTTATTGTTTTATAATTTGCACTGGTTAACCCTGTACCTAGTCACCCTCCCTCGGGGAGATACGCATTGTGCCTGGTATAGCTGACCAGGCCCGTGTGACACTTTTATAGTTTTAGATTAGTTCGTTAGTAATTAGTTAGTCTGGGAATATCGGGGATGGACCTCACTCACGCTTGGTCTGCCAACAAGAGCAGTAGTTGGATTTTGACGCTCAAGATTTCAACAGGAAAACAAAATGCTTCCCACTGATGAAAATGAGGTATCCTCCGCAGAGGAAGATGTTATAGAGAAGAAGGGAAAAGGAAAACAGTCTGCAAAAACGAAGAAGTCACCACCCACCTTTGAGGAGCTGGCAAAGGATCATGGCCTGAAAGACACAACCCTAGCAATCCTCATAGAGAATGATTATGACAGTAAGGAAGCAGTGGCCTTTATAAATGAGGATGATATGGCTGAACTGAAGCTGACGCTTGGACAAAGCGGCATGCTGAAGAAATGGGTAGCAACTGACGAGAACAAAACCCTCCAGGAGGTCAACATTAGTACAACCCCCAGTGACAACAGCACCATCAACATCAGCACCATCGACATCGGCCTCCTCATCTGCCAACCTCACACAGGAGGAGGTAAAATCACTGCTGGACAACTTGTCACCACAAGGGGATGACAGTGGAACTTCTACTGGTAAGTCAGCCCCAGTACAGAGGATTCACTTGCCAGTATCAGAACAATCGAAGCGCAAAATTCAGAGACCCCATGAGTTTATTGAGGGGAAAAAGTGTGCAGCGGACCTGAACATTAAGGAATTCATGTATTCCAATATGCTGCAGCTGGAAAACATGATTATCACCAAATCATCAGATTTGCATGCCTTCGCCCGGCACTTATCGTTCATTTGCATTAAGTCAATGCAAGGCTACCAGTCAAGCAGTATCATTGAATATGACTATGCACTACGGGGTAGACTGGAATCCATGAACACTAGCTGGCCAGAGCAATCTGATATTGACTTATCAAACAGGTTTTTAAAGATGGCGCCAGTGTCTGCTAAACCAGAACGACAACAGGGAAATTCTCGGCAGAAAAACACAGATACCTTTTCCTCTTTTGGGAATAGGTGTATCAGATGGAATAATTCAGAGGATGGGTCCCTGTGCAAAGCTGGAAAACAATGCAAGTACGAACATGCTTGCCTGGCCTGTGGTGAAAAACACACACTACAAGCTTGCAACTCATACTGCAAGGCCCGGGGCTCAGCACCAAAATTGAAATGAATGCCATCATATCAAACTCACCCGCTAGGTGGCAGTGTTCCCAATAATGACCCGCTCGGCATGGGGAACCTTGAAAATGATGACTCTGTAATTGCAGGACACTGTATCAGTGGGGTCTATGCTCCATTAAAGCCTATTGTCTGGGAACGTGAGCTGGTAAATGACACTGATCTTGACTATTTACTGGATGGTGTTACTAATGGCTTTAAGTTGATAGATTGTGATGTCAATTTAATCAAACCGTATGAAACTGACAATTATGCATCAGCAGAGTCCCTGGATGCAAAACCAAAACTAGACAAACTTATCTGCTCTGAAATCCTTCAAGGTAAAATTAATCCCGCTGAGGAAAAACCTACTTGTATTCACGCCTATGGGGCAGTCCCAAAAAAGGGTACGGAGGAGCTGAGGCCTATTACTGACTGTAGTAGACCATATGGTAGATCTATACATGATCACATTGAGTACCCCTCTATGAAATTTAGTACCGTTGATAGTGCAATAAAACTTATGACACCTGGCTGTTACTTTGCTGTAGTGGATATTTCAAAAGCCTATCGTTCAGTTCCAGTTCACCCAACCCACAGGAAATTGCAAGGATTTAAATGGATGTTCGGTCCTTTAGACAGTTCAAAATACTGTTATTTCAACTTTCTTTGCTTTGGGTTATCTTGTGCTCCAGGTATTTTTGCTAGAATCAGCAACAGCATAAACAGAATGATGAAACGACGTGGGTTCAAATGTGTTGTCAATTACTTGGGTGACTTTCTAATTATTGGTGGTACTTATGAGGAGTGTCAAGTGGCACTGTCCGTGCTAATCAACTTGTTAATTTCATTGGGGTTCTCAATCAACTGGAATAAGGTTTGTGGTCCATCTACCACTATCACCTTCCTAGGAGTCACACTTGACTCGATTTTGATGCAATCTGAGATACCTTATGACAAGATTTGCTAACTGCATAGCTTATTAGATAGATTCCTAGTTCTTAAAAAAGCTAGGAAATGTGATCTCCAGAGTTTGGCCGGCGTACTGTCATTCGCTAGTGCGGTAGTTAAAGGAGGACGCTGTTTCTCCAGACGTGTGTTTGATTTGGTAAATTCTGCACACAGATCAAAGCATCTTATCCGTCTCAACAAGGAATTCCACAAGGACTTGTGCTGGTGGAAGGAGTTTGCAAATGTGTTCAATGGGAAGGCAAAATTAATTGACTCTCTTCCTGTTCAAATTGGAATCTTCCAAACAGATGCTTCGCTGTCAGGGTTTGGTATATATTTTGATGGTGACTGGCTAGCTGGCAGCTGGCAGACACCCCGGGTACCTCAGATACCCCAATGGGTGGACTACGACAGGAATTGGACAAGCTTCTCCATTCCTGAGGAAATCTGTGACAATATTAACTATTTAGAACTGTATCCAGTGCTGATAGCTGCTAGAAGATGGGGGGCTTACTGGAAAAACATGCATATAGTTGTATACACTGACAATACCAAGGTGGTTAGCTTTATCAATAAGGGTACTTGTAAAACACTATTGCTATGGAATGGCTCAGAGGGCTATTCTGGCTGTCTGTTATATATAACTTTCATATCACAGCTCGTCATATAAAGGGATGTGACAACATTATTAGTGACTGTCTTAGCAGGTTAGATGAGGCTGGTCAATGGAGCCGTTTGATTAACTATGTGTCACAGTATAGAATACCTTTTGCTTTTAATTCCAGGGGATCTCAAGTCGGAATTGCTGTCAGAGGTCAGGACTGCCCGCTCTAAATTCTATGCCCCATCAACTTGGAAAACAAGGAAATCCCAGTGGTCCAAATATCTTCAATACTGTGACAGTGTTAATGTTCCTGCTCTTCCTGCCTCAAGTACTTAATTGTCTATGTATATAGCTTATCTGGCTAGGAGTCTGAAGTATCAATCCGTTGTGAATTACTTAGCAGCTGTTAAAGTGCTTCATGTTATGTTTGAATACGATGTCACACCCTTTAGTGGGTTCATGGTCACGTCTACCCTCAAGGGTTATCGGGGGATACTCGGGGATCATGTTGAGCGAAAATTACCATTAACCCCAGAAATTTTGCATGGCATTATTGCTGCCTGTGATCCTGACAAAGAATCAGGATTTATTGCTGCATTGCTAGTTGGTTTCTTTACTTTTATGCGCAAATCAAATTTAGTGCCCAGATCAGTAGAAGCCTTTCAACCTGGGAAACAACTGTGTAGGGGCTCCTTCCAGCCCACTGAATTTGGGTTTCTAGTAAAACTCACTGGTACAAAAACAATCCAGTTTAATGAGAGAGTTTTGTACATCCCCTTGGTACGTTCACAAAATAATTCACTCTGCCCAGTACGGGCTCTGCAGCACCACTGGGAACTGCACCCATCTGACAACAATGATGACCCAGCATTTGTAGCTGCGATCAAGAAGGGTGAACCTGTGTTTCTCACCCATGCAAAGTTTGTCAGGTTATTAAAGGCTAAATTGTCATGTGTTGATGGTATTGACCCATCGAGATACTCTGGGCATTCTTTACGCAGAGGTGGCGCCAGTTTTGCACATCAGTGTGGTGTTGGTCTTGAAATGATTCAAATCATGGGTGACTGGTGTAGCCTTGCTGTTCTATTGTATTTGACCAGGCCACTTGTAGAACGCCTTAAAGTGGCTCATATTATGTGTAGGAAAGTCTAATTGGTGGCTACTGTAAAGCTACCTCATTCAGCTACCGTGTTACTGTATACTCTCATCTACCTAAACTACTTCTACTTGTGTGTGTTTGGCAAGGTTTGGCGGCTCAGGTTATTCTGTATTCATCCTAACCTTAAGCTTGACAATAAAATCTGCCAAACACATATATTGTAGTTGTTGTTTCTGTATAACTGTTACTTAAGGATTATGTAAAGAATAAGGTGGTCACAACTTATTGTTTTATAATTTGCACTGGTTAACCCTGTACCTAGTCACCCTCCCTCGGGGAGATACGCATGTGCCTGGTATAGCTGACCAGGCCCGGGTGACACTTTTATAGTTTTAGATTAGTTCATTAGTAATTAGTTAGTCTGGGAATATCTGGGATGGACCTCACTCACGCTTGGTCTGCCAACAAGAGCAGTAGTTGGATTTTGACCCACCCAGCCCACCCGTTGGCTCAGGTTATTCTGTATTCATCCTAACCTTAAGCTTGACAATAAAATCTGCCAAACACATATATTGTAGTTGTTGTTTACCCTTACCATAGTGCAGTGGTTTACATGGGGTGTTTCAGTGGGTTATGAGTGGTTGCCTACAGTGGTGCCACTGCGAAATACAGTGGTTCCACTGAAAAATATAGTGGATAGTACATGGGTCTTAATTCTGTATAACTGTTACTTAAGGATTATAAATATCTTTGGGTCCTAATTGTGCTTTGGACGAAAGTAGCCTCAACATTGGGAGGGCTAAAAAAGGCTGTGGCAAATCCCTAAAACAATAAGGGAAGTTATTTGCCTGCACTTTTTATTGAAAAATTAGCATATTCTTCAGACAGTGTTTAAAACCTGGTATTTACCAAGCAACAAAGGAAAAATAGCAGCCCACACCTAAGTCCAGAACAATAATCAAGTTAACCCGTATGCGGCTGATTTTGAAATTGATTTCAAAAAACCTTAAAAAATGACTAAAACCCTGACATATGGGTACTCATCTGAGAGTACTTAGCAATAGCTATCCAATGGATACCAACATTGCAGGGGTTCTAATTGTGCTTTGGATGAAAGCCTCCGCACTGGAAGGGATAAAAAAGTAGGGAAGTTATTTGCCTGCATTTTTAGTTGAGAAATTATCATATTCTTCAGACAGTGTTGTGAAAGACCTGGCATTTACAAAGCACCAGGGGAATTTTGAATACCAGCCCACGAACACCTCTGTAAGTCTAGAACAATAGACAGGTTAATAATGCTATTGTCTCACACCACATATGGCCAGTAGTCAATGGCAACATTAGTGTCTGCAACTTACCCTCTAAAACTACCACCTTGTCCCCCCTAATATGTTAGTTACCATGGCAACCATTTCAACAAGCAGAGGAAGGTGCCATAACACTAAGGTTTGATGTATAATTTGCTCCTTCCCCCAGTCTCCCTGCTGGGTGCTGAGTGTGCAAATTATACAGCAATATTTCATTTAGTGGCAATGGAGACATGGCTCAAGCACTGGGAGATAAATGCCAAAAGTGGATAATAGAGTTTTTACCCCCTCATATCAAGGGCAGTCAAAAAGGACAATATAATATGGCTGTTGCGTGTGTGTGTGTGGAGGTGGAGAAGGGGAAGTCATGGTCGTGTATATAGCCAGCAGGGTGTCTGGGTGTCATTTGGACACCCAAAACTTAAAAAATCAGGACACTGTGAGGACACCCAAAAGTTTGTGAATAATTTCTATAAAAGTCATTTATCATGCAAATTAGAGCTGCACTCACCACTCACGAACTTGAGTGGCTCGAGCCCTGGGGCAAACTCGCCAAGCTCGGGCTGAAATGTTCGAATCGTGAGCTTGTCTATGTTAGGAACACAAACGTTACACAGAGCACCTAACACACATTATTTACATACATAACTGCTTATCGCTGTCATGGCTTCTTTACAATCTCCAATGTATACATTCAAGCAGAGTTGAGTGTTGTACTGACCTTTGTACCTCGTCAGCACGTTTTAAAATTAGACAAACATGGCGATGTTAATAAATCTCCGCCAATAAATATTTATTTCTTGATAGCTGGGCTGGAAAATAAGTATTTCTTTGGAAAATTGGAACGTCCGTGAGCTCATGAGCTCATGA
This sequence comes from Maea johnstoni, assembly GCA_963942565.1. NCBI lineage: Eukaryota > Metazoa > Annelida > Polychaeta > Spionida > Magelonidae > Maea > Maea johnstoni. The sequence goes on from OZ012695.1 coordinate 14,200,841, forward strand.
GTTGATCTCCCTTCGTGAGTGCAGCTCTAATGCAAATAGTTGAAAATGTTTAACTAAATATGATTCCCGTGGCATGAACATAAGGATACTACACCTTTTCTGAATCAAAGTAAATACATGTTTATGATAGTTATCTAAATATACTGTGGTTTCCCCTGAAAGAATGGACACCAGAAAAGTTAACAATTGCCAAATTTGGGCACCCAGTTTCTAAATCCTGGATGAATCTAGCTCCTACTCAACCCAGTATTTATAGTGGTGGGGGCAGAATTATAGCCAAACTCAGCCTACTCAGAACCGGGCTAGAATTTCTGCAGCTCGCCCATAGGATGATCTGTAGGATAATTCAGCTTGCCTGCAAATATTCCAGACTGCCTAAGGGGATCACATCTCTAAGAGGCTGCCCATGGTCTGGGTCTGCTAGGGTTGCTCTAGACTTGCTACAAGTCTCTGTTATCTGGCTCTCTCCCGAGTTGATTTCACTCCAGGTTTAGTTCTGAATAAATCCTCATGGGGGACACAATTCAGCTGAAGTCTGCAACACACAAGTTTCAAACTGCAACTCATGAAAACTGTGCTGCCATCTATAGTTTGAGAGAGACATCAAACCTACTTAACACCCAGAACATGTATATATAGTGCTGGGGGGGGGGGGGGGGCGGCGGGGGCATTGTAGCTAACTCAGCCTGAGAACCTGCAGGCTATAGGGCTGCCCAAGACTTCCCCTCTACAGTGATCTAACTCTAAGATGGTATTCTAAGTGCTAGGGGCAAGCACTTAAGGACTCACTTTGGAAGAAAAGCAAACAGTTTAATGGCCTACTCACATAGTGATTCCTAACAGGTTCTTAGCCAGGATTTAGAAACGGGGCGTCCAATAAGTTGGCAATTGTAAAAGATTTGGGCATCCTATTTTTCAGGGGAAAACACACAATATACCTAGATTACCACCATAAACATGCATTTATTTATTAAAATATATACTTTATATAATGTCATTGGAATTGTATTGACATGAAAAAATTCAATTACATGTTTGCACCCAGATGCCCTGATGCCTTATAAAGACTGTGATTCCTAATGGTTATTACCTAATCACCTGCAGATTTTTCTTTCGCTAGCATCATTTCATCAAATTTCATCATTTTCTGGCAGATTTTGGCTGTTGTGAGTGTTAAAGGGTTAGGACACAACCACGAAGTCTGAGTGGCTTGCACTTGGTTGACCCAAAGCGTTTGAGTGCTTCTCATGCAGAATCCCTCATTATATCATAACCAACAAGAGGTTTAACTAAAGCCCCTAAGGACAAAGAGATTGAATTACATTTCCGAGTCTCAGACAGTATAACAAAATCTACTAAAGCCTAGTAGATGAGAGGACAAAATGATTTTGTCATGTACTGGCTGTCTCAAGCATTCTTAGAGACCAAGTGAACCTCCACCCATCCCTTGCCAAAAAAAGCAGGGAAATCCTTGGTAAATGCTAGGTCAAAACTCCATGGATTACCTGGATGTAGGTCACACAGTAATTCGCAGGTTTTGCACGCATTGCCATGGATCTACCCAGGTTGGAAGTACCAAGCAATACCTTGGAAATTCCAGGATTTCCATGGTTAAATATTCTCTGTACTACCATACATTACCTAGGATATTCCACGGTAGAACAACCTAGGTTTACCATGCATTCACCATGGTCTGTGGTGCTGAATTTGGTAAAAAATTTGAGGGAGACACCAGGACTTGAACCGGGGACCCCTCGCTTGGGAGTCTTACACCCTAACCACTACTCCACCAAGAACTTGCTGGTTATTAATTAGCAAATTAAAGCCAGTTTCAATAGGTATTAATCATAAGCAGCAAATTAAGTTAAATTGGCATCATATGTGATACATACATAATTAAGCTACTTTTAAATTAAGGATACCACAAATTCTATGTATACTCTTCAAACCACATTTAGCATCAAAACCATTTAATCTGCACAAAATAGATGAAACAACTTTTTACATATGAGACAAACTCAATAAACTTTAATGGGGACCTTTACTATTTTTTCACAGGGTCTTACTTCATTTAATTTAATTTACTTTTCACTTATGATTGCACCATTATAGACTACGGAAATGCTACATTTGACATGTACCAAAGGCAACCACAAGTTACTTGAAGTAAAGGTACTAGATTTTCCAGGTTCAGATATTCATGGTAACTTCAATTAGCAAAAGTAAAATATCCAGGAAAAATTATAGGCACACCCTAAAAGTAGTTAAATGTGCAAGCATGAATTTCACTTGGTCCTTCACGGGCCCTCCAAGTTTTCATGGTGACTCTAATGAATAATTCCAATTTTTACTCCAAGGTTGTACCTAGGTTTACCATAGTCTCTGAGAGACAGTGTGGAATGGCAACCCAGCTTTACCTCACACCATGGTAATGCCTGGTTTCATCCAGCTCCTGCATCTGGGAGCTACCCCGGAAAAACCTAGGACTACCATGGTCAGGCATAAACCATGGTTATGCATGGTTCCATCTAGCTTCTCTGCCTTGGTCTGACCAAGGTAATCCATGGAGCTTACCGAGGATAACGCTAGGTCTACCATGGGCTAGCTCACACCACGGTAATACATGGTTTCATCCAGCTTCTAGACCTGGGTAAGACCTGGGAAATGCATGGGCTACCCTGCATTTCCCAGGCGCTACCCAGGAAGCATGGAGAAATTTTGGCAAGGGATATCACAACAGGATCGCTTAGATGTAGTAAGAGAGTGGATTTCGATTTAGATTTGTAATAGGAATAAATCCTACCCTGCATGCTGGGCTCAAAATTAGGGGGTGCCAGGAGCCCAGGGCTCACTTCAATTCTCCTGTGGCTCCCTCAAAATTCTGCAGGGAGTCCAAAGATGAACTGGTTTCCATACACAACACTGCATTCAGGTAGCTTTTGAAGATTGGGCTCCCTGAAAAAAACACTTAATTTCGAGCCCTGCTACCAAAAGGAGCAGAGACGATATACATGGGGCATTGGCCGCGGGCCAATTACCATACAATTACATATTCTTTTGGCCCAATGTGCAGCTACAGTGAAAAGGCTGGTTGTTCAGCACCCACATGGTGATTAACACTGCACTTGGGTCATTAAGAATCAGGTTAAAAGAGAATAGAGCATGCTCATTGGCTACAAGCTGGGTATATCAGTTGATCATAGCTGGGACCCGTAATGAGGGTCACTCAGCAAAATCTGCTGGCTTACGATCCATTTGGAACTTGATTGACTCCAAGATAGCAGTTAGTAGTAACATGTTTATATACTGAAAATTCACTTGACAAAACCAAAAGTGTAACAGAATAAATTTTTATATATATATATATATATATATATATATATATATATATATATATATATATATATATATATATATATATATATATATATATATATAAACATATATATAAATATTATATATATATATATATATATATATTATATATATATATATATATATTATATACATATATATATATATACATATATATATATATACATATTATATATATATATATATATATATATATATATATATATATATATATATATATATATTATATATATATATATATATATATATATATATATTTATATATACATATATATATATATTTATATAAATATATATATATATATATAATATATATATATATATATATATATATATATATATATATATTAATATATATATATATATATATATATATATATATATATATATATATATATATATATATATATATATATATATATATATATATATATATATATATATATATATATATATTAGAGAATATATTGAGTAACCATAATTAAAAGTTAACCGGCAGCTGTCAAGCACCTGGTGGTGAGAAGGTTAACTAAACTCGCTGACGTCAATAGCTGATCGGCTAATTTGCACCAGGGACAGAAGCTGAACAGGAGTGGCAGATCTGACAGGTCCGGGCATTTGGTCATGAGGCGCGAGTGGTCAATTTACGGCCAAAATAGCCCCTATGGTGCGAGCGCCTGTGGGGTCAGTGCTCTTCAGCCTGAACAAAACCAATTATGCTCCTCACAGGGCCTGTGGTTTCATGTTACCTGGGTGGCCCATGGAGCCAATTTAGAGCTGACGTAAATAATGCAGCACGGGATGGCTCAGGCTCCCTCTTTTGGTGCAATCCCATGACCAAAATGTACCTACGACCAGGGTTAAAAAAACAGGGATGTACCTTGAAATTTTTGGTACAAGGTTCGACACTAACAGTGAACCGCTGGTCCCAGGCCAGTAAAAATTCCCAACAAACGGCTTTGGGCCAGTAAAAAAAAGACCACCTGGTCCTACTGGCCCAGAAAGCATTTGGTAAGCATACTTGTTTTAACAGGTTTAGGCCCTCAAGATTGTCAAGAATGTCACCAAATGTTCTTGAAATAAATGAAGATAAAATGAATAAAAATAAATGCTGTCGGTGAAATTTATGCAATGTTTTTTCTTGTTTAATATGTAAAAGAAAAATTTGTAGAACCATTAAAATTTTTGCAGGACCAGTAGAGGCCTAGGTGTTGATGGTCCTACTCTAGGACCAGTAATATTTTGAGTTAACTTTGAGGCCTGGAGAGCTGACATATATAATGCAGGGATGGCTAATTAACAAGCTCCCTCTTTATAAAGTACAATTCAGGAACCAAAATGAACCCGGAACCAGGGTTTGACATTTACAGTGGTCTAAACTTGAACTGTAGCTTTGCTAAATCTGCAGTTCAAATTGTAATCCCAATTAAGAAATTTGAAACTTAATGTTATAATTAATTCTGGAAACTGGTGTATCAAATAGTGTTTTTCACATGATCATGTTCTTGATAGTCCTCAGAACTAGGGTTGGGAATCGGTTGCAATTTCATGATCGATAATCAGTTACAGCCAACCGATCGATTATCAATCATAATCAGTCATCGCACTTTTGCAGTAATTGTGTCTAGAGGTCTAGAGCCTAATAATAAGTCATAGTCTATGACAATTACTTGCTATTAGCACCCACCTCAACTTCGTTTTGAAGTGTTTTTTTTAGCTTAGTTTCATAACAAGAAAGCTGACAACTTGTCTGTCATTTAGTTCTATATTTTGCACTAGGTGTCACCTTTTCCGATTATTATCGATTGCCAGTTTCGTAATCGATTAATCAGAATCAGAGAGGTAAACGATTGATTATCGATTATAATCGATGATCGTCCCAACACTACTCAGAACATTATCTTAAAACATCACTTTTTCTATAGCCACCAGAGCTATATAAAGGCAGATGTTTTATAAGCCCATGTATACAAATTTTCTGCAGACTGAGATGGGCTAATCATTGGGCTAGTGGTCAACTTGACCCTGAGTTATATATGAGGAATGAGAATGCAAGGATTAAGTGGTTAAATTGACCACTGACCTTTGACCAATGAAATTGATTAGATACGTACATCACATGGGAATTAACCACCAGAGGTATTCCAGTGTGGGTTCTGTTGTAGCAAGCAGGAAGACTGCATGTATATTTGAAGTAGCAAGGAATGGATGAGGTAAGTTATATATATATTTTTAAATTTCAAGTAATACAATATATAAATATATATATATATATAGAGAGAGAGAGAGAGAGAGGAATGAGAGAGAGAGAGAGGAGAGAGAGAGAGAGAGAGAGAGAGAGAGAGAGAGAGAGAGAGAGAGAGAGAGAGAGAGAGGAGAGAGGGAGAGAGACGAGAGAGAGAGAGAGAGAGAGAGAGAGAGAGGAGAGAGAGAGAGAGAGGAGAGAGAGAGAGAGAGAGAGAGAGTTCGATGCCTGATGAAATCCTCATGATATTTGAACTGTTTCATCCCTTCCAAGGCTGATGCTTAAATACTTTCATTCAAACCACAAGGACGCAAAGATTTTTGAAAACCATCTAAACCCTGTCATGCTTGTATTCATTAAATAACACTAATTGCATGGGTAGTCTCAGATGAGAACCAGGATTTCATTCAATTTTTCAGATTTTTTTGCATCATTTTTTTATTGGCCTCATTAGCCACCAGCAGCATTATAAGGGTTAAGAATTCCTTTGATATTGTGCTGTCTGAATAACATAATATTTTTAATTACAACTTTAAAAATAGGAATTATTCTTAAAAACATTTGAAGGATAGGTGGTTGGTAATATTCTGAAATACATTTCCGCATGAAATATTTTCCAAACTAAAAAATTGCCTGCAATTAAGATTTCATCAAAATTAATTATCAGGCCTTCATGGCCTACTTGAGCATTAACCCATTAATCCCTGCAGCAGCCAAAACTATCTAACAATTTTGGTTATATCTCTCTAACAAAAGCAACATTTACAAAAAACATGAAGAAGAATTGTTCATCATAACTCTATCCACAACTCTCCTTCAAATATTTTGCTAAATTGTGCTTCATTCCAAAGTTATCTTCATAAGTTTGATAGTTCCAGACGACACTCAGGTCAAGTAGATCTCTGGGCATGAATGGGCTAAAGCATTAATATAGCCTCGGGCTGTAATGATAAGCTGAGCATGGGAGGGTAATATTGCAGCAGGATTTGGAGCCTTAATCTTGTGGATGGAATGACAAATATCCCCAATAAACTGCCTACAGAGTGACCTTTGCCTGGTCTACACCATATCTAGGAGAAGATAAAGACCAAGGTCAACTTCATCTAGATATTAACCCTTCCAATGCTGAGGCTACTTTCATCCAATGCACAATGATGCAAAAGATTTTTTGTAAACCTGATCTAAACCTGTCATGTTGGTATTTATTAGTACTCTCACGGGAGTACTCTCAGATGAGATGAGTACCAATATGCCAGGGTTTCAGTCAGTTCTTGAAGGTTTTTTTCCATCATATTATATTGGCCAAATTAGCCACTAGCATAAGGGTTAACCCAAGTACATGCTCCTGGAAAACTGTCGTCTGGATCTGTGAAGCTTTTGAAAGTAACTTCGGAATAAAGCAATATTTTACAAAATAACTGAAGGATTAACATTTCTCCTAAAAAAATGAAATCCCCCTACTTCATGATGCTCTCTGCCGCCGAGCTGTAAGTAGGTACACCAAACCTACCATAAATTTACCATGGATGGTAATAAAACTACAGACTACAAGAACATAATACCAGAGCAATACAACATTACAATGGCAATACAATACAGTGTTGTTGAAATGCACCATCTTATTACTAAATCATAATTTTAATATTCAAAAATATGGTTTAAGTATGTATTTTAATACTAGCCAAAAAATCACTAAATTCGTTTTTTTAACTCCCTCCCAACTGTTTGGCTACTTAGATTTCGGTGGGTTAAAAAAAGAAAAAAAAATCAACTTTATTTTTAATTACCTCCCTGTGGGGGGGGGGGGGGGACCAATAAATCAAGTAACCGTCGCCTAACCTACTTCAAACCTTCAAATAATGCTACTTTTGTCAAAAGCACAAGGATGCAAAGATTTTTGATAACCATCTAAACCCTGTCATGTTGGTACTCATTGGATAGCTATCGTTGAGCACTTTCAGATAAGCACCCATGTGCCATGGTTTCAGTCATTTTACAAGTCTTTTGCATCATTTTGTATTGGCCAAATTAGCTCCCAGCAGCATAAGGGTTAACCAAGCCAGTGCTGGCAGCTACCTTATGCTTATATAATGAGCAGGTTAAGAGCTGTCATAAAATGTAGATAAGTGCTATCTGAATGGGGTTATTTTATGCTCCACTTGAACAGGAGATTTGACACCTTTGCAGCCATACCACTTTAAAATGCACAAAAGAATATGTGTGGACCTCTATCCTATCATCTTCAACCAATGTATACATAGAATTTCAGAAAAAATATTTGAATCATAAAATTACAAGAAAGAGGTACTTTTGGTTATATAAAAAAGCTTACTGACACATGATTTACTTGCCATCATCATGGTTCTTCATTGGTTAACTTAAACACATGGTTGGTGCTTCAATAAAACTTGTGGCAAACTTCTCATATTTTTAGATGCTCTGAGTCTCCTTGACCCCCGGTGCTCTGCCAACACCACTTACATGTGTCGACTCTCGCTAGTACGCCCCCCTGAGGGGTATTCCTGTATGTGTGCTTACTCCCACTGTGAATCCTCAGTACACAAGGCCTTCGAATTGCACACTCGCTTTTTTGTGCTTGTGTAGATTCACACTGTGGATCATATATTTGTATATATAAATAAATATGTATATATACACACACCCACACACACACACACATATATATATATATATATATATATATATATATATATATATATATATATATATATTATATATATATATATATATATATATATATATATATATATATATTATTATATAATTATATATGTATAGTAATACATATATGTGTATATATATATATATATTTATATAAATATATATAAATATATATATATATATATATATATATATATATATATATATATATATATATATATATATATATATATATATATACATACATACATATATATAATGTTCCCCTTGGTCATATCTATTTCTATTTTCAACATACCTTACACATACTCTGTAGTATGAGGCAAATTTTAGGAATATTTCTATTTGAAAAGCAGGCAAGGACTTATGTGAGTTAATTGTGGAGCGCTCTCTCTCTCTCTCTCTCTCTCTCTCTCTCTCTCCTCTCTCTCTCTCTCTCCTCTCTCTCCTCTCCTCTCTCTCTCTCTCTCTCACACACACATTGAGCCCCCCCCCCCCCAGTGTTACTCATTGATCATGAAGTATCCCCTGCATACTCCAGTATCCCTATATCATTAACAACTGCTGGGTCAAAATTTCGCCTAAAGCAGAACAATATGACAATAATTATAAACAAAAGTCCGAAAGGTATGTTGGTGCCTTCTACAGGGTCTGTACTTTCAGGTAAGATATGTACTGCTACAGCTGTATCAGGAAATGCCAATCCCTCTATTTGCAACATGACGGGAAGCCAAGCTATTCCAACTGCTTCACTAATGCTAACACTATCCGTAGTGAAAGAGATCACTTGGAAAACAGAATTGGCCCGAAGCTCCAGCTATATAACCAGCATGGCTGGGACTTCGCCAGAATTTTTCCTGCTGGTTTCGAAATACTGAAAAACTTCTTTTTTGGACAGGCAAAAATTTCTTTCATGAACGTTTGATCATAACTTCTTTGGGGCAATAACCAAATATTACCATACACAATCTTCTAAGACATATGACTGAAGTCTAAATTGCTCTTATTTGTACACAATAGGCTATTACATATAGGCGGTATAAAAGCTTTAAAGTAGCTGAGTACCTAAATGTGGATGGGCAGAAATTTCGAAGGTTGCCTAGATTTATTTTGCAATTATTTTGAAAAATAATTGTAGTAGCCCAAATACTGAGGGTGGTCTAAATTCTAAATTTCCTAGAATTTACGGTAAGTCCCATAAAATAACACTATATACCTAGACTCAAGTCACATGACTAAAACCACTATCAAACCAAGACAGTTGTTAGAGGTGGCGAACATGTCTTTGCTAGACCACTCAACTACCTGGGCCGGCCCTCAGTTTTTGTGACTAGGTCGGTCCGCTAGATAACCCTTCCAATGCTTAAGGCTACTCTAGTCCAAAGCACAAGGAAGCAAAGATTTTTGAAAACCATCTAAACCCTACCATGTTGGTAGTCATTAGAAATCCCTCGCTAAGTACTCTTAGATTTGCCAGGTCTATATTTTGTAATTTTTCAGTTTTATTTTTTTATTTTTTATTGGCCAAATCAGCCATCAGCAACAAAAGGGATAATATAGCATGACTATAGATTAATACTCCTGTTGGTTTTCTTTTCTCGTCAACACACAGGACAATAAATTGATGCTTATCTTTCAGCCGCAGGGAGAGATCATTTACCTTGGCATTTGGGTAAGAACCCATTAGCAGAAACACAAAAGTTAATGAGGCGTATAAAACCAGCAGTCCCCGATGATAAAACACAGAGAACTTGACACTGTATTATAAAATCAATATTGGGCCTACAGGGAGGCAGAACATTGGAGAATGCAGGAAAAGACATGTCTGAAGCATAAACGATGGATCATATATATATATATATATATATATATATATATATATATATATATATATATATATATATATATATATATATATATAAATATATATATATATATATATATAAATATATATATATATATATAATATATATATATATATATATATATATATACTATATATATATATATATATATATATATATATATATATATACTGTAGAACACGAAATTTCCGCGTGTGTTTATATATAGCGTACTTAGCGTCTGGTGCCGCTTCGCTATATATAAAAACGCTGTATTTTTGTCTTTCTTTTTAGCCACTGGTGGCGCTGACGTCAATGAGACGGTCCCCTTTGAAGCAAGAATTGGAGGTTTCTTGTGCAGCCATTATTTTCGTTTTAGTGGTGGCCGCTAGATAGCGCCACTAGTAAATCTAATAGAAGATACGTAGCCCTGCTGAAACCCTTTTTCAAAATCGGTTTCTGGGCTTGTGGGCTAGCTCATGATTCCATTGAATTAATAAACATTCCATCTAAAAACAAAAAAACAACAACAAATGGCACCTTTAGCATGCCTTTAGCACAGGCATTTGACGAACATTCAGGAGACGCCATTTTCGTTTTCGTGGTGACCGCTAGATGGCGCCACTAGTACAAACATGAAGCATACGTAGCCCCTCTTGAACCATTCTTTTTTTGTGTTTTTCTGGCTTTAGTAAGCAAAAGACATGTTAAAAGAGCAAGGAAAAATCATTGTGATCTGTTTTGATTGTTTATTTTCCGAAGATTACACTTAATACAACCTGATATGGCCCCTTTGTTGTGCCACCATGGATAGAGTTCATAGCCCCATTTCCTTTGTTTAACCCTTTGTTTATAAATACGGGCGCCCCCTTTTGAGAGAATGCTCAATCAAACTGGAAGCATTCTCTGCACAAATTAGTTCGCCTTTTTTGCGACAGATGGCGCTGTCAGCGGCTGCGGCTACGGTAAAGAGACGCTAATATAAAGATACGCTATGACGCAAATCTCCCAAATTCGCTATACTTGGGACACGCGTGAATTTCGTGTTCTACAGTATATACATATATTATATATATATATATATCTATATCTATATATATATATATATATATATATATATCTATATATATATATATATATATATATATACATATAAATATATATATATATACATATATATATATATATATATATATATATATATATATATATATATATATATATATATATATATATATGTATGCTTCTTTAAATTCTATACATATATAATATTATGTATATATATATATATATATATATATATATATATATATATATATATATATATAGATATATATATAGATATATATATATATATATATATATATATATATATATATGTATATATATATATATATATATATATATATATATATATATATATATATATATATATATATATATATATATATATATATATATATATATATATATATATATATATATATATATATATATATATACTAACTCTGATGGCATCATCAGGAGCAGCATAAATGGGTTAATAGACTCGCCCACAAGGCATAACCATCTACAAATAATCAGGATCTATACCAGCTGACAGTAGCTAGAATCCCTGGCGACATACATGTATGTATAGGTTAACTCTTGTTTTCATTCTCAGAGCTGACCAGCTGGACATGTGGAATCAGGAATTCAGTGACCAGAGGCACGAGCTTCATGACATACCGAGGGGCTAGTTGTGAAAGGAAAACATGTACTTTCATGACAGGAGTGTCTTGGTTAGCAGGAACTTTTGCACATTCTAGATAAACAAAGGAATAACAATAACAATAATAATTATAATAATAATAATAATAATAATAATAATAATAATAATAATAATAAATATATAATATAATATATACATATACATATATATATATATATATATATATATATATATATATATATATATATATATATACATATAAATACATTGACTGAAAAATTTCTACTTCAAATGCTAGCTGTTTAAGCTTATTTCTTTGTCTGTGCGTTAGTAGTTCCCTACAATTTAAGGGAGTTCATTTTTTCCCTTACAGTTTTCCCACACTTTTCATGTCATAAAGGTTTTGTTTAAAAAATACATAGCTTTTTAGTTAGAGTCTTAAACTGTGGCTTCTAGTTAGTAATACTTAAAGTAAAACAGCTTAATAATGAAGCAGCATAAGTGACTGTAGCAAGTTAGCAACAGTTAGACAAAATTTATAGTGATTAGGGATTGAAACATTATATATTATAAATTAGCCTTTAATGAACACATCGTACCACCCACTGCATAATGTTTCAATTTTAAAGTAATCCCACCTTTAAACAGAAAAAACAGATTGAAGCTCATCTTAAACCTAGATATAATTGAACATACCTACACTATATCTAGCATTTTCCCCCCATGTTAACTCATAACCCAGCAAACTCACCTTCAGATAGAGGAATCCTCTAACAAAGAGACATCACGATAATTCCAATCACATATATCTTGGATTTAGTGATTAATAGAGACTAAAGTCTCCAGTAGTTCATATTTCCTCTGCAATGCTCCGAATGGACAATTTCCTGATTGGTGCCTGTGTCTGTGTGCTTTACGAGTATCCATGCGACTGGCTCTTACTAGGTGTTTATATAGTGTCTCACTGACCGGTAGTGTGCAGGCCTCTCATGTGGTCTGTATTACTGTGGTCAGCAATGACCAAGGGAGAGCTAATGGGTGCATCTTTCCAGTGGTTGAATGAGTACTAGTCCTCACTTATACTACTAATAGTAGTAGTAATAATAATAATAATAATAATAATAATAATAATAATAATAATAATAATAATAATAATAATAATAATAATAATAATGATAATAAAAACAATATTAATCTAATAATAATTAATATTCGATATAGCACCCTTTCCACCTATTATGTTCAAAAGCGCTTTATGAAGAATTAGTCTGTGGACAGATGCTTATGGTCCATATAGTCAAATAAACTCCTTTCAAAGTACATAACAATGTCTTGAGCTGTGTCTTGAAGTTTTGCACACTATCAGCAGCGTTGATGTTATCCGGGAGCTAATTCCATAGTCAGTGTGTCGAGGAGAGAGTGCTGGCCGCGGTGCCTACTGGCAGTGACCAGCTCTGGTAGTGTCTGTGCGTCTGTGTGCATACAACGAGCAGCTTATAACTATACTGCCTACGTAGTGGTGGTAGCTAGGGGATGCTCTGCAGACTTAACCGGATCTAGGATCTAGCCTAGCTACTAGGCTTTACTGTGTTTTACTTTAGTATATATCAGTCTTATGCTTGCACCTATACTATACATAGGGACTTAATTGTGGCCTTTAACTGTTGGCCATTTAGTTAACACAATTGACACGTGAGGGGGTTGTAAATTTTAACTACCCTCCTAGTATACAGCATCATGGGTATAGAGTATAGACCGTGCTAGCTCCTAGTCTATGGTTTAATAAACTCATTTTCCAGGGGATAGGAAGCTAAACAAATTAAGCTCCTATTTTCGGGTTTAATTGAAATATCAACCAGAGGGTAGGGACCTAAACATTTAGTGCATTGAGACCCGAGCCTGAATGCTGGACAGTCCAATAGTGATAGGAATCTGCTCGGATTTTCATGATCGATCATCAGTTGGGTACAACCGATTGATGATCGATCATAATCAGTTGGGCGCACTTTCATCCCAGAAGCACTTATTAGCTATTTCCACCACTAAGTAAGTAATATTTCGGACATTTTCTGGTACTTTTTTTTGGCGAAAAACTATGTCCAGGAAGACTTGTCAAACACATCCTATTTCCTCTTTATTTCAATCATAATAGATGCCAAATTTTTGGATCCATTAATTGAAATTGAAACCCTTTCGATCCAATGATTGATTTCCATCGATCATCGCATTATCACTACAGTCCAATACATCAAACATCAAGTATACACAGCCTGCCCCCCCCCCCCCCCCCCCCCCGCAGGTATTCAATTAATTGGTGCATTTTCTACTAGCCGAAAGGGCAAGCTATCTTTCTGAGTAGTAAATGGCAAAAAAACTAGAAAATGCAAGCATACAATGCAACACAATTAAAAAGAAAATGTTTTTTATATCATTAAATCCATGATAAATAATACATGCTATTCTAGCATATATCATAACTTAATTTTGGGCAAGGCAAAAATTATGTCAGGCAAATAAAAGCCATTAACCACTTGCCCCACATGGCAAGTTAGTTCTGTTGGCACCTGAAAATAGTACAGAATTTCCCGGCTGCCTGCCTTTAAGACAATCACTAGTGCTAAATATCTATATCATTTTCCATAGAAAGTGTATACAAATCTAAGGAAAGGTTCAATCTTCTATGTATATATACTGCAGTGGGTATGCTATTATGATGACTTAGATGAATGTTACAGCTATTAATATTCTATCTAGGACTCCCCCCATAGTTCACAGCAGGCAGTCTCTAGCTGTCATGCTCTAACGACCTACGGTGAAAATAGACGCAGTGAGCTATGCATACACATAACTGGGCACTGGCTAGAATATAGGGCCCAGGAGGTCCAGTGCTATTTCTTGACCATTTTTACCCCCCCCCCCCCCTTGAGATCTTAAACCACTGACCACCTGTCAGAAATGAGTCTTAGGAGACACTTACATGTCAAGGTTATCAGCACTTGAGAATGTACACATGTAGGAGTAATGATAGCCATATGATGGCCATTAATTCTTCACCTCTCTCTGAAGCTATATATATATATATATATATATCTATATATGTATATATATATATATATATATATATATATATATATATATATATATATATATATATATATATATATATATATATATATATATATATATATATATATATATATATATATATATATTTAAAACCTGAGCACTCAGTGTTACTTTACAACCAATGCTTGAGTGGCTACTTGTATACGAAAACAAGCATATGTGATAATATGACTGAATCCAAAAAACACTGTGACAGTATTTCTTATCTATGCAATAGACTAATATTATATAACTGTATATTATGAGCAGTATTGTAAGCAGTAACATGAATTATAAAATTGTAAAATGAATAAGTTTATATACCTTATCAATACACTTCAGATTAAGAACAATATGAACGTGAAAATGAGATGATGATTATGATGATGATGATCAACAATATATATCAAGATCAGTGCATGATGATTTCATTAAAAATTTACACTATGTGCTAGATTATAATACACATTCAACCACATTTGTCAAGTGTTGAACAAACTGAAAAAAAATCAATTGTCATTATGTATCAGAATATTAACAATGTAAGGCCACTCCAATTTGATTGCTTGTCTTACGAGCTCCGGCGGCAGGAAATGAGCCATTTTGAAAAGAAAAAAAAAAGTTGAAAAATACAGATGTTTAGTGTCTGCTGACTAGGACTGGTAGCTAATGTTTCCATCAGCCCATTCTTTCCGTGATCTTCTGTCGGAGAATGAATGGTACTCCCCTCCCACTTGATAAGTCGTAAAACTCCCATTAGACTTCTCTAGAGAAGCGGGGCAGGGAGCCGTGAATCTGACCCAGATTGTTTGTTATGCGGGTTCATATCAAAGATCAGCCGGCCTATTACCGACAGGCAATTAATGGGCTTCACTCACGCTGAATAGGCACAAAGGGGAATGGTTTTGTGAAAATGAACGCTCTCTTTGTCTGTACACGTGCTGTCAGCTGTGGCCGATACTCGATAGCAAGTTCTTCATCCA
The DNA here is from genome assembly GCA_963942565.1 of Maea johnstoni. NCBI lineage: Eukaryota > Metazoa > Annelida > Polychaeta > Spionida > Magelonidae > Maea > Maea johnstoni. The sequence continues at coordinate 14,216,786 of OZ012695.1, forward strand.
TACATGTGTATGCATGTGAAGGTAACAATAAAATATATATATCAATAGAGGGAGCCCCTACTTAGATCTTAGTATTGTTTTAATGAAGAATAATTTTGTCAGTTTTCATTGCATTCATACTCCTTCACTTATTAATGCATAGTAGTAACATAGCCATAAGATGATAGAATTTTGCCCTAAGAATATGAAAATAAAAATACTTTGCCAATGGATTTACATCCCCCTAGCCTGAAGGGTGGGAAATATACATCATCAAATCTGAGGCTCTGCTACAGCATTGATACATTCCTGTAGCAGTGTAGTTGATTAAATCACCCTCATGAAATAACTTGTATGACTTATGATGATGACTACAGCTGGTATTCATGATACACAGGTCATTATTTAAAAGTTTATAGTGTATTTCATCCAAAATACTTAGTCCTTACAATGAATATTTTAAAAGCTTTTTTTTGAGTCTGACAGAAAATTTCTAAACCACTTTCGTCGGTAACCTTGACACCAAAATCGACTTTTTTTTTTTTGGAGTCTGACAGGTTTTTTTTCCAAAAAAGCTCGTAAGACAAGTAATTAAATTGGAGTGGCCTAAAGCTGAAATAAAATGAAGATATCATACAAGTGACCTAAATATCCGGGATTTTATTGTAAATCAAATTTGATTGATGCTCTAATTATACAGGAATTTACAGTAATGCGAAATATATTGTGTAAATACAGTGTGGCAGGTTTATCTGAGATGTACAATATACTGAAGTGCTGGCTGAGACCTCTATTGCCAGAATAAGAAACTAGATATTTTCAATGAAAAAACACAATCTCAGATGAATAAAAACAAGTGGATATGAAACCAGGATTCTGCGCTTGTTGGCGCCAAAGTTTCTGTGTAATATAAACGATACCAGAGCCCACATTGATATTTGTCTCCTAGTGATGTCACACTCAGGCCAGATTTGAGACCCCAGGTATAGCCATGCCTTCACTATAGCGCATTTGAGTAATTATTCTCACACTACAGATGCATATTCTTTTATTCATTTAAGACACTATAGTGTCCTACCTTTTTGTCACTATATGCAGTCAGTCAGGTAGTCTCATGCTTCATTAATTGATTGCAAACCTTGATTTCCTTGAAATTGCATACATGTACGTGCTTGACGATAAAATTTCAAACTCAAATTTTCCTGACATTTTGCTTGCTCAAAAGTTGTTGAACGAAGCGAGATAATTCTTCATCAAATACAAGAATGAATAATAGTTACTCCACCTGAAATAAATGCTGTTTTACCCTGTTTACAATGCATTCTTGTTTTTACCTAAAACATGGTTTCCGTGCTTAAAAGAAAATGAATATGTTACAGTTTAGGCATGGTTCTGTATTCTCAAAGTGCTAGTATCGCACACGCATGTGTATGGGGGTAACATCACATACAATTAACAATACAGAATCACACTGAATTGTTGCACTGAAATAATAGCAAATATATGAAATATAATATAGAAATGTACTCACATGTTCAGCAAATATGACGAGAGCTTTGAATTTTGGTGCGAGCTCGAAGACAAATCCTGTGGCATCCCAGAATCCTGTAATGTCACCTTCATTTCCAGTGTAGAAAAATATTGGACCTTTTCTTGCATCCCACCACTTATCTGAAATACAAAACACAAAGAAATGGTTATAATTCATTTCTTTAAATATCACAATCTTGTTCCAAACTAGGAAGCAGACTTCTTAGCAAGAAAGGTGTCTGGGCATCAGGGTCTTAGCCGATATTTGGAAACAGGGTGTCCAAATAGAGGTTTCATAGACTTTTGCGTGTCCAAAGTGTGGTACAAAATACATACTACTAATAAGATAGACCCTATACCTTTACAGATTTTGCTTTTTTAGGCCAGATACTGCTTTGTGGGTCTTATTAAAGTGACACTACAGCTTCTACATCTTCTATCTTCTAAGAAAAGTCATCTTCAGCAAATTCTGACATAAACTTTTGGGTGTCCAAACTGTCAAAAAACAGTGTTCTGCGTGTCCAAATGACACGCTGGACGCATTACGGCTAAGCCCCTGCTGGGCATCATCTGGACAACCAATTTAATCCCTCAAAAATCATACCTCAGGTCACCCAGGATTAATTTGTGAGTTATTTGTTAAAAAGTTATTTTAAAAAAAAATGTTTTCATCCCAATATAGATACCGTGACCTAGCAAAAGGATATTAAGCCTTATTTCAATAAGTAGAAACAAGATTATGTTTGTAATCTAAGTATATATTGTGGTGTCCATTGAAAAATAGGACACCTAAAATATTAACAATTGCCAATTTATCCACTGCAGGATAGGTGTGATATGTCTCTCTCAACCTATAGATAGCAAGTACAGTTTTCAGAAGTTCCAGTTTGAAACTACTGCTCAAGTGTGTTCCCCTTGAGGCTATGTCCAGAACTAAACCTGGTGTGAAATCAATTAAGGTTAGATCAGAGAGACTAAAAGGAATGAGCCAGATAACACAGACTTGTAGCAAGTCTAGGACCCTGCTAGCAAGGGTCAGATGACTTGGGGGTTAGGCCTTGTTTTTCCCAGGATATACTCGAAGATTTCCTCCACCATTGGCAACTAACTTGTCATGATTAAGATCTGACATGGCAGCAAAGTTGAACATTTTTTGTGAAATCCATTGTACATACATTTCATGTGATGTTGATATACCTCACGTGAAGATCGTGAACCGTGATTGGCTGACTGGCCTGTTTGCCAAACCATCATGTACACTGAACAGCGTTATGGCCACCATTGTCACTGGTGACGCCATGTGCGTTTTGCTTGTTGGCTGACGTCATTGTTTGTCACGTCATCACTGCACGTGCAAATTGCACATCAACAACAAACATGGTGTACCAGGCGCTAGCGCAACATGGCATTCTTGATTAACTTAGATTATATGCAGGGATTATTGATAGGGTCAGCTAATTGTTGTTTTCATTGATACTTTACCAAATGGAGGTTTGTTCGTATAATCCTCAGGAGGATGGTTTTCCCTCGACCTTCGCCCTCGGGGAAAACCATCCTCCCTCGTGAGACATTCCATCAGGGTATCCCCACTGGGATGTCATATTTGTATAATGTAAACATTTCCCTTTACTTGTATCATTTCTAACCCGCTGCTGCTGGTGGCTAATTTGACCGATACAAAATGATGCAAAAAATCTCTGTGAACGCTTTCCAATGAATACCAACATGACAGATAATACCATATGTAGGCTGCCGCATGTCGTAAAAGTCTATGTAAGTTCGATTGTTGGTTTCCTGGATTGGCACGTGGATGTGTGTTGGTGCCTTGGAGATAACGCAACAACTTGTGTGACAACGTGAGAATTATCGGCCATTTTGCGGATTTGGAGGCCTTCTTCAATGTTTCCTCCATAAAAAGTTAAGATTTTTCCAAAAAGGAGGAGGTGAGTACAATAAAATATTGTCTGAAATGATAAATAACCACTGGTCTTCAAATACAAGTAAGTTTTATTTCATTCAAATCTGTCAGTGCTTTATCACGTACCATGTTCAAAAACTTTTAACAGCAGGACCCTTGCCCCCGCGGCAAACGGTACGGACAGCCTAAGGGGGCAATTCTCCTGGTCTAGGTATATGTCCAGTCTTGAATCTCGCATAAGCGTGACATCACTAGGAGACTAAGGCCAAAGAGGGTTCTCTTATCGTTTACATTACAGAGGCACTTGCACACCAACATGCGCAGAACACAACCTATGAGCTATTCGCCGCAGCCAGCTTGCTCAGGTTGACCAGCTGGTTTCATATCAACTTGTTTTTTTTCATCTAAGGTTGTAGTCTCCCTTTAAAGAATAAGTTTCTAAATTGTCAATTTTTTAGGTAGTCAGTTTCTAAATTCTGGCTTAGTCCCCATGTTACAGCCTATAGGTTCACTCAAGGTATCAACCTAACATACATGTATCTATATCATATTATATCTTTCACACCCAGTTCCTGGATTTTGAAGTTTGCTTATTTGCATGTCTCAGACAAATCAAGGCAAAATCACATAAACTTAGGAGTAACTTTGGCTTATTGTGCTAACTAACCTTGTATCAAATAGCGTTGCCTATAGGTATTCTGTCCATATATCTGCTGCGACTCAAAGTTGAAATGGTCTAACGTTTGTTCATAATATTTCTCTTTGAATGGAATTGACGTTGCGCACGTACAAACAACACAACAAACAAAAACAAAGATAAGCTGTTGACAGCGCCTGATCTCCATCTTGAACAGTGTTGCCTCTATCACATGACTTGAGCACAAGCTTGTCACTGTACACGCACAGATGTTTTGGTTTCAAAAAATGATTGGATGAGAGCTGCGCTTGAAAGGACCTTAGCCAATGAAATGTGAGGATCGGAATATTTATAATGCGTAAGAACACAAATCGGTCAGTCACATGACAAGGTACATGTTTGCACAGGGGGGGGGGGGGGGGGTATCAGAATGACGTCATGTCCCTCCCTATCGAAGGGAACATATTTTTTTGGATTGAACCAAATGCACGAATCCTTTTAAAAGTATAAACCCATTCTTGAATGTTGATCATCTGAATCAAGAAATATTGTGAACTATATAATTAATCTAGGTTTTTAGTATAGGGCAACAGGTTAAAAACACAAGAGATGAGGAGTAAAAAAAGGCTAAACTGCAGGATGAGACTTTTTGGGTGGTTCATATGTCCCTGACCACAGGACCATCTTGCTCAGAAGTGAAAGGGATCAAATGACAAGTACATACGATAAAATTATATATAGGGCTATTTAAAAAATGATGTAGGTTCTTTAAAAATTCAAAATCGTTCTAGGTGGGGTCTTCTTGATAAATCCTTATAGAAAGAAACCAAAGAAAAATCATATATATGATATATGGGGGTACATATTTAAAAAGAAACTTTGGTAGGGGGTACTTTAATAATTCAAAATTATTGTAGATAGGGTTTATAAAAAAATATCATTGGTGGGGAATCGGACAGTCGGAGCATTCCCCTCCCCCAGACTTTTTTTCTGGAAGAGTCCTGAGTGATTGATTATGTGCTTATAGCTCCAAAATTAATTGTATGACAGACGTATAGACATTGGCGCCACTGGACTAGGTGACAGCTAGACTAGCGCCCAGTCGTCCAACCGAAATTAGATCAATAGCCTGATGATGAAGGAGCGGGCACCAGTCTAGTGAATAGTGTGATCGCTTGCTAAAGGACAAATAACGTTAAGATCTGGCACAGGCGCAACTGATATGAACACATGAATACTCGGCATTTTGGCCAAGTATTCTAGAGCAAATTATTTTAAGTGCAGTTAGCAAGCATAAATGGGTTAGTATCAATATGACCATCTGCATGATTCTTCTCCATATTATTATTGATGTTAAAATGGAGATGAAAACAAATTCAGTTTTATTCTCATCACTATTAAACCAGACTGTTGTCTTTCCAAATCACCAATCACACATTACGCAACCAGCAGATCTTGATCATCAACATTGGCACAACTCCTAGCCAAGGTGTTGACGAGAACCATTCAAGAGATCCATTCTGCGCATGTGTGTGAGCAACTTCCTCTATGAAGTATAAAAAAATATGAGAACCCTCGTGCGTCTGTCTCTTAGTGACGTCACACTGAGGCAAGATTAGGTGTGTACAGGCCTTTACAATTGGTCAAATGGTAATTGTTCTGTGGTGATCCAGGTTCTCTTCGTCTATTTAAATTGTAATGCGAAATCAGAGGTCTGAATGGCTTTCTACTTTTTGTTGATCAGTATGTTCACTGTATCAGTGAAACTATTACATGTAGGTAGCAAATGGGAAGTGCTGAATTATTGGCTGATTTTGATTATAAGAATATTGTTTCTTTGAAGAAAAGATATTATTAGTATTATTATGGACATTTGATATCAGTGTTGATAATTACTTGGACAACTTGGGGCCCAGGAATGACTTTAACCAAAACACTGATTGGTTGATTTTGCCAGAACCAAAAACAGAAAATGTGCAAAGTTCTGCATGCAAGAATGGTTTGATTTTACTGACTTCACTATCTAGTGTAATTTCTTTTATATAGAGTGGCAAAAATTGGATACTCCATAGAGATTATTTTTCTGTCAATTTGGTTCTGTAACTTTGAGAATTGTTTTAAATAAGTTGAATATGCAGTACTGGTGGATATCAGTGTATTTTGTGATGCGCCGTCACTAGGAAGAGAAGCAATCTAAACAGGGAAGATGACTTGGGGATGACCACACACCTGCAATGATTAGTGATGCCATTGATATGAAATTTTATCGATTCGATTTATTGATATATTTTTCTATTCGATTCGATTCGATTCGATACACCATAACATGCTTGTAGGGCACAATTATTTATAGGGATGTCTTTGATATCCCTTTTTTATCGATTTGAGTAATTGCTATATTTTTTCCGATATATCGATTTGATTTTATTCGCTACCCTATGTCTTGGCCATATGCCTGAGTAAAGTACATCATTCCTTCCAATTTCTCTTACAAAAGCCATAGAAAATACTTTGATATTTAGTCAGATTTTCACTCTGCGTTAGTTTAACAGGAAAATGTCTGGAAAAATATAGTTTTTATTAATAATCATACGCCATTATTGGGGTACAGAATACCGATTATTTCGATTTGATACCCAACCATTTGATTTGATTTAGTTGACAAAGTGAAAATACTGATTAATCGATTTGTCGACTATCGATGACATCCCTAGCAATGATTAATCTGGGCAATGGTTTCAATGTCCTTATGATACGTGAAAATCATTTTGGCATGCTTTGTTAGTGCTTATTTAAAGGCTGTGCTATGAACTGACCTCCTTAATAGTATGCCCTGATAGAGTTCTGAAAAAATAAACACCACACTGGCTAAATGCTTGAACAAAGTGCTTTCGATATTACATGCAGTAATATTAAAAGACACAATTGAACAAGCATCACATACACACATGCACGCACACATATATTATATGAATATATATATAAATATATATATATATATATATATATATATATATATATATATATATATATATATATATATATATATATATATATATATATATATATATATATACATTTATCATACCTCACTTGAAGATCCTAAGCCGTGATTGGCTTACAAAGGTTGGACATTCCATCATGTCCACCGGCGAAATGTCCACCGGCAAAATGTCCACCGTTGTCACTAGTGACTCCTAGCGGGGAATGTGTGAATCACCAGTCATCTGTGACCTTGACATTGTAGCAGACGCTCTTTCCCACGGTACCACCGGCAGTCATTGTTGTTTTCTCCGCCCTCGGGAAAACCATCCTCCCTCTGGGAGACATTCCATCAGGATACCCACACTGGCATGGCATATTTGTATGATATACAAACACACACACACACACACATATATATATATATATATAATATATATATATATATATATATATATATATATATATATATATATATATATATATATAATATATATATAAATATATATATATATATATATATATATATATATACACATATATATATATATATATATATATATATATATATATATATATATATATATATATATATATATATATATATATATATATATATATATATATATATATATAAATATATATATATATATATATATATATATATATATATATATATATATATATATATATATATATATATATATATATATATATATATATATATATATATATATATATATATATATATATATATATATATATATATATATATATATATATATATATATATATATATATATATATATGTATATATATGTATATATATATATATATATGTATATATATATATATATATGTATATATATATATATATATATATATGTATATATATATATATATATATATATATATATATATATATATATATATATATATATATATATATATATATATATATATTTACAGGGAGCAACACAGTAGATAGTCCGATAGTCATGACTATCTAATCACCAAAAATCAGCATGTAGGACTATCTGAAGTGTCCTTCAACTTGCCCGAGCTGACTATCTATTATTAGGCATGGCTTCACAGGCAGCCACAGCCATCTGGACATAAAGAGCTCTTTGGCATGGCTCAATAATTAGGTCGAAGGTCAAGTGCTTACCACTCAGAGATATGAACGAAGCACTTGTCACCGAGACTCCGCTCAGTGGCACTTCTAACTTCCTGGTCTTACATCATGAGCTCATAAAGTGAAAACATTCATGTGTGCCTCCCAAAATAAAAGATATGTTAATAATAACAAATGGCTCATAAGAAATATACTTTTGCTGCCCAAGCTCTACCTGGTAATATGCAACAGAGACACAAGATTCTTCATCATACCACTTCAGAGATATGTTATCACTTCACTATCATAAAGCAAAATATTGCAAAAAAATCAGAAATAAAAAACATCACCTGAAACTACTGTTCTTGATCTTCCGGAAAATGTTTTGTTGTTCGCTATATGAATTTCATAATATTTGACCTGTGTAAAACTAAGATTTGGCAGAGAACATTCAGAGTTTGATTTACTATGAATTAAAAATCCCCTGTGATTTCCTGATGTGTAACTATAAGTATCTTAATCATATCCTTTATCTATTTCGATGGGTGAACTTGTCTTTGGTAGTCATGAAGGAAAAGGGAGATCAGCAAGGAACACATTTTGAGATAATAAGGAATTCCAAAAAAATATTAATATCTTAAACACTTCAAACCTCCTCAAACGCCCTATATGTAATTTTATTCTTTAGATTTTTATGTTTTATTTCACAAATCATCGGCTGAACAGAAAATTAAGGTGTTGAATTACAGCCTCCATATTCTGATTGTCAAGTTGCCACATTGCTGATGCAAAAAGTCGATACAGAAGATTCATTTCAAGGCAAAAAACATACAATTGAAATTCAAATAAAAATGTGGAGGTACAAATACAAGAAATACAAAGCAAAACAGGCAGATATTATCAAATTGGTGGGGCAATCTGAAAGCCTGGCGGGACTATCTGAAAGCCTGGCGGGACTATCTGATCTTGGGTCCAACTTGCCCCGCCTGACTTCCTGGGTTGGCCGGGTACTGTTGTACCCTGATTTATGTATATATAGATATATAGATATATACATACATATAGCCAACTGCTTATATTATACATCTGAGCTTCACTTTCTTTCGAAGCCATGCTTCTTCATTAGAATGGTTTCGAGATTATTAGTTTTTTCATTCATGCATTCTTTCTTCTTCTTCTTCCTATTACGTATATCCATTAAAGTCTAGGTAAATTGTGTCGAGTTTGTGTACTTATATAATTTGTAGTTAAGGTGTTGGAAGACTAACACGTCATTTTTTGATTTTAATAAGAGCTGGTACGGTAGTGGACGGTCAAATCAGGAGCCGCACTGGTAGCGGGCGTGGAAATAGCATGCGGACCATCGTGATCCCTCTCAAGCTAACCGGCTGACTGGTTGCGGCGGTACCAACATACTGCAGTATCCTCTACTTTGCTGTGTGAGCCGATATTGTGATGAAATCAGCTGAGAATCGCACTGCGATAAGAAACATGTCGACAGACTGTTCACTTCATATGCCACACACGTGTATATGATCGTTTATCTCACACAGTTAGGTGACCAGCTATATTCTACACTCAAAGGTGGTGCGAATTCCGAGAATGACTGATTCGATGGTAAGTGAAATTTCGGGTTTGCGACCTGTCAGTGCCAGTTGCAGACATGTAGCGGATTACCAAAATTAAGGTGGCGTGTGGGGTTACTTTGTGATTTCTGATTAAGGGGCACTTTAAGGTTTTTACATATGTTAAAAATGCAGTTGCGGATCAGAAACAAACAAAGCATAGAACCTTTTCCTAAACATTGATTGTAGCCAGAGAAATACATCCCCTTGATCCGCAACTTCATAGGTACTGCATGCTAGCCTCTACAGCATCTGCGCCTCGAGTTACGCGCTGTAGCCTGGGGTTGTATTGGTCACGTGATCTGTGCAGTAAGCATGCACTGGCTGGCTGGGGGATGTCATCCTTTCTAGGTCAGATAGTGAGAGGCAGCGAAATTTAATGATTCATGACCAGTGCCCACTCCCTGTCTACTTCTCTCAGTTGTAGCGCATATCTATGAAAATACCTGCGCCTGGAAAACACTATGTTCAGTGAGAAGCTGTTTCTGTGGCTTTAAAGTGGGCCCGGTTCACAGGCGGGACCAAATCCAGGATGAGGCTCCTGAGCCGGGATGAAATCCAGGATGAGGCTCCTGAGCCGGGATCGATTCCAGGCTCAGCAACCATTAGAAAAGTTAACATGATTTTTCTGTCATTTCCACAGAATTGTAGGACAATTTTTTATCACTCAAATGCGCTATAATAGCCATTAAGATCTGCCACTGGGCATTGGTGCAGATTTATAGCCTCGCTGAGGGTGTTTGTTGCAAAGCGTCGGCCTTGGCGGCCTCAGCTTTGACAACAAACACCTACGTCTCGGCTATAAATCTACACCAATGCTCAGCGGCAGATCTTAATCCCTTTATAAAGCAGAGTAAGCTACTTAACTATTGCACACAAGCTGGAAAGTTTTTCGCCCTTTTCTCTCTATCAAATTTGCCCAAAACATGAGGTCTCTTCAAACATACTAATACTATGTATGTTTGAAGAGACCATGTTTTGCGGAAATTTGATAGAAAAGGGCAAAAATCTGTACGTTATATACATACATTTTGGGTATCAAATGTTAACAGATTTGCTTGAAATTTTGCTACGTTATATATGTTCAAAGGGAGGCTTGTAACAGCTAGATTTTCCAATTTAACAATTCAAAAGTCATGGAATCTGAAATTTGAATGATACATCTTTGCTGCATACATTTGATCTGAGTAAAAGAAAAAGAAATTAACCCCATAAGCTACCTTAAGTTAAGCTAATTGAGTTATAGTCTGTCTGACTCGAGTCGCCAACAACTGCCAACAATACAAACTCGCGATATTTGTATTCTTGGCAGTGGGCAAATTTTACAACGGGTCCAATAAACAATATCAACATTTTGCGGAGTTGAGACAAAACGTATGTTTATACATACACGAATTACACGTAGTAGTGCTCCTAAGATGTTTGCAAAGTTTGGTTGGCAAACTCAAACGTTTTGTCACAAAAAAATGGAAGAAGCGGTTGCCAAACTCAAGTCGGACAGACTATAACACAATTAAGTCACAACAGTGACAACACAGAACTCTATCATAATCTCATACCGTAAAAGATAGTTTGTGGATTGTGTTTGTTACATTTTAAATGTAACATTCACAATCCACTGAAATAAAAAAAAGTAATGAATAAAATAAAAAGCATGTATCGTATAAATAATAGAAATTATGGGACCGTTGCAGGTTTTCAAGCCGTGAAATGTCGATATATTCAGGGATCGAAAAACAGGCCGTTACGGGCCCGTTTGGACACGGGCTAGTAACGGGCCCGTCAACTTTTACCTGTAGTAGAGGATTATAGTCTGTCTGACCTAAAGTTTGGGCCTTAAAGAGCAAAATCAGGAAGAAAAAAGGTGTAAAGGTAAAGAACACAGTAATCCTAAGAGGTTTGCCAAGTTTGGATAGGAAATACAAACTTCATGTGAGAAAAAAAGTGGAAAAAACGGTTAGCCAAGCTTCAAACAGACTATAGGCTATGAATATCTACTGATGAGAATGAATAACTACACACACAGTACTCAGGTGAGGTAGGCCTTAGATGAAGAAAAGAATGGATATATAGGGAGAGACCAATTACCATATGCCCTATAGTTAAGTGCTGGACACGTGCCAGGAGTACCAGATAAGCCATCAGCGCGAGGTCACGTGGGAACAAGGACCAATCAGGGCTCTCGCACCGATTACACTACTGAGAAACCTTATCTCCACCACCAGCTGGGGGTGCCCAGAGCTGCAATTTTTGGCCTATTAGCGGCTATTAGTTGACACTGGTTGAGGCTAGCATGTTCAGGTTGACCGGCTGATTTGGAATCCACTTGTGTTTGGTCATCTAAGGGTAGGCCTACCCTGAAAGGAGAGGCAGGGTCTGATACTTATATTTTAGGCTAGGGGCCCGAAAAGGTCTTTTGATGAAAAATAGTGGTCAAAAACAGGATTTCTGGTAAATATACATACTATTTTGGGCCCCTAGTCTGAAAAATCTAGGGGCCCACAGCAAAATCTAGGGGCATATGCCCCTGGGAAAGTCGAACCCTGAGAGGAGCAGACTGTCACCTACTTGCTAGAAAAATGGTGCATGATTTTCGAAAGTCAGCTAATCAGAAGACATCTTCAAATCAGGTGCTCTTATCAGGTAACAGCCAATTTGGGGTCTGAAGTCAGGAGAGAACTTCTGAAATCAGTAGAGTGGACAGGTATGAATCATATATAAGTTGCAGGTGGGCCAAGAAAAAACTATTGTTTGTTTCCTGTAACGGTCTGCAAAAAAATAGGGTAGGTAGGTCGGTAATAAAAAATAATTTTGCATGATTTCTCTGGTCAAAAATGTGTGTTTTATGCATTTTTCACTTTGATTAGGGTAGGGATTTTTTTAAATAAAAACTTGTTAGGGTAGGGTTACAGGAAACAAACAATGTTTTTTAGGCCTACAGGATGACAGTTACAAGTGGGTCTCAAGCTTAGATATATAAAAACAAGTGGATATGAAACCAGCCAGTCAACCTGAACAGGCTGGCTGCAGCGAATAGCCCGAAAGTCGCATCCTGCGCATGTTGGCGACTTGGCGCGCAAGTTTCTCACTTATGTAAACGATATGAGAGCCCTCATTGGTCTTTTTATCCTAGTTACATCACACTTAGGCCAGAATCAACACCAACACGGCGAAGCCAGGCCTTCACCAGAGTAAATATAGAAGTTATTGGTCTCTCGGCAGAGGTCTAGCTTAAACGCTGGTCCTCGGACAATGCCAGGTAATAAACTGGCCGGTCCTATAATTTATTCTTTTCATCTGCCCAAAATGTCCCGATAACTCAAGTGGGTGGCACTTGACTTGCAGTGCACTACCAGCGAAGTAACCCACAGCAGGCACCGAGTTGTCAACCGCATTTGATTGACCTACATTGGGTCTCCACGGCAGCTTCACTCAGTGGGTGCCAGTGGGGTACCGGGTGCTTATAAATAGCTGCTGAAATTACAGGAAGTGCGTTGGTCCATGTGTTGTCTACTTAATCACAACACCTGTGAGGAGAAATTTTACTTACGAAAGTAGGTCAGCAAGGTAGAGATAACCTGTCCATTAGATAACTATTGTTAGAAAGGGGACAGGAATGCTAAACTAGGAGTTGTCTTATTTTGAGTGTGTCACCATCATCACAGCCTTAAAGAAAGTTTGTTGATTGTGGATGTTATATTTATTTTCAAGTATCAGGTGGCCCAGGTCTTTGTGTGTACAGCCTACGGGATGACAGTCACAAGTAGTCCTCAAGTGCTGTATTGTGGGTTTGACAGCCCTGGCTTTGTACCTGATAATTTAGGGTTGACTGAAGAAGAAGGGTTGACTCCAACCTCAGCCCTGGCTTCAGTCAGACACAATTAGCTGTTTTTAACTAGGCCTGCATCTTTTTATTCATTTTTGGAGCAACTCTAACTCTGGTACTTGTATACAGGTTTACAGTAAACCACATACAGGGGGGGGGGGGGGGGGGGGGGGAGAGAGGACTTAAGACTTAGCAGCAGGGTCTGACACTAAGATTTCAGGCTAGGGGCCCTAAAACATCTTTTGATAGAAATATGTGGCCAAAATCACAATTTCTGGTTATTAATCATACTGTTTTGGGCCCCTAATCTGAAGAATCTAGGGTCCCACAGCAAAATCTAGGGGCATCACATGCCCCTGGGCCCCTGGGAAAGTCGAACCCAGAGCAAAATATGGGGAAGGGGCTAAAAGTGTACAGTTGATCATGAACAGGAGGACTGATAGTTTGGTTAAAGGATATGGGGCAAGGACTTAAGCACGACCCGTCCAGGCAGTTTCCTGAAAAATTCCTTCTTGGACAGGCAAAAATTTCTATGAGGAATTTTTAATCATATTCTTACAGCTCTATGTACTAGTATATTACCATATCACTATTATTATTATTATTATTATTATTATTATTATTATTATTATTATTATTATTATTATTATTATTATTATTTTTATTTTTATTATTATTGTTATTATTATTATTAAATTATTATTACTAGTATTATTATTATTATTATTAGTAGTAGTAGTAGTAGTAGTAGTAGTAGTAGTAGCAGCAGCAGCAGCAGTAGTAGTAGTAATAGTTGTATCATTATCATTATTATTATTATTATTATTATTATTATTAATTATTATTATTATTATTATTATTATTATTATTATTATCATTATTAGTAGTATTGTTATTATTGTTAATGATATCATCATTATTATTATTATCTTTAGCAATAATAACTTTTATCTTCATCAATGACATACACATCTATTAAAATACACTTATATCAAACTCTTTTTTTTGTAGCATGTTCGGTGACAAAACAAAACAGCTCTTTAGGCATTAAGTAAGTTACATCACGAGTCATCATGGCTAAGAAGAAAACTACGCCGGATGACATTCCGGAGGAGAAGAGCGAGAAACCAGAAGGAGGCTACGGTTGGCTGTGCGTCCTTGGCTGCGCCTTGATGCACGTACTCCTGGGCGGGATGGCGCGATCGTATGGCGTCATCTATATCGAGCTGCTGGAGCGTTTCGGCCAATCAGCAGCCTCGACAGCGTGGGTCGGAGGTCTCATGACTGCCATCAGGATGGGCTTCAGTAAGTTTGTGTCAGGAATGGTCCATCTTTTTCAACTCGATAAATTTCCAAAATATTTGCAGGAGATGTGTGTGTTGAGTTAAGGTCAATTTTTCTTCAAATATTTACCAAAAATTGTTCTGGTATCAAAGATCGGGGCTCGAAATTGATTTTTTTCCAGGGAGCCCAATTGCATCTTTAAAAGATACCTAAAGGTGTTGCATATAGGAACCACATAAATTTGAGGGAGCCGCAGGAGAATTCAAGGGAGCTCTGGGCTCCTGGCACCCCTTAATTTCGAGCCCTGTAAAATATTATTAAACCAGTCAGGGCCTTTTTGGGCTCTACAGACATGAGTTGTTTGGTGTCAACCCTAATGAGATCAAGTTGTAATTTTCCCCCACAAATGCCTGATGCCAAATTGTGATGGGGATTATTGGCCAAAATCCAGTACCAGGTTGTTTATGTTATATAGGATCTTATAGAATTTGTGACATATCATGTGACATATCAAAATGAACCTCAAATTGAGCACACCATTCTGATGTAGCCAATTGCCTAATTTTCTAGCTTTTAGATTTGGTAGCCATCCTCGGCTTTAAATAAATTTGATTATCTTGCATGCATGTAAGCGTGCATGGTTCTATAGGTTATGCTATATGCATATATGCATGTTTGGCACTGAAAGGGTTAAGTTTATAGTCTGTCTGACCTAAGCTTGGCTGACAGTTTTTTCCTCTTTTTTGTTACAAAAAGTCTGTGTTTGCCATCAAAACTTGGCAAACCTTTTTAGGAGCACTATGTCTCATATCTGTATACCTACTTTTTATCTCAACTCCTTAAAATGTTGATTTTGTTTATTCGGTCCTAAAGTAAAATTTGCCTATCGCAAACAGTATAAATGTGAGCAATCTCACATTGAATTTCAAAATCAACATTTTAGAGTTGAGAACGAAAGTAGGTATGAAGATATAAGAGGTAGTCCTAGGAGGTATGCGAAGTTTTGATAGAAAGTGCGAAATCTAAGTAACAAAAAAGAGGAAAAAAACAGTCAGCCAAGCTTGGTTCAGACAGACTGTAGTGTGACTATGAACTCACTCCACATCTGTATTTTTCTGTCAGGTCCGATGGCGACAGGGCTGAGCAACAAGTTTGGCTACCGTAAGGTGGTGATGTGCGGAGGCCTCCTCATGTCGCTGGGAAGCATCCTGAGCGCCTTCGCTCCCAATCTCTGGTATCTCTTCTTCAGCTACTCCATCCTAGCTGGTACGTATTTATTAAGTACAGGCAAACTTGGATATGACGGACCACTGTACGCCAGACCTTTGTCTATGACAGACTATTTATGCTTGGTCCCAGTCCCATGCATATCAAGTATATGCCATATGTATACGACGGATTTTGCGTATGACGGACCAATTTTCCTGGTCCCTTTGAGTCTGTCTTATCCGAGTTCGCCCGTACGACAACCCTTGTTTCATTATAAATTGCCAACCAAACAACAGTATCTGATGAGGAATACATAATAGTGAGATTTTCAATAAGATAGATGAAACCAGGGTGAAACATAGGTTTCAAAACTTTACTTGCCGAGCGGGGCAAGCTGCCCCTAAAGATTACTAACCCCACCGGCACATCCACTTTCCCCAACACTGTTAAACAAAGGTGACTTACAATGCGAGGACTCTGCCCAAAACATTACTTTCCCAAGTGGGGCATGTTAAGGTCTTGTTCTGCTTTCCTGATTGCCATTTTTTGCCGAATTCACAGGCAACTTGCGACGAGGCAAGTGGCTATGTTCCATGCTGACCATGAATAAAACATAGGCCCAAATAGTTTCGTAGGGTATTCTCTAGTTAAACCCAAGCTCCCACCACTGCCAACCTTCATGAAAGACGTATATTACTGTTTAAACACATCCTAACACACAATAAATTGGGCTACAGGCAGCGGCCATTTTAGTCTATTAATAGCTTATGAGGATGACAAGTATGGACCAAGCTGTCAGTGGGTGGGCATGATAGTGCGGCGCAACAGAGTGATTGACTGCTTAGTTCATCCTTGCCATCTAAAATATAGCGAAGGAACTTTGTATTAGGGAAATTTCCGAAGCCTCTGGGAGGCGGGCAGTATCATTAATCTTTTAATCAGTAATTTTGGAATTGCTGTTTTTGACAGGCATTTTTGAAATCCTGGCTAAGACCCTGCATTAAGGTATCATATTGTTAAGAAAATATTAATATTGAATCGTATCGTGAAAATTTTGAAGGAGCCAATTCCGTAAATTGATTTCTACTTTTAGGTTTCGGAGGTACAATGATATATGCTCCAGCCTTCATCGTCATCAACTGGTACTTCGACAAGAAAAGAGCGATCGCCACGGGTCTTTCAACGGGAGGCTCCGGAATCGGCGTTTTCTCGTTTCCCCCTCTGATCCGCTTCCTATTGGATTACTACGGTTACTTGGGAATGTGGCTAATACTCGGAGCCTTAATGGCGAATAATATCTGCGTCGGAGCGCTGTATCGGAAACCCAAGTTCTTGAAGCGCAAACACGCAGAGATGAGAGAGCTGGTTGAACTGAAGAAAAATAATCGGAAAAATAGTGCAAAAAATGGTGATGTCGTCGAAAATGACATTTCAGTGGCGGTCGTAGAACTTGAGGAATCCCAGGTCCCCTTACGGACAAATGAAAAAAGTGAAAATATTGTAAAAGATGACAATAATGATGATGATAGTGAAAAAGCATCTTGCTGGAAATCGTTGCGTACTACCAGAGAAGGAAAGCCTGTGTTGGACTTATCTCTCCTGAAAAATGCCTCGTTTTTACTTTTCTGTTTTTGTATCCTGTTCACCGCGATGGGGTACATAGCCGGGCAGATGCTTGTGCCTGCGATCGCGTACGCAAACGGAGTAGACAAGACTCGCTCGGCATTTCTCTTATCGATGATCGGAATTTCCGATCTGATCGGGAGAGTCGGATCCGGTTTCATCTTTGACAGCCGCTTTTGTCGTAACATTCGCCTTTCGCTTTACAATGTCTGTCTGTTCCTCTCTGGTGCTCTGTTGATGATGGTGCCTCTGGGTAAAACATTTGCGGGCTACGCGTGTATTAGTATGCTGCACGGACTACTTTGTGGCGTAATCGTCTCGCAGCGCTCCGTCATTCTCGGAGATATGTTCGGACTGGAAATCCTCTCGAGTTCGTTTGGAATCGTGGTTTGCTTCCAAGGAATGGGAGTTTTTGCTGGCCCGGCTTTGGCAGGTGAGTTTTGAATTTTAATTACCGTAAAATTCTCAGTAATTTGGGACACTTTTTAAGGATTGCTATCTTTATGAGTTCAGGGTGGCCCATGTTTTTTGAAAATACCTTGATGTTGTATCAGAATTTTAGCTAGGTCCATATTTTGTGATTGGCTACTGGCGATAGATTGAATAAACTGTCTTGCCCAAGGACAGACCAAAGTGCCCTGGCCGGAAATTGAACCACCGACCTACTGATTACTTGTCCGGCACCTAACCAACTGAGCTACTTTGTGTTAAATAGAAACATTTTGAATATGAAATGATTAAGAATCAAACTATTTTGTTCTGAAGCTGGCCCAGTAGAACTAACAGAAGACTAGAATGTGGTCATGCTAGTAGGCTAGTAGCAATATCATTCACTTGGTGCCAGACCTTGGGAATAAGAAAGAAAAGAACTGCTTTTCAATTACTGTATATTTCATTGGTAGACAACTAATAGAAGTAATAAAAAGGATTATTTCATCCCCCATAATGTATTGCAATGCAGCAAATGCTTCTTTCTCCTGCAGTTTACATAATCGTTTACAAGCATCTTGGCTTTGCCTGTAATCTACCATATAATGAATAAATCCATAGATAAAAATGAATAAATTCATAGATAAAAAACATAACTGTCTACATCCTGTTTACTAAATAGTAGTAATTCTGTTTTTTTTTGCATCATTTTGTATTGGCAAAATTAGCCACCAGCAGCATAAGGGTTAAGAAACCCCTTAGGTGATTGTGACCCCATCTGCGATCAGTTTCTATGGCGATGAAAGTTAAACATTTTATGTTTTGCGTCTGTTTCAGGTGTCATCAAAGATGTCAGTGGTTTCTACGATGGATCTTTCATCTTCACAGGGGGCGCCATGGTTTTGGGAGCCTTCCTGTTGCTAAGCGACCGTTTGCGTCGATGGGTAAAACAGAGGATGAGTGCTACAAGCAGTGCACCAATCTAAACAGAAAAACAAACAATCAAGTCTTGCTCAAAAATAGTTGTAGAATTGTCTGAAATTGATAATTCACACTTTTCACATTATCTATTGGCGCTGAATGTCATGGAACAGTATTTTGTACAATACGCATGAAGCATAAAAACATTTTCTGGCCCTTAAGGATAAGAAAATAAGAAAAAAAATGTTGCCCTGAAAATTGAGAATTTAAGGGAGTGCCAAAGGAGGAAATAATTTGGACCCCCCCCCCCTTAGAATACCAATTGTTCAGCCCCTCACAATGCCTGGCTACCAAGTGTGTGGTCTCTGGATAAAGTCTCTTAGCTTGGTCTCTTTACATATGTGCGGACTTGTGAGGGGGTGCTATTGTACTGTCAAAACTTGAAGGTTCATCATACGCGAAAAGAGAGGAGAATATATCTGTTTCCAGACTTCCTGTAATTGCTATTCAAATACCAAAATACCAAACAGACAAACTGAAAATGTCTCTCATCTGGTCATTGAGATGGCATTAGGAATTGTTTATAACGAATGACTTGTGAAATGAATTATACATATGCCTTGAATATCAGATTATGGTTAATTCCCTTCTATAATTGGTGTAATGGAAGGATTAAACGAAAATTGTAACAGTATTACCGGTGTCCAGTAAAACCTTTAAATCATAACTTACACAAGTCGTTATTCATTTGTGCCAACAGTTCGGAGAGGGAAAGTAGATAATAAATATTTATGGAGATGTACAAGTAGTTAACGAATTACGATAAACACATTTAGAATTGATTTCAATTTTTTTACCTCAGTTTTGTGCACAGACCTAATGATTAATTACCAGAGAATGATTGAGCCTCAATTTAACAAGATTTATAACATTAATTACTAAGTATATGTTTTGGATTTATGTTTGTTTTAATAATCCTCTCAGTTGTTTTCTATTCTATACTCATGGGGGTTTATATAATGTTGCTTTGTTTAACTGGGAAAATTCTCATAGACTAATCTTGAAGTGATTGACAAGTTACTTATATCTGTAACAGTATTATTTAGTGCTTAATTCAAGTACTGGTGACATGTAATATTATGAAAGGTATGTTGTATTTTATTCATGTATTAAGTATTTTTCATGTAGTGTTATAAATAAGAACTGGGGACCGCTTAATTTAGTTTTATTTTGAGTAAGGTTTGATTGCCCGAGTGGGTTGATTTATTAAATATTGTTTTAGATGATCTAAAAATGTCTTCGCACAATTTATAAAAGCCATGTAGCTGGATGAGTTCATGTTCATGGACCCTATACTATATATTGTAGTATTTACGTAAAAGAATATGTGTGTATATATATATATATATATATATATATATATATATATATATATATATATATATATATATATATATATATATATATATATGTGTATATATATATATATATATATATATATATATATATATATATATATATATATATATATATATATATATATATATATATATATACACAGTATGTATACTTGATAAATATTTATACAAAAGGTTAGCTTTGTAATATATTTTGTGTAACATGAATAGTTATTTTAGAGTTCTTAGTTATACCTATCCATTATTTCCATATACAACAAATTTATCCATTGTGTAGAATTTAGCATCTTATTGGTATTAAGTAGTACTAAGAATGTTGTGCATTCGCTTTTGATTTTTATTTGTCACTATATTAGTGTTGGTTTCTGTTGTGTTTCCATCCCCAGAGTAAAAGTGTCTCCGTTGTAATGCCACACACCCTCTAGTCACCGAGGTTATATACTTGATATACAGTGCCAACATTTAATTCCTGCACTAAATACGTGGGCAGCCAGGCATATTATTGCAACCGCAAGCCCGATTGCCACCCAGTTTCCTGGGCATGGATGACCTCACAACTGAACGTGGCTTTGATTTGCGAGCTACGTGGGTCATTGATGTGCTTGGCTTATTTTTGACTTGTTATCCATGGGCGTTTGTACAGTCAGGTACTGGCAAACGTCTGGTCAACTGGTACAGGAATTATATGTCTGTACTGTAGAGCTTCAAGTCTTAAGTCACGGTTGGAATACTAGACCTAGAGCTTCCAGCCTTAGAGGTTTGATATTGTCCTTTAAGTTGAAAAATATAGCTAGATGTAACAGTGTTAGACTGGTCTGTTTAGTTAAGCAGAAGATATTTTGATAACACTGCTGGACAGGTAGGGGAACAGTAGATCTTTAAGGTTTAACAGGCCCTAAGCTATATTGCTAAGGCCAAGAAAAAAATATTGTTTTGTTTCCTATAATGGTCCGAAAAAAATAGGGTAGGTAGGTCGTTAAAAAAACTTTTTTTTGCATTATTTTTTTGTTCAAAAATGTGTGTTTTATACATGTTTTACGTTGAATGGGAGTTGGGAGGGCAGAAAAATAACTTTAGGGTAGGGATTTTTTTGAATAAAAACATGTTAGGGTAGGGTTACAGGAAACAAACAACTTTCTTTTAGGCCTAAGAATGGTAAAGCTTGAAATGTCAGGGTTGGTTAAATCTTGTGCTTCTTGCCCTCTTGGGATAGTGACAATTGCTGTACCGTCCAGTAATTTTTGATCATATTGTTAACGTGTTCGAAGGAACTTACCAGCGCTGAATCGCGCCAATTATGCTTAGTTACTTAATATGTGGGTATTTTAACCCAGAGCTGAAATAATTGGCAGCATTATTGTACGGAACTTCACAAGTTGCTCTATGAGTAGTTGGCTATTATGTGCCAAGTTTGTCTTATTAATGTCCGAACATCTGTACTTCCTTTGAAATTCTGTAAATTGCTTATAATTGACTTTCAAAGAGATAATACATTTTCGCCCATCGTTAACAACTGGCTAGTCACCAATTTAGACCAAATATGACAGAAAAAGTGTTATTAAATGAAATTCCTATAGGGTATTTGATAGTGTGGCATGATGGTATATATTTGTATTGCTACTTTGCTGGGTTATTTATGAAGTGGAAATGCTGTTGATGTTATTGCCTTAATATTATATATGACTAGTCAGTGTAATGTTTTATGATTTGAAAAATGAAACACTTCAAACTTTCAATGTACTATTTATCATCATAAATAAAGGAAAGGGTATTCACGAAAAAAGGAATCTCAAAATTTTAAATGAATATTGATAATCATAAAATTGATATAAAACTGATTATTTAATGTACCTGTTTTCAAATGATAAAGAAAAAATATTAATAGTTTTAATGGCATTTGCCACCATTTACAAAATTTACGCAATTCAATTTTCAAATTGCAATTTCAAATGCGAAAATCTCATGTTTGTTTTACTTACCCTGATTGAAAACTTGAAATTTTTTTAATTTAGAAGTCCAATTTATATATGATGAAGAAATCATGGACCATAACACTGATCTTGGGGTTGTTTGTGAATGTTGGTTGTTATCAATGTACTAGTGATATGAAGTTGACTGTTAGCTTTTTGGATCTGCCAATGGAAAAAATATGGCCCAGCTCAATGAGAAAAATGTAAGGAAATTATTTGTAGGAGTTACCAGTCTCTACAAAAATCAGGCTGGTAATATTTTTGAAAAATATCTTTCCATTTTCTATTGTCAAGCAAGAAGTCTGATTCTCTGGGCTAGTCAAGAGTTGGCCTCATTATTTCATGTCAAAATCAATCCACGTCCCATGGTTTCCAAGATATTTACATTGTCTCAACATTCAGCATTCAGTTGCCCTTTGTATGAGAGTGGTAAAAAGATGTGATACTCAATTGTTTCCTCTATTATTGCACAAACAGGGTAATCCTGTCTCAAAATAAAGTTTTGAATAAAAACAAACACGTTTGTCGTCTTTTCATTTTTTGTTTTGTATGTCCCACAATATATGTGTGAGAGTATTCTTTCAATTTTGTTCTGCAGAATGTGAGTAACCTTTATTCTTTTGTAGGGCACACAAAGGCTAACGTCTTTGGGTGTATGAAAACTAATCAAACAGAAAAATATTCGAAAATTTGTTTAAAGATAGTTAATTTAAATGATACACAGCTTTAAACTATCAGCAAGTTATCTCTCAAAAAATTGCCTGTCATCAAGATATATATATATATATATATTCAAACAATGTGTTTTGTGGTAGCTGTAGTTGTAATGCAATGTTCTAATCCTGTATCTTCGTTGATTGTTAGGTGGAAGGGCAGAAAAAAACCCATTAGGGCAGGGTTTTTTTGAGTAAAAACTTGTCAGGGTTACAGGAAACAAATGTTTAAGGCAAAACTAGTTCATAACTGTAACGTCCCAATGAAAGGGACAACTATTTTTGCTGATATAAATGTAACAAACCTTTATGGAACAGATCTTGAGGGGAAAATGCTGTATTGAAACAACAACACTCATTCAAAATATTTTTTATTTCATACTTTATTCATCAGCTATTTACATAAGATTCATGAATCAAAAACTCCAAGGATAAGTGGGTTAAAACTAACATGCAGGCACTGACATAAGTGCTTGCCGGGCAAATGAACTTTTGAAAAAAGGGCTTTAGGGCAAGTACATTTTAGTTTGCACTTGCCCGAATGACAAGCTGAGCAGTCTACACATTCTTATAAAGAAAATGTCACAAATACGAGAAATATGCAAATAATGTAATACAATTAAAAAGAAAATGGTTTTCAAATCATTGAATCTGTGATAAATAATATATGCCATTATAGCATATGTTATGATTTATTTTGGGCAGGCCAAAAATTGTAGGGCAAGTATAAGTCATTTACTATGTGCCCAGCATCGCAAGTTAGTTATGAAACTTATATTGGTGCCTGACATGCCAGCTTCAATCTAGGGAATGTAAAGATCACACAGCTATCCCTGTGCCCTGTGGCTTGATTAATATTAACAATTAACACTTAAAGAGGTACTTTTGAAGTTGTCAGGATCTTCAATACTTTTAACAATAACTTACAATTAAGTTTGATTTAACAAAATATTTGAATCTTTTGAAGAAGACGTGTTGGTTGCGTTCTGATCATTATTTCCACTTCAAATTTGGATGATGTCACTAAAAAAAGCATCTTTCGAAATATAATTAAGAGACAAATATTGAGAAAACCAAGCTTACAATTTCCCTCCAAATATTTTGCTTAATTCCTTATCGCGAAAAGTATGATAGCTCCAGAAGACAATTTTCAAGGGTGCATGTATGGGTAAGCAAACACTGTTGATGAATCACACATTATGATTTTTACAATGAGACTAGAAAAATGTAAAATTTGAGTCAGGTGATTCATATAATGCTTAAAACTCTAAAGTGTTCATATAACATCTGATCAGAAATACAAATTATCAAATCACAAGATAATTTACCCTGATGTATAAAAAAGATGCATGCTTTACAAGGAGAATGTGATCTGGTCATAAGCATACTTCTTGAAAACGACATTGAGATCAAAAATAATTTTATTAAACAATCTTATTCTAAATATTTCTTGAATAGTTGCATCAATAGTTTTAACCCTTCCAATGCCAAACAAACATATGTATTTATGGTAACAACCTAGAGAGGCATGCATGCATATATATGCATGTGATATAATCATATTCATTATAAAAGAGCCTGGCTCAAATTTAAAAGAGTCCCTACATAGCTCAAAAATAAGGCAATTGGCTGTTTGACCGTTGTGCTCAATTAGAGGTTCATTTCAAGTGATATGTCACATGACTTTACCTTGAATTCTCCAAATTTTAGACCTCCCTAGGAATTTGGGCAACTATAACTATTTTGCAAAATAATCAAATAGGTAAATCTGGGCATTAGTGGGCAACCCTGGATCTAAAGCCAGCTGTCATTTCAAAAAATATGGACCTAGCTAGCTGTGAATCTTACTGATTCAACATCAAGGTATTTTCAGAAAAGAAGATGGGCCACCCTGAACTGATAAAAATTGTAATTATCAAAAAGTGTACAAAATTACTGAGAATTTACGGTATATTCACAATCAATAGATACTCAATTCACGAGGAACAGGTGGGACTTGGACAATGTGTTCACATCTCAGAGGTGTTCTCATTAGAATGTCTCAATGTACATTGTACTCAAAATTGTACTTTATGTTCTCTCCAACTGTATACATTGTTTGTAGGGATCCCACCAATTGGAGAGCATCTGGGACTGGCGCGGGATGGACGTATTGTGCAGTGCGGCGCACAGCCTACAATTGTAATCGCGCAAATTGGAGAGATCCGCCGAAACACCATATTTAATTCTCCACTCATAAAATTGAACATACTCATCATCGTTCCTATCAAGGTGTTGAAGATAACGCACTAAAGTCACCAAATTGTGGTGTGAGTCGACATGGATGAATGAATTAGGGGGCGCCACTGCAGCGTAGTCGTCCTTCCGTGCGCCGAGGATAATCGGAACGGTCCCCCTCCGAAGGGCGAGCCAAAACTTTTCCGTTATGTACTCCCTGCAAAAACTATTCTCCAACGAGAGGTAGTATTTATACCCTCTGACGAGTTTCCTAAGACAGGGTTCGCTGTACGAGCATGGGTCCCGCTTGCCACACCGACCGTATAAATCAACAGGGTAGTAATGTTGCAGATTCGCGAGAAAGCGGAGTCGATTACTAGGACCGCAGTTACTGATGAAAGCGATCGCACGATTCTTTCTTCCCCGGACGAAATCAATCTCCTCAACTTTAGGAACTTTTTTCTCGTACGTAAGTCCGTAGGTGAGTCGGACGGTACTTGCCTGATCGTAAAAACTTGTCCAGTTGAAAACGCGGTCGTACGGCGTGAGGCTATTTCCGCTAAGTGAGTTTATAGGGGACTCCAGGTTCACTAGTACCCAGGGTTGGTGAGGGGGGTGTTTTGAAGGAAACCCGCCTAAGTTTCGCAGATTGAATAACAATGCATCCACATCGTATACGTCATCGCGATTCAAGGTTACTTCACACGTGTTCACCTCGCAGTTATCACGTATGAACTGATATTGACCCATTTTCTCGAACCACCACTTTTCCTTGTTAAAAAATGGTGTCCACAGAAGAATTTTCTTTAATTTGGTCTTCCGAGAATTTCTCACAGAAACATCAGAACTTGTCTTGTCTTGTATAAAGTTTTTCCTTTTATCATTTTTAAGTTCATCATCTAAGATTGCATCACTTTGGAGAATATTGTTGTTTACACTTTTTATTGCATCTCCCACTTTGGATTTTTTCTCAATTGTTTCATCTGATAAAGAAAATCCATTCCTTTCCTTTATAGTGACATTGAACAAATCCCCACGTTTACCATTTTCTTGACTTTCTTCCAAGTCACCATCTTTCATTGCATCCAAAATTGCTGTCAAGTGAGTTTTTGGCACAAGTTTTTCTTTAAATCCTTTGCTTGAGTTGCGAGAAGTATTTAAACTATTTTGCAGAAAACTTCCTTTTTCTTCATTTTCAGATGTAAATTGGTCCTTTTTCATATTCACATACCTTTTGTTGTTATTTTCACTTTTTCCAAACTTGTTTCCATTTTCTTTGATATTTTTATGCTCGCGTAACACTTTGCTGTTATTCCCCTTTTCACTTTCTCCGAAGAACTTGTTCCGGATTTCTTTGATATTTTCATTCTTGCTCTCCACTTTGCTCTTTAAAACACTAGCATTCCATTTTATACCGGTACCATTACTCTCACCACCCTTAAAAATAACACCACTCTTATAGTTCATCACACCATCTTTCAAACCAGTATCTTTTTCCTCATCATCAGTTTTCACTAGATCCAGGCTATTCCTCCCAATGTTTTCATTATTGTTTTTGTTATCTGGACCACTCAAGAACGTTTGTTGTTGTTTGGTATATTTCCCATTTCCAACTTTCTCGTTCACCTTTTCGAGACTATCTGAGCTGTTTTTCATCTCCTTCACTTTAATTTCGGTTTTCACAATAGATGAAGTAGTGGTCGCCAATTCCGAACTGGTCCCTTGTCTCGTTATTGGAAATTTATAGATATATCTCAGGCTTCCGGTTCCTCTGTTGTGTTTATATGGTTGCCTGGAGACAGGTTTGTATTTTTTCAATTTTGATATATTTTCTGTTTCCATTGTTGTTGTGCTTGACTTCCGCTCAATTTTATCTAGTTGCTTAGCAACATCAGACACATTCACGATTTTTGTATCCTTACTTGGAAAAGTTGTTGTTGAACGAACTCTCTCAATTCCATACTGGGTTCTTTTTATCGTTTCTTTGTTTTCCTCAGCATGGTCACTTCCCTTTGCATAAGCATTTAATGATGAAGATGTCTGTTCCTTCACATCATGCATTTCTGATTTATCCGCCTCAGCCTCTTGAAAAACCAATCCTTTTGTAGATTTCAATTCATCCTCACTTTTTTTCTCAGAGGATGAGTTCTCTTCTCTTTTAGGGAACAGAGTACGTTTTTCTGTTAAGGATAATTTGGTTACCATAAGCGACTTCCCTTCTTTTTTAGGAAACAGGGTCCGTTTTTGTGTTGAGGCTAATTTGGTTACCATGGCAACCGTTGTGAATTTCAATGTATTGAATGTTGGCTCCTCCCAGTGTGGTATACTATTACTAGGATCCACGTAGCTCTGTCGCGGTGGCGATTTTATCACTTTTTTCTCCACGGGGGTTTTACGCAAGAGCTTTGCCATGTACTTGTTGGGCTTAAAGTCCTCAATGGTGTCCGAAGACTCCAAAGATGACAGAAAATATAAGACGAAGCCCACCGCAATTGCGCAAACAACAAGGAAAGTGATCAATTTCTTCATTGTGCAATTTTGCAGCTACTATAGCAATACTAATGAGAAATTCACACCATGGATTTTTCCCCTTTCAACCAGCAGATTGGCATCGTCCTATATCAAGAACACTTCATATATTTCCCTTTGTTGACGGGTAATGAATATAATTCAATTAAACCATCCTAAAATTCTTCAATTCTACTGCTAGTTATGTATTTACTCAAAAGGTGGCTTTGTCCTCCATTTTCTCTATCTCTGTTGAATCTGTTTCATCCTCACAGTTATTCATTTGATGGAGTTATCTTGAAACATGTAAAGTCTGCTTTCTCATTCTTCATCGCTAGACATATCATTGTTGTAATCCTCTCCATTATTCTACCCAGGATTGCTCATTTATTTCTGTTTTACCCTTGCAAAATAACTGATGATCGACAACTTGTCTAACTGATGGTAGACAACTTGGTGTCATCTCCGTGTATTCCTCAGACTTCGTATCTATTTGTAGTTCATACTTCTCTCACTAGATGGCACCAGGAGATGATGGACAGATTGCTCAGACTTGACTTCAATACCTGTTTATCATTGTTATAGTTAATATTCCTCCCAGTAGATGGCACCATGTGATCAAATCCTCAATACTTGACTTTGATATTTGTTTGTATCATGTCCAAGTTCATAGCTCCCACGGTAGATGGCATTGTTGTGATTGTAGAAAGATTCCTTGGACTTGACCTGAATATGGTTTATACTGCGCTGCTCTAGTTCATAAAATGGCCAGAAGGTGGCTTTTATGGTCCCTTTGCCATTGGTCTGTCATGTTTTCTTGGCAAGCACCTGTAAAAAATGAGAATAGATTTATAGGTTTACATTTCTTACTTTCACCAATTGTATTGTCATTTGATTATCAATATACAAGATTTATTTTAATACCAACCTTTTTTCCGCTGCCACACCCAGAATGGTCACACTACATACTGCACAGGGCTCGACATAAGGCCTAGAAAAAAAAAGTTTGTTTCCTGTAACGGACCGACAAATAATACTGTAGGTAGGTCGTTAAAAAAAAAATTTGCAATATTTTTTTGGTCAAAAATGTGTGTTTTATGCATATTTTACATCGGTTGGGAGTTGGGAGGGCGGAAAAACTTTAGGTTAGGGATTTTTTTTTTGATTAAAAAGTTGTTAGGGTAGGGTTACAGGAAACAAACAATTTTTTTTAGGCCAAATAGATTATAGCCCCATAGTCATGAGAATCTGATCATAGAAAAACAGTATTATGGGCAATATGAACAAGCCCTCAACTTCCTCTGCTTGACTATCTAACATTAGAAAGGAAATTGAGAGATACATTTCTTGTTCAAATCATAACAGGATATTTTAAATGACAATAAAGTAGACAGCAACCTTAAAAAGACATTAAGGTTAAAGGCGGAGATAAAATAGGTGAGAAAAATATACAGGAATAACATCAAACCTAAAATTTGAAAAATTAAGAAAATTTGTAATGTCTCTATATGTGTCAAGGTTAAACAAGGTAATTTTAACAGGTTATGGTTTTCAACTCCCCCAGCTACCCGCCGATGTCATAATGGATATTATAAAATGAAAATTCTGTTCAATCTTTGGGAAAAGTGACATTAATTCGTGGAAACAAGCCTATTTTTAAAGTTGATTACATATGGTTGCCATGATACTATAGTGAGCAAATGCAACCAATGAGTCGAATATTTTATTTTGTTCTTGCACTGGCTGCACTGTGTGGGAAAACAACATTTGATATTACTAAGACAACATGCTATATTTATTTATTCTGTTCAATTTTTGGGAAAAGAAAGTTATTTCTAGAGGCAAGGTTTTTAAAAGAAAGTTAATTTACATATGGTTGCCATGACACTGTGCTAGGGGAAAAACAAGGATAACAAACATATATTACTTTGATCTCCACTGTGTGGGAAAACAATGTCTACATATATAACATGTTATAATTATGAATTATGATAAGTACACACATTGATGATTATTGTTGTAGTGGAATTTGGTGCAGTTGTGCATGCATATATTCTAAAAACATTGGGGCCAATTTAGTAAATTCCCTGGAAATAATCACTAATAATGTAAGGGCCGTCTAAGAAGTGGTGGTAGGGGCGGGGGGGGCGGGGGAAGATTCCGGACAACAAGTCAGAATTTGGGGGAAGGGTGTTGTAAACAAAATAAAAAATAAAATTGAATTCTGTATGTTGGAGGGGGGTAGAGATTATCATTTCTGGGTATTCAGAATATTCATCATTAAACATGGAACATAACTTATCTTGCATGCATGACAATTATATCACATTAAGGATAGCGAATCAACAAGTTCTTTAAATCTTCATTTCTACCTTACCGACAGCTGAGACGTGAATGAAACTCTCACAGGCTTACATACTACACTGACTGTCTACACAGTGTGCTAAAAAAGGTCACTACAAAAACAGTTCAGTTGACACAATGACCCACTCAGGAGAGCTGTTTAACTATAAAATGATCTCGTATTTCTCCAACGCAGCATAACAAGGAGTTTACTTTCTTTCCCTTGTATAGCTACAAAAAGAACACTAAGACGTCCCCATACCTGTCTTTATTAAGCTTCTACCTGTAGAGTTCAAGGTAGCCGACGGATTGTGGACACCCATTGATGACCTACATTCCTGGAGTTGGACTAATTTTGGCGCTACCTGCATACGTCACTTCCTGTCCTGATTGGCGCGTGCGAGGCTGTGCTGTGAAACTTTAATACATCACCTGTACGGGCGTAGCGCATTCCTAGTTTAGTTCTGTCTTAGAAGACCAACACATGGAATGGAAACCAGCCGGTCAACCTGAACATGCTAGCCTCAACCAGTGTCAATTTATAGTTGCTAATAGGTGCTCTGGGCACCCCCAGCAGGTGGTGGAGATAAGGTTTCTCTGTAATGTAATCGATGCGGGAGCCCTGATTGGTCCTTGTTCCCACGTGACCTCGTGCTGCTGCCTTATCTGCTAGTCCTGGCATGAGGCTAGCATGTAACTATAGGGCATATAGTAATTGGTCTCTCGTTACATATCCATTCTTTTCTTAATCCAAGGTTCTGTGCGGGTTCAGTTGTTGGATTATTTTAATTGAGAGGTATGATTCGGTGATTTCTTTTTAATTCACAGACACAAAGGAAAAATGATTAACTATTTCATATTTCACTAATGGTTTCATGGTGACTTATGCAAAAAAAGAAGTTCACTGCACGCTGATATCAGTGATATCGCGAATATAATCGGTCCACTTGTTTTTATTTATCTAAGCTGATGTGACACAATCCAAATAAGATTCCGGCCAAAGTCTCAAAATGAAAAAGATCTAACAATGTAGAAATTGATATATATATATATATATATATATATATATATATATATATATATATATATATATATATATATATATATATATATATATATATATATATATATATATGTGTGTGTGTGTGTGTGTGTGTGTGTGTGTGTGTGTGTGTGTGTGTGTGAAAAAATGAATGTTTTATTTTTTAATCGCCGCCGCGCCGACTGGAATTAAGATCTGCCGGTCCCCTTTGAATTCCTATAATTCTTGCACGCGAAAAAAAGATTAAAACATTGGCGATTAGTCCAATTTTGAAACTATTGTATTGCTTATCGCATACTATTAGCGGGGGTGTATGGAACATCGACATCTTTGACACATTCTAATCTCTCTATACAGTATGACAGCAGCTTGTCCGTCAACAATGCTTTCGGTCCCATTGAATAAAAAATATCGTGTAACTTATCACCATCATTGTCGCTATCGCTGGGAACACTTTTTATGTGGAGCAGCTCTCCGCCAAAGTCGCTACATCTGCAAATGGACATATTCTCAATTCATCACCACTTTTTAAGATAGGGGAATGTATAAACCCCAGGGGGAGGGGGGGGGGGCATTCAGGTACAGAGGGGGGCCACACCGCGTTACGTATTTCCCGGAAGAAGGGGTCTTTTTTTAAGACCTCCGCATGTCCGCAATTTTGTAAAAGAAGAGTACTTTTTTGTACCCAGGTACGAAGTATGGGTGCTGAAAATCCCCTTATAATCCACGAAATATACGCGGCTCTGACGCCGAGTGACTAACGAAGTGACTGGGTTTCCGAGTTTGCTGCAGCCACTTGCAGCCGCTAAATAGGCAGAGGATTATACAATCTAAAGTTAAAATACGTGATCCCGTTTATCCAATGTCAGTGTTTTGATAAAAGAAGGGTTGTTTATTTACTGGAAAAAGTCAGCGTGGTTATTAAAATAAGGGTGCTTTTTGCCCCCCCCCCCCCACCCCCCCCAGGGGTATAAACACTAGTGGCGGTCGTGTTTGTGGTTTCATCCATATGCCCGCAATGGGTAAATATCTTTTCCTTGAAAACATAAGATATACGCGTTGTCGTAAGAAGAACTCTTTTGTGCTTCTAGGACTGGGAGGTCGGAAAGCAGTATCTATGACATACTGCCTCAAAGCATTGAGGATATGTCATTTCAGTGTTCCACAAAGTCGCTACTATTGCAAATAGACATATTCTCCATTTCATAACCATATTTTGAAATGGGGAAATGCATAAAACATACCTCGGTTGTGTTTGTGCTCTCATCCATATCGTCCGAACTGGGCAAACATGTTTTCCTTGAAAACATATGTGATAATAGACCTACTCGTTAGAAGACGTACTTCGTGCTTCTAAGATTCGGAGGTCGTAAAACAGTACTTTGACATCCTGCTTCCAATGATAGATTTGGATTTGGAATTTCGTTTTTCGTCACTTTCTCTGCCATATAGTCGTGAATAGCCAGTTGTAACTGGTAGAGGAAACCCGGCAAAAGTACCCGGGAAAACCCACCGCCTCAACCCAAGTCACTAGCAACCTTCTCACATGCCCCGGTGGAATAAGAACCCGGATTGTGGTGAGAGATAGCTAGCAGTCAGTGGCAACGCCGTAGACCATACAGCCATCAGGGCAGGCACTTATGAAATAGATGTTATTTTCAGTGTTTTCTCGAACTAGTGAATAAATAACTAAGTATATGATAAGTACCATGTATTTGGAAACTTTACATGATTCCATTATGCTTAAGGCTAGAGATTCGTTGACTTGGTAATACTTTACCAAATGCTGTCAACCAGTTACGATTTGGGTTATATACGATGATACGAATTCAGGATGTTTGTTAAATATGTCTAAGTTTGAAAAGGTTTTTGGACTTGCTTGTCGAACCGGAGCTAAAGGTACATAATTCAGGTACTATGTTATAGATTATTTTAAATATAGGGTTTTCACACACAAGTAGAATTGGAATTTCGATGTTTTGTCACCTTTTCTGCCGTATTGTGGCTACGTTGTGACTAGCCAGTTGTAAGTAATTGGGGAAACCGGAGGACTAGGCGAAGAGCAGCGCCCATGCCCAAGTCACTGGCAACGGAGGCGAACCCGGGCAGCGGTGAGAGCCAGATAGCAGTCAGTGGCAACGCTTAGACCACACGGCCATCAGGACAGGCCACACATGCAGGTCGATTTTAAAAACACTGGCAGCAGAAAACAAAGATATACGCAAAAGTAGTGCCGGAGGGTTGTGCTTTTTTTTTAATGAGAGTGACTACAGTGGAGCTAGACTTGCTACAGGTCTGTGATATCTGGCTCTTTTTAGTTCTGAAAACATCCTCAAGGGGACACACTTGAGTTGCAGTCTGTATCCCTCGGACCTCCTAGTATACCGCAGTGCCATCTATCCACAAGGGAAGACATTTAAATATGGCCTGGGAGGCAGGCTACAGTGGAGCGTAATTATACCGTCACGAACATACCATGTATAACTTCGTGGCCTTGGATGAAAAAGTGATGAATGCGTCAGGTGACATTTGATATAATGACACGTTATCTAACCACAAAAAAACACTATGCTACTTTCGTTCGATCATTTTGTCACATATCAGATGCCATAAACCAGAAATCTACACATAGTTTTATGTTGGTATATTTGAGTTACCATTACCTCCAGCGAGGCTACAAATAGTCATTTAGTTCTCTTCTGTTCAATTTCTAGTTTATTTGTATTCTTGATCATTCTGTTTGTTTTCTTGCTGTGTATTTGTACCCTTTTTGTTTTAATGAACAGTTCAATACAGTATAATACAATACATAGGCTGCGACGATGCTTATCAGTAGATTACGGGTGGTGGTCCACGCGAGATCTGCTGGCTTCCAATCCGTAGATATATAAATCTTAGACGAATATTATGAAACCTACCACAAGGCTGGCTGCGTCGAATAGCCCAAAGGTCGCATTGTACGCATGTTAGAACGCAAATATCACGATAATGTACACGATACGAGTGTCCTAATGGGTCTGTCTCCTTATGACGTCACATGTATGCCAGATTCGAGATGGCAGGGATAGGCAGGCCTTCACTATAGCGCTTATAGTAATTTGTCTCTCGCTACACATCCATTCTTTTATTCATCTAAGCATAAACAAAGAAAAGTTGGTTAATTTTGTATTGCCCTCTATTTATCAATATCAAAAGTATCTCTTATTTAAAGTTATTGATACTCAGTTGATCTATTTTGCCTCCTTTTGTGTAAATTACCGTAATACCAGCCAGAGGAATTAAGGTGATGAAAGAGGGCCTTTAAAGCTCAGTTGATATATGTTGCCTCCTTTCACGTATATTGCCATTATACCTACCACAGGAATTAAGGTGTTAAAAGAGATCCTTTTTAAACCTTATGTGTATATATATATATATATATATATATATATATATATATATATATATATATATATATATATATATATATATATATATATATATATATATATATATATATATATATATATATATATATATATATATATATATATATGTGTGTGTGTGTATATAGTATGCATACGTTTATTCATTCTCTTGGGTTTACAATCATATTCTTACTTTACTCCGTAATTATAAGATTGTCGTTCAATTTGAGATTATTCTTGTTAGTGTCCTTTCTAGAAAAGTCCCTTTCTTTAAGCTGAGCGTTTACAACTCTGCCTTATAAGGGTGGAGCTTTCGGTGATGTTAAGTCACTCATCCTTAAGTAGGTTCATGCTAGTGCATCGCAAAGCCTATAGCTAATCACATTCAGTGGGTGGAGGGAGTATACGTTTCTATTGTATGTTTTATATTCAACATGATAAGCGCTATCAACTTCCCTTAATTTTCCTTTTATTGTTGCTGTGAGATGTGAATAAGTCTTATGCACGAACATTTTTCAAATCGAGAGCAGGATTACATGGGAAAAGATAATAGTAAATCAAATAACAGCTGTCACATTATCTATCGAATTTAACGAGCCACTATCGAAGCACATTATATATATATATATATATATATATATATATATATATATATATATATATATATATATATATATATATATATATATATATATATATATATATATATGTATATATATATATATATATATATATATATATATATATGTATATATATATGTATATATATATATATATAAAAATATATATATATATATATATATATATATATATATATATATTTATATATATATATTTATATATATATATATATATATATATATATATATATATATATATATATATATATATATATATATATATATATATATATATATATATATATATATATATATATATATATATATATATATATATATATATATATATATATATATATATATATATATATATATATATATACATACATATATATATACAGTGGAACCTGCCAAATTGAACACCTGTGTACATTGAACACCTGCGCATATTAAACACTTTTTCATGTCCCGGCAGACTCCCATTGAAAATCAATGGGAGACTACCTGGATTTCGACATGCTGCCAATATACTTTTCTATAGAAACTCTACTACATAACAAGTTTAATAATTGCATCTTTACGTTGCAGGGGAATGAGAGATTTTTTGGGAAATTAATAATTCTCATCTATTGAATAAAGACTTGAACCTTGCAATCAAAACCGAAATCATGTTGATAGTGGTTGCACTCCGTATGACTCACATTTGCGATGTAGACATCATGATAGATATAAAACTGTTTTGGGATATCCTTCACACTTAAGGGGACTTTTAATTTCCCATGCAGGAAAGAAGAAAAGAGAACAAAATATGGAAGAGAACCTTTTAATTAAAAAAAGTTAGATGAAGAATTTAGCCTAAATCCAGAAGGCATAGAAACATCTAATAAATGTAAATAAACTTCAAGAAATTAGGGAAATACAACTAAAAGGGGCATTGATTCGAGCATGAGCACAAATTCTAAACCTTAATGAAAAAAAACACAATTTGTTTTTTAACCTAGGAAATAATAATTTCATATCTAAAAACATAAGAGAAGTAAAATATAAAGATGGAAGTAAAATAGATACACCAGATGAGATATTAGAAGAAATGTGGGCATTTTACTCCAAATTATACAATAAACCGGAAATTATAGACAGAAAAAACGAGAATGACAAATTGAAGTTAGAGTCCGAAATCTCATTAGATGAAATCCAAAAAGTTATTTATGCTAAAGAATAATAAAAAGTCCAGGCCCAGATGAATACTCAAACGAATTCTACGAAATCTTTTGGCCGGAAGTAAATCAATGGATGAATTTTTTTTTAATAAGTACAGAGAGAACAATAACATAAACGAATCACAACTAGGAGGCACAATTACTTGTAAACCTAAAGGGGATAAACTTAGAAACGAACTCAAAAACTGGAGACCAATTACAATTACATATGCCATCATTGACCATTGCAACAAACATAATATTAAAGAGTTAATAGTACTAGTAGACTACGAAAAGATGTTCGATTCAAATAACTAGGATTTCATTACATAAACCTTCAAACTTTTTAACTTCGGAGATGAAATAACTGATTGGATAAAATCGTTACATACAAATTCTTATTCCCACATCGTTCAAAACGGGCATATCTCAAAAAAGGTTCTCCTCAACAGGGGTTGCCGCCAGGGGGATCCCGTTTCACTGTACATTTTTGAAGATACGAATATATCTTCGGAGATATGGATACTGTAGAACACGCATATGAAGCGTGTCCCAAATATAGCGAATTGGGGAGTTTTAGCATCATAGCGTAACTTTATGTTAGCGACGGTAGCCGCCTTTAATATAAAGAAAGTACAAATAAAAAAGTACAGCGTTTTTATATATAGCGAAGCAGAACCACACGCTATGTACGCTATATATAAACAGACGCGTAAATCGTGTGTTCTACAGTATTACAAAACGAAAACAGTTCTGAGTAGAAATGATTACAATTAATCGTGAGTGACATCATAAACAGACCCCCCCCCCTATTTTTTCTCTACAGCTGGTTTAATACCTTATTCATCGATAGTATATCTGTTTGCCAAGCCTCTTGAATTATTGGTACATAGGTTAGGTAGCCCTAAGAGTGTCATCGTAGGTATATCTAGGTGCTCTGATCTTTTTTGCTATCAAAATAAATTTCTCGGTTACTGTCTGCAGAGCGGGTACTTTCTAGTTAAGTATAAGTTCATGAATTAATAGTTGTTGTTTTGTTTTATATTTTCATTTCCACCATTAGAAATTAGCCCAAAGTATGCCTTTATTAGAGCAATATTACATGTACCCCTATGGTATGGCCTTTAGGTAACTATGCTGAAAGCTTTAACATGTCCCGAGCAGAAAAAAGTAACCTCTGTGAATGGGAATGGGTTTAGATATCATCGTTGATTGTCAAACCACACTAACCAATGATTAAAGAAAATTGGTTTTGCATCGTTTATCTAACGTTGTTCTGCTACTGAAGTATCAATGCCATTGATATTTTATTATTTCCATTCAACGTAACTCTTTCCTCTGAATGCAATTCAACTGCCAGCAGACTCCCACAGGGCTTGTGAATTAGTGAAATACTAGTTTTCATTGAAAATTGCATGTGTTGTATATTCCATTATGGATTTATTCTCCTTTCGATATGTTGAATCTCGATAACAATTAGCAGCATGTTAATAGGTAAGGATGATTCAAGTTTGACAAGAGAAAAACGTGTTTGCATAGAATTATATAAAAAGAAAATGCTACGTGTAGTTTGCTAAGTTAGATCGAATGTCATCCGTTTGGCTCATTGGCTGTTTACCCTGAGTTGTTCTGACGTCATGAAATGCCACCCTGATCCGATGCTTCTATCCTGTTCCTCGAACGACTTAGGTCTTTATAATCAAGTGGTTTGACATATATGCACGCACATTTTCTTGCAGGGCAGAGCATAAGCAAAACGATACTTTCCGTAAATAGGAACTTAAAAGATATCATTTTTCCAAAACTTAAGAATTATCCTTGAAAACGAATACTGGTACTCATGACAAATTTCTTGGAATCCACCGCTACAATTTTGACAAAACTTGACTGCGATGTCGACACAAGAGAGGAGTGGAATTCCGCTGTCATCGAATACCTAGATTCCTTCTTCCGGCGTTACCTAGACCCTAGCGACCAAGGGCTTCAGTTGGCTAGTGCAGTCCGCCAAAGATGCTATCCCAAGCTGGACCAAGGAGACACCGTCACCATAGGAACACTTCCGGAATGGCCAGAGTTCATTCCTGACAAACCACTTCCGGTTCAGAAGGTGCTTGAGATATTTGATCACCAGGTGGCAGATTTTCAAGGTGAGTCTTTGGGCATAGACACATTTTTTTAAATCAGGTCTGTGCAAGATATTATATGCCTTCCATAGCCAGAACTGGAATCAAGTGTGACAAAACAGTCAAATCTCACCATTAGCATTTTACACAAAATTGTCTTAATTTTGCACAGATTATTATATAATAGTCGTTTGAAGAAAAATCGTAATCTTTGCCAATGATAAGTGCACTTTCTGACCTCTTCTATCCCAAATGAATTCATGAGAGAGATATTACGATATTATTGCGATTATTACGATATATGTTATTGAACCGATAGGTATTATCATAGATAGACTGAAACTAAAACCACACTATAATCTCCGACCTTTTCTACCACTAATGAAATTAAAATGTATTAGGTCTATTATACGCTAGGCATGCCATGTTTTGAAGGGGAAGAAAACATTGTTTTCGCTAACGCTGGTCCTACTGGAAATATATAACTACGGAAATATACCAGAACGTCTACTAACTATAGTGATTGAAAGTTCGAATTGACAAGCACATGCAAATGACCAAAAGGTTGTTTGGTCTAGCATTTGCGACTACAAAATACCAAACAGTTAGTATTTGAAAATAACAAAACTAACCAGAGAATCTCTTGCCAACTATCACCCAATGAAGAAACGTTTTACCAAGAATAGGAATGTGACGAAATAGCTCTCACGAAAATCAACTATTAGTATATCATTTACAACCGTACTCATAGGTCCATTACCAGTCTATTACTTAATCCAATGAAATCAACAGGCGGCATATATGTAATTACCCTACACCCTTCCTATATGCAATGCGAGTGTAATACAATTATCACAGATATGCACAGCTGCTGTAAGCCACATACATTCCATTTGTTCTGGCGAAAACCCATCAATACTAGTATAATCTCATAACAAAACATGTAACACATCATTATGGGCAGATGCGTAACTTTCGCTGACATTTATATCAATATTCTCAGTGCATTTAGACATCTGGTCTCTCGGATTGGATTTGGAAATTCGTTTTTCGTTATTTTTTCACTGGCAGCTTTCTTACATGCCCCGGGTGGAATTCTGATCTCTCAATGCTTCGAATGCCGGGCACTGTAATATGCAATGCCTTGCATTTTCTTCCTCAGTGAGATCACGGAATTCGCACCATTTAGCCGAGTTAAGGTCTCTTTTAAGCCTAATATCATCGCACTTAAGGAGGCTACTTCTACATACAATTGTTGCCATAGTTTCGCACCTTCCCATCTGATCCGACAACCGCCAACATATGAGATACCTCGAGGAGTGACTTAGTTCATGTGAAAAGATAACGTACTCATATACGGTAGTTGCTCTATACATACATTCACCTTTGTTATTGAAGTTTATAAAAGTGATATTTCCAGAAGTCTCTCGATTCCTGCCTCATTAAACTCAAAGGCACGAGTCTCCCAAGATGTTTTGTATTAAACTGTTGTTATCTAGGGCGAATATCGTTTTGCTCATAGAGGATGTTAAAAAGGTTATCCTATCTCACTAAGGTTTTGATTTTATTTGTTTTCACACTAATATTTGTAATGGACTCAGGTCAGATTTGTCACCAATCCGCTTGTCTAAGATGAATTGAAATATATATTACTTATTGGGTTATTAGTAAGCCAAAGCCCTTACACATTATACAGTTCGGTTGCCTTTTTGAAATACAAAACACGGGAGAAACAACAGAAGTATGATATACATTCGGATAATCCAAATTTATAGGAATAGATAGTCAGGCAAATATTTCCCATGAAAAGCACTCAAGCAAGAAATAACATAATACATTATGATCGACAAATATTGCACAATAGATGATTCCATAACTATATGGGAACATCTAGAACGAGAACTGGACAATAAGGGCAAATCCTATTTAAGATTTTAGTCCATGTAATATTATATGTGATATCTTTTAAGGGTGTTTAGTTCGAATGGAAGAATCTAATCGAGTATCCAAGATAATCCCTTCATGTCATTCCATATTTGTATATATAGTCTTTAAGTAAATCTTATACATTTATCAAGCCTCTTTTGCAATTCAGATCATTATGTTCTGTTCATTTTCTGATATTACTAAAAAAAAATGCCCTCCTGACAGAAAAATTGTAATAAAACATTAGAAAATATTTTTAAAATAAGAAAGTATGATACACTGTTCCTAGTTGCACAGGTAATTTCTTGCTGTTTGAAAAACTTGATTTTGAGATTTATTGGGAATGGAAAAACTAGCAGATAAACTTTCGAGCAAACAGTAGAAAGTACCCTCATCTGAGAAAGAGCCACAGAAATCACTTCAAATGGCATTTAGTTCTGCATAGCATATCACCACAGAATTAAGACAGTTGTTGTAAATATGGACCATAGAACACCTAACTTTGGAAAAGAGTTGAAACTGTAAAGTTATCTTCGATAACAACATCATTAATATTCCGTTCACTATTATCCATCATTGATAAGACATCACCACCCCTATACAGCCATACCATCAACCTTTTTGCGCTCTAATAATGTCATTTTCTGTGTGATGAAACAGGATGAATAGTTGCATATGGTTATGATTTGTAGAACGTCATTACACTGATAGTATTGTTAATATGATTTGAAGTATGAGCAATGCCTCACTAAATTTTGAAAACCTCTTTGTCAGCATTATTACAATACAGTTTATCACACTGATAAGTACTATTATAGAAAGATTGAAACAAAAACTACTGTCTCCATAATCTCATACTAGTACCGTATCTTGCAACAATAATTTCCGATAGTATTGTTAATGGAATTTGGACTATGAGCGATGCAGCACTAAATTGTGATAACCTTTTTGTCAGCATCATTACAATAAAGTGTATTACACTGACAAGTACTATCATAGAAAGAGTGAAACAAAATCCACTTTCTCCCTAATCTCATATTTTGCAACAATGATTTCCACGTCAATCACAGACATAAATGATACCATATGCTGCATTACAACCTAAAACATGTCACAACATCTGCATGCCGAACACGGTTGTGTTCTACATCCTTTTTGCTACAATGATTTCCACGTCAATCATATACATTAACGATACCATATGCCATATTACAACTCCCCCAAAAAGTCATACATTTGCATGCCAAACACGGTTGTGTTCTACATCCTTTTTGCTACAATATTTGTGAATTGTTGATTGGTGGTACATTGCATTCCCGCAAGGGGCACATATTATGGTGTCCAATAGGAGTTGGTATCTTCCGGGGAACCCTAAGCTGGTGTGGCACCCTGCTCGCCTTATAAAAGAAGGGGGATGTGTGGATCCCTTGGTCCTCTTTGGATCTGAAGGCTCTGCTCTTACTCTCCCTCTTTTTTCTTCTTTCACATAGAACAATTATGCTTTGTAACTGTTCCTCAAAATTGTCAAAGGACCACTTTTCGGTAATATTGTATTGTTAAGTATTGTTATTGATTCCTCTTTGTTGGACACATTCTGTGTGACATTGTCAAAATGAATTGGGATTTACTTAACAAATCGTCAAGCACTAGAGAAATCATAAACTGGAAGACTAGCCAGGGATAATTGTTATGATTGATTCTTGTTATTCTTTCGCATTCTTGCTGGAACCTATTGTTCAGGGAGTTTTATTTTTGTTCTTTCATGTTCTAGCTGGAACCCATTGTTCAGGTTGTGTTATTTTTGTTCTTTCATGTTCTAGCTGGAACCTTTTGTCCAGGGTGTGTTATTTTTTGTTCTTTCATGTTCTATGTGGAACCTATTGTTCAGGGTGTGTTATTATAGCTCTTTCATTTTCTATGTGGAACCTATTGTTCAGGGTGTGTTATTATAGTTCTTTCATGTTCTATGTGGAACCTATTGTTCAGGCAGTGTTATTATTAAAGCCTTAATGACTGTTCACTAGGGCAGTATTTAATAGACGCCTGAAGGCATCCTGGTCAGACCAAGGGCTGAAGGCCAGAGGTCTGGTCAGGATGCCTGAAGGCACACATTTAATACACATAAAGCCCTTGTGAACAGTTATGTTTTTTGTTGTTTTTTTTGCTGAATAAGACCTTTTTTGTGATCTTATTAATAATATCATGTGATATAAAGTGTGCAGACCCACAATAAGAACTAACTAGGGCAAAGTTATCTTTTTTCTTCCTTTAGATGTCTGCTACTTTTATGAGAACCTGTGCAGATAATGCTAATTGGCATTACCTAATAGAGCAACTTTGAATCTGAAATATCCTTGAATTCTATGAAGCTTTCAGCATCTCCCATGATACTGGTCCTTTGCTCCATGAGAAATATTGGTACTGTCTCACACTTACCACACTGCAATGTAGACAGTAGGATGTGGAGTGAGAGAAAGGAAACCAGATGAAGAAGAGCCATCTAGTGTACACACCA
Source organism: Maea johnstoni (assembly GCA_963942565.1). Classification (NCBI taxonomy): domain Eukaryota; kingdom Metazoa; phylum Annelida; class Polychaeta; order Spionida; family Magelonidae; genus Maea; species Maea johnstoni. The sequence continues at coordinate 14,259,864 of OZ012695.1, forward strand.
AGACATTTATTGCAAATTTGATCACAAAATTTCAGGTATCTTTTTCATTTCAAATCTTTTTATTGTAAAATAAGGCTTTGAAATTGTTTACAAAATGTGTTTCGTATTTTAGATTCCAACGTTGTGATCATTTGAGTTTAATATGCTTATTGTGCCTTTTCTTTTTACACTGATAGTGACTAAGCATGAGAGTGAGACTCAAGAAAAAGGAACCAACATAAGCTGTCCGAGATCATTAAACAATAAATGAGAAACGGTCAAATTGTGTCAGTGACTGACCTAGTTAGCTTGGGAGATCATTATGAGGTGATATTTCATGCCCTGCGTCACAGGGCATCAAGGGGATTCAATGACTGTTCACATGGTAGAAATCCTGATTGCTGATTGTTAATCCAAAGCAAGCAATAATAATGGTTCTTATTATTCGTTCTCATTCCGGGTGAAACCTATTGATCAGGGAGTGTTATAAATGATTCTTGTTGTTCTTTCACATTCTAGCTGGAACCTATTGTTCAGGCAGTGTTTGTTTTTCATTAGTGTTCTATGTGGACTCTATTATATTTTCCAGGGAGTTGTAATGTTGGTGTGTCTTGTTCTTCCCAGTTCCAGGGGGAACCTATTCTTCAGGGAGTGTTATTATTGATTCTTGTTGTTCATTCTCATTCTAGGTGGAACGTATTGTTTTTCTTTCATGTTTTATGTAGACTATTTTTCAGGGAGTTGCATTATTGGTGTGTCTTGTACTTTCCAGTTCTAGGTGGAACCTATTCTTCAGGGAGTGCTATAATTGATTCTTATTGTTCATTCTCATTCTAGGTGGAACCCATTGTCCAGGGAGTGTTATTATTTTTATTCTTATTGTTCTTTCAAGTTATATGTGAACTCTATTTTTCAGAGAGATTTATCATTGATTTGTGTTTTTCTTTCAAGTTCTATGTTCTTATTTACTCAGATTTTTTTTATTGATTTGTATTTTTCTTGTTGTTTTTCTTTCAAGTTCTGTGTGTTCCTATTGTTCAGAGAGTTTTATTATTGTTTTGTGTTTTTCTTCCAAGTTCTAGGTGAAACCTATTGTTCAGGGAGTGCAATTTTTTTATTCTTATTGTTCCTTCTCATTATAGGTGGAACCTACTGTTCAGGGAGTGTTATGGAGCTGGTGCCACAGAGTGGACAGTATGCCTCCTGTTTAGGTATATTCCTAGCCGCGGTCATGAACCAACCTAGTTGCTCTGCTTCACATGCGCCTGGTTAGTGCTTTCTATTTGCCAGTGGCTGGTTCTTTGATCTTATTTTGACACCTTGGAAATGTGCTTGTTAATTATACCTTAATTTCACAATCCTATAGCAACAAAAAAGTAAAGAGAACATGTGAAAATTCTCTCTCCATCTCAGTCCCCACATGAAGATCTTTGATCTGCTAATAGTGTAATGGAAGTCAGGTTTAGGCTATAATCATACTGGACGTTTTATTCGATAAAACTCATCGATCATGAAATGATACCCTCAAAAGGTGTGCTATTTGCAAATTCGAAATTATTGGACCATTAGTCTGGCTTGAGTTTGTTAAACCTATACACATCTAGAAATAAAGTAAACAGAACATGCTAAATCTTTCCTGGATATCCCAATCCAGACATTAAAGTGTTTTTTTATAAAACATTCTAATTTAACGTAGTACAATTTAAATCGTATTAAGGCCATAGTTTTTCCTAGACATTTTCCTCGAGAGTGATAGTTGATGAAACAATGGCCCATAGTCAGTTGCCATTTATGGTATTCAAAGATAATCAAACTGCTTTTCACCAGTACACCAATACGAGCTATCCAATACTAACCCCATTTTGAAATATTTTAAATTCGCTGGACACTTGCCTAAAAAGTGAGGTCCTCTTGACAAAACATTTTGATTATTTTCCACAACTTGATTGATGGTTACTTAAAGTAATGATATCCATTAGGTAATAGGATTAAATATTCCATAAACGTCCTACTCAATAGGATAGTGATATAAAACACATAAGTGTGTGCATATATATATATATATATATATATATATATATGTATATATATATATATATATATATATATATATATATATATATATATATATATATATTTATATATATATATATATACTAAGTATATATATATATATCCTTATAGTGCCATTCATGGTATTCAATAATAATGTTAAACATATAAGGGGTATTAATAACTTATTTGATACAGGCGCTGCACGTGTTGAGCAAAAAGTTGTACGCTGGATTTCTGACCTGATGGGGTACCCACAATCCTCTGCGGGAAATCTCACTTCCGGGGCATCCACAGCTACACTGATAGGACTAATGGCCGCCCGTGATGCAATAATTCCAAACCCTGCTGATTATAAAAGGTAAATGCTATAGAATTGCCATTACTCTAGTGTGCATGATTCATTTTAGAACATATCCACAGAGAACGCACAGGAGAAAATAATTTCACAAACTTGCAGCATATTATATTACATGTATGTTCATAATGGTTTTACTCATTGATCATCATCCTCATATAGGGGAGGAACGTCCTGTGGGCGCTTCCGTGGATACAAGCCTATAAACCGAATACCTTTACATTTTCTTATAAAAAACCTAGGTTAAGTTGTGTCTGCCTGCTTTTGAACGAGTATCTAAATCAATGAAAATAGTAGGTTGGCCTGCATGAACCATTTGCGTTGTGCTGCCGAAACATAACATTACTTTACCTTGCAGCAGAATCAGTAATTATCATATACCCTTCCATGTATCTACCCCCCCCCCCCCCAACCATACACAGAGACATATATGAATATATATATATATATATATATATATATATATATATATATATATATATATATATATATATATATATATATATATATATATATATATATGTATATATATATATTTATATATATATATATATATATATATATAAATATACACACATACATACATGTATACACACATACAGAGAGAGAGAGAGAGAGAGAGAGAGAGAGAGAGAGAGAGAGAGAGAGAGAGAGAGAGAGAGAGAGAGAGAGAGAGAGAGAGAGAGAGAGAGAGACTTCACCTGAGGTACGTTTTCTGAGGTTTTATTACGTATGTATTACTGTTCCAGGGCTGTGGTTTACGTCACGGAACTGACCCACTACTTCAGCGTGGTCAAAGGACTGCGTGTGATAGGACTAGGCAACTCTTCGCTGCGAACCGTCAAACATGATGCAGCAGGAAGAATGGATACGGATGACCTACAGAAGCACATAATGAATGATATAAACGTAAGATTACAGGCATCGAAATGTAATGGGTATTGTGATGACCCCAGCTCACCCGGTGTAGAGATGTTCTCGTTGCCTGGCTCCAATTCAGCGTGAGGTCGTAGTTTCGGGTCTCCGCTGAGTCTCCCCATTAGCGGCTTGCCCTGGTCGCTATATTCAAATGTGCGGCGTCACGTCGGGCTGTCCATGGTGTTTTTGAAATTTAAAAAAAACTCGGAACTATTCGTTAAGGGAAGGAATTATTTCCAGTTCCGGATTTCTATATCTCATCACAATTCGACCTAAGATGTTGAAAGTCCACTAAAGATGCTATGGTTCGTTATAGTGCTATACCCGAGTTATTGCGATGCAAAGCGGAGCAAGCACGAGAGATATCACATCCACCGCAGCTGCCATGTTGTTATTGTAGTCTGTGTATCACTCGGCTGCCATCCATTAATCACGGGCTAAAAAAGCTTGGTTAAGGTGATAGTCTAGTACACCAAGATTATCACCACTAGGTGGTGTCCTTGGCTGGCCCCTAAGTATGGATATCAAAACAAAAGATGACACATGAGCAGTGTTCACTCGCCACGAATCTCGAGCTGGCAAAATTCTATTGTTGTAACCTCAAGGGCACAAAAGGCAGGGCCCTCTGAGTTTTCCCTGTTACATTACTCCCGAACGACATGGCTGTCTGCTTTAGCCATGCAGACTCCTTCGCGACAGACCATTTTGACAAAAAATTTCATCTAATTTTTTGGCTGAAAGTGAATGAAGATACAGTCTCCGAAGCCAGTATTTTAGAATATGACAGATATGAACCCCGTCTAGGTGCACGGTCATGTCACAGCTACCTTGAATTCTGACAGGACCTGAAAATCAGCATTTACTATGTAAACCACGTGTTGTTAGTAATTTTGAGGCATATGGGAACATTCAAAAATGTTTTTAACATACTCATCGTACAGATTCCCGGTTTAGGTAGGACTTTGCACCTTACCAAAGACATGAATGATCAAATGGTAGAGTTTGGTTTTCAAGTAAAGGTTGAGTCTTGACATTTCGCCAAAAAACGAAACACAGACAGATATGTGCGTAAAGGGTGTCATATCAACTCAAAATAGCAGAGTATTGATAAGTTTATCATTATTCTGTAACTATGAGATGTAAGCTATACAATAGCTCAAGTGCCGTTGTCCACTTTTAACTCAGTTTTTAGATATTCAAGTTTTAAAAATGACCCGGGTATCGGGTAGGGTTCTACCTTAAGTACTATTGCCCATTACCCTACAGTGTCTCCTTAATGCGTGCCATGTTGTGTCGCTTTTTCTGCTCAGAAATGCTGCTTAAGCATATCTTTCTTAAGTATTCTGTGATATTACTTGAGTTTCCTTATAATCGTTGAACAAAATGTATAAATCTATTTTATTATGATAATCATATGCTGATTACTATCCAATTGACGTTCTGACTGTTTTTTAAAATTTAATTTCAAATTGCATACATGTGCAGCAGGATTTTCTTTTTCCATAAGCACGCATTTGGCAATGTGTTAGTCGAACAATCATTACAAGTCGTTCATTTTCGTGTACTACTACTACTACTACTACTACTACGACTACTACTACTATTACTACTACTACTACTACTACTACTACTACTACTACTACTACTACTACTACTACTAATAATAATAATAATAATGATAATAATAATGATTATAATAATAATAATAATAATAATAATAATAATAATAATAATAATAATAATAATAATAATAATAGTAATATTGATAATAACAATAATTATGATAATGATAATGATATAAGTAATATTTACAATATTTACAGGACATGAAATAAACTCAGAGGTGTTTATATTTGCATCATGTTTCACTTCAGAACTATGATATGTGCTGGGAATATGTGTATGAGGTTCTGACTGTTAATGCTATTTTGTTTAGTGTGATCTCATACCAATGGCAGTTATTGCGACGGTGGGCACCGCTCGACTAGGAAGTATCGATCCATTGGATGCCATTAATGAGATTGCGCATGCGCACTCCCTCTGGGTCCACGTTGATGCTGCGTATGGCGGCTTTTTTATTCTGACAGAGGAGGGACAAAGAAAAATCAAGGGTAAGACTCAAACATTAACAACCCTGAAATAGCTATTGTACCCATTCGAGAGAGCCTTCATTTTCGCATATCATTTTTTCTCAATTTTGTCATTTCATTCCTCAAATTCTTCTCTTTGTACTGAAGAGTTAGCAGTGACTTGTATGAGGTGATTGTTTCCCAGAGCATTTCGGTTTGATCTACTGTCAATGACCAACGAGTGAGGCAAAACCATCCTTTATTTATAGATCTGGAAATGGCATTTAATTCCAGCTAACTTGGCTTGGATTATTTTTTGACATGTTATCCATGGGTGATTGTACAACCAGACACTGTCAGACGTCCGGTCGATCAGTGCAGTAACCAAATATCTGTACTGTGCATGTAGTTCTATTATGAAAAAATCTAATGCATTCATCATTTCATGCTGTCAGGGATCGCAGAGTGGACCCCCATCAGTGCCTCTCTCAGCCGTATGGCTGTGGCGCAATCTTGGTGCCTGACTCCATGGCATTACATTCTATCTATGGGTGTTTGTACATCAGACAATGGCAGACGTCCGGTCGACTGGTGCAGGAATTAAATGTCTGTACTCTAATGCATTCATTCATTATTTCATTCTGTCAGGAATCGCGGACTCTGACTCAATTGGAGTCGACCCCCACAAGTGCCTGTTCCAGCCCTACGGCTGTGGCGCCATCGTGGTGCGGGATGGCGCCTGACTTCATGTCATGACATTTTATCTATGGATGTTTGTACATCAGACAATGGCAGACGTCCGGTCGACTGGTGCAGGAATTAAATGTCTGTACTCTAATGCATATATAATTTCATTTTGTCAGGAATTGCAGACTCAGACTCGTTCGGTGTGGACCCTCACAAATGCCTCTTCCAACCCTACGGCTGTGGCGCCATAGTGGTGCGGGATGGCGCCAGGCTTCACGGGATGCTACAGCAAGATGGCTTCTGTGTGGGTGAGCGCAAAGCCGGGGAGTTTGACGCCATGTCGCCATCTAGTTTCACCTTTGAACTCTCTCGTCCATTCCGCGCTCTGCCGATCTGGTTTTCTCTGAACCTGATGGGTCTGGACACCATGAGGCGGGCTCTGGAGGAAAAGCTGGCTCTGGCACGCTACCTCTATACAGAGATGAGGCACATTAAGGGGATAGTGCTGGGACCGCGGCCTGATCTCACCACAGTCATATTCAGGTGAGCGTCAAATCCTTCTGCGATTAAAATCTAACGGTGATCCAGACTGCACTTCTAAGTGTCAGTAGTAGTAGTAGTAGTAGTAGTAGTAGTAGTAGTAGTAGTAGTAGTAGTAGTAGCAGTATCAGTAGCAGCAGCAGTTGCAGTAGTGTCTAAGGTAGTAGTAGTAGTAGTAGTAGTAGTAGTAGTAGTAGTAGTAGTAGCAGTAGCAGTACCAGCAGCAGCAGCAGTAGTAGTAGTAGTAGTAGTAGTAGTAGTAGTAGTAGTAGTAGTAGTAGTAGTAGTAGTAGTAGTAGTAGCAGCAGCAGTAGTAGTAGCAGCAGCATCACTAGTAGCAGCAGCAGCGTACACTAGTAGCAGCAACATAAGTTATAGTGACAGTAGCAGTAGCATCAACAGCATTGAGAGTAGTGCAGTGAATTCAAGTATCATGTTTATAAGTTAGGCACATTGTTTTTCCACAGATGCTCAGAAAAAAGTGATGACGACGGAGAGGAAGCGACACTGCGATTATACGGCAGAATCATGAAAGATGGGACGATCATGGTGGGGAAAGTCGTCATCTTCCGGAAGCTTCACATCTACGCATGCTCACTACAGTACAGAACACACCTCGCACATATAGATACGCTCCTCTCCTTGGTACGAGGTTCGGAGCCCGACCGCGCATGTGAGAAAGTTGCCAGTGACTTGAGGCCAGGCGTTGTTTCTCACCACTGCCCTGGTTTGGATCCTGACAGGGCATTTGAGAAAGTTGCCAGTGACTTTAAGTCAGGTGGTGGTTTTTGCGGGGTTCCCCGGTTTCCTTCCACATTTCCAACTGGCTAGTCAAGACGTTGCATCAGTATGGTAGAAGAAATATGATAAACGAAATTCAAATTTTCAAATTCCTTGATAAGACAAAGAAAAGTGGGTCATGCAGTCAACTGCGCGTGCGCATGTTATACAGCATAGCCAACACTGGAAGGTCTGACACAAGTCAAACCCATAAAACACAGAATAATAAATGTCTACCAGATATTTCATCTATATACTTTTTTAAATGCAAGTTTCATTCAAACCGTGTGAACCCCATGTGTTATCAACCCTTCTAATACTGAGGCTACTTCCCTTTAAAGCACAAGGACGCAAAGATTTTCGAAATCCATCTAAATCCTATTATGTTGGTATTCATTGGATAGCTCTCGCTATGTACTCTCAAATGAGTATCCAGGGTTTCAGTAATTCAGCAGGTAACAAAGCGAAATGTTTCGTCATTTTAATTTGGTCAGTCAGATTAACATGTTTTATGAGCAACAGCAGTCAGTGGCCTATTATTTGGATAACGGCTGGCAAGGCACTTAAAGTGTTTCAATAGGTGCTTAACCCTTCCAATCCTGAGGCTACTTTTGTGCACAGCACAAGAACGCAACGATATTTGAAAAACATATAAACCCTGTCATATTGAAGTCCATTGGATAGCTCTCACTGAGTACTCTGAGGTGAGTACCCATGTGACAGGGGTTCAGTCATTTTCATTTAGTTTTTTGCATCATTTGGTATTGGCCAAATTAGCCATCAGCAGCATACATGATACGTCAATAAAAATAGAATTTCGAGTTGTTGTTCATCTCATATTTGCAAAATATCACACGTGTGAGTATGATCAGTGCTGCCATCTATTGTCGTCACTTAGAATAACTTGCCCTCGTTTTCTTATGCAACAGTAAACCAAATGGTGTATGCCCATTACACTCCAGCTTGTTATTGCTAGTGGCTTGTCTGTCTTGGATGCGCACACCGCAGGCATTTCCTGCTGAATTCCGTTCGCTTATTTATTTTTTTAATCACTCCTGATATCTTTGCTGCATCAGAATTCAATAACATATATAATATTGAGGTTGTCTGACCAAAATAAAGTAAACGTCGGCCGTGCAACATATAAATGTCCATTTCAATGATAGGTCTTGCAAAGGAAACGTTCCTTGATTAATTGACGGTTCGAATCCAGTTTTTAGATATTTCCATGTAGAATTACATATATATATTGCATTATGTATACGTTAAGTTATGCCTAATGTATTTTTTTAATTGCTCTGATGACATGGGTATGATTGAAGTAACTGCGTCAATGTTTGGTCCTACATGCATGAATGGGATAGAGGTAAAAAAAACGGTATTCCTTGCTTGAAAGTGGAGCGGAGGCTGCCGTCGATTCCAACAAAAGTGGACGCCATGATCCACCTTTGATTTGATGTATGATCTTTGGTAAAATAAAGACGAATACGGACTGGCTGGAGCTTCTACTTTTATTATGAGTTTCGTAAATACTGAAAGATTCAAGAATTGAGTACCGCTCAGAGATTTTGAATCTTTTATAAAGTTAACTTTTCCCTTAATATCATCTTTCCGTGATTTCGTATTTTGTTCAGTTGATTATTAGAAAATCCATGAAAATACACATCTCAGGGGTAGTCGTACTGAATTCTCAGTACTATATTTTTGTTGTATGTTCTCGTTCGTATCGCTTACGTTTATATTTTGCTTGCGATGTTTTTTATGTAAAATGTATCCGTATGATTTTGTTCCTCGCGAGCAGTCAATAAACATACAATACAACACAAAATATTACATCTCTAAGTTACTAATTTAGTTTACTTTTATAAGTTGTCTATGTATTTTTGTGATGTATTCGTCAAGTTTTGGTACGACTCATACTTTATATTTTGAATCTGTATTTTTTCGTCTATGATGGAGTCAATAAAGATACGGTACGATACGATATGAGGTGGTCCGGCACTGCCCGAGTGGACCTTCAGCGATCGGCAATTCGGAATTCCCGAGCGCATCATGTCATGCTAATAATAATAATAATAGTAATAATAATAATAAAAATAATAATAATAATAATAATAATAATTATTATTATTATTATAATAATATTAATAATAATAATAATAATAATAATAATAATAATAATAATAATAATAATAATAGTAGTGATAATAGTAATAATAATAATAATAATAATAATAATGATAATGATAATAACAATGATAATAATAATGATGATGATAATAATGACAATGATAATAATAATACCAATAATAATGATAATGTATGTATGCATATTTATTAACTGTAATTTCACAAGTACAAAAGCATATAATGGGGATGAGGATGAGGATGATGATGATAATAACAAGAATAAAAATAATGATAATACTAACGATAATGATAATAATAATAATAATAATGAAAATGATAATAATAATAATAATAATAATAATAATGATAATAATTTTAACAATAAAAATGATAATAATTTATTACGTCGAGAACAACAATTAGATCAGGATACAAAGGATAAATAATCACATTAATATGTAGAACATAAACTACATCAATAATATAACAATCCGAGAAAGTGCGATTAATCATCTATGGAAATTATCCTGCTAATAAGGGCATTTCTCAATGATAATAATAATAATAATAATAATAATAATAATAATAATAATAATAATAATAATAATAATAATAATGATAGTGAGGATGATGATGATAAGAACATTACATAAATAATAATAACAATAATAATAATAATAATAATAATAATAATAATAATAATAATAATAATAATAATAATAATAATAATAATAATAATAATAACAATAATAATAATAATAATAATAATAATAATAATGATAATAATAATAATAATAATAATAATAATAATAATAATGATAGTGATATAATAATAATAATAATAATAATAATAATAATAACAATAAGAATAATAATAATGATTATGATAATGATAATAATTATAATAATAATAATGGTAATTTTATTGACCACACTCAAACGCATGAAAAGTATTACATCGAGAACAACAATTAAATCAGGAAACAAAGGATAACAACTCACATTGATATATAGAACATAAACTACATCAAAAATAAAACAATCCGAGAAAGTGCGATTTATCATATATGAAAATCATCCTGCTAATAAGGGTATTTCTCAGCAAGTGTGCGAAATGTACCTGTCAACATTCAACCATCCAAAATCAGGAGGGTCACATTAAGGTTCGCTATTGAGGCCTCTTTCCAGGCATTTTATTCAGTTCCAATATTGGCCGCCTATGATAGGTGATGTTTGGATTAGACCTGAGGTTAAGGAATTTCTGTGTTCATTCTCTGACTGTGTCGGATCCGAATGCCTATACTGGGGATTGTTAACGGTTGGAACGATACCAATATCGATATTGAAATGGGGTATTGTATCGTAGCGGATAAGATAAGTATCGTATAATATCGTTAATATCTAAAATATATAGAAAATTTACTTAATTGCTACCTGAACCTCCTCGTACGAAGGTCGCTATTTATTGTCGAATTTCCTAAAGCTTATGGTACATACTTTAACAACATAAGATCCCTGAGAGGATGGCAGTATCGTTATAAATATCCTTAAGATATATCATAAAGGAATATCGATATTGAATCGTACCGTGAAAGTTTCAACGGTGCCAATCCAGACCCTTAACCCACGTAAATGGCTGGACCATAATGGTATGATGTTTCAGAAGTGTTATTTAATGTCCAGAGATTCCAGAACCATACAAACACGAAACAACAAATTAAGGTCAAAATGGGAAAGCCACATAACAGGGACTATACTTCTCTCCCACCCTGAGGTGTGTCCTATGGTTAGAATAATGGAAAAGAGAAGTTAGTCTTTGGGTATTGTCTTAACAGAGGTTAAAGGTCAAACTAGTGTAATTGCTAAAACCTGTAAAAAGTTAGAATAAACATCCATGAAACTGATCCCCAAAGTATGTGCCGCAAAATCCGGACATTTTCCTAAATGTTGATACAACAAATAAACTATTAACATGCTTTGAAAGATGGTTTTGTAGGTATTAAGTTTGGGCCAGTTAAATATGGGGAATTTTCTGCCGCCCCAACAGAAGATGCCTTCTCTTTCCACCCACTCTCGTGAAGAAACCTCTATATCTATGAAGAAAGATGTATTTAGAAAATGCCAAGTCTATCTGAAAGCCATCATCCACAGGCAGGAATCCGCAGCCCACCCTCTTGCTCGTAAAATCATAAACAATGGGATAACTTGTTAATTTGTTATTTTCTAAATGAAATGGTTGAGTAACATTACTACACTTTCCATCAATAGATGGCAGCACTTACACGCGACAGGCACCCCTTACCGGTCCGTTACATATGTGTAACGCAGGTGCGGATGATACCCTCTTTTAAGTGTTCAATTATTCTTGGCTTCTGACAGGTTATAGTTAGTTTTGAAGTGAATGCGTATACTAATGATACGAAATTATGAATGCAAGTTCTCATGCTGCATACCTAATGTGAGAATGATTGTGATACCATGTAATTTTTTGTTATTATGTGTTGTATTGTATTTCTGACGCAAAAGGGAAATGTAAATATATATATATATATATATATATATATATATATATATATATATATATATATATATATATATATATATATATATATATATATGTATATATGTATATATGTATATATATATATATATATATATATATATATATATATATATATATATATATATATATATATATATATATATATATATATATATATATATATATATATATATATATATATACATATATATGTATATATATACATACATATATATATATATATATATATATATATATATATATATATATATATATATATATATATATATATATATATATATATATATATATATATATATATATATATATATATATATATATATATGAGATAGATAGATATATAGGTAGATAGGTTGATAGATAAAGATTTTCACACACACACACACACACACGCACGAAAACATAAACCCAAACAGCACCATTGGTACACTGATCCAAGGTTTGCAGTGCACGTTTACGACTGATGAGTCACTACTATAAACACCCATACATACCCATACGGTGCAATAACTTCTGTAGATTGGTTCCGATGTAAACAAAAACAGTTTAAACGTGTAGATTAGTTAACGCATTTCATTCGCAAACACTGACGAAAGAGTATAAGTACCCTTATACGGCTGACAACTCCCTTAAGTTATTGAGACAACTTAACAACACACCTTTTTTAATACTATTATTTATTCATTAAACCTCCAGAGATGGAGAAACGCATATACAATTGAAGTAAAGAAACACTACATACAGTAAAATATTAATAAGATACAAGAAAATATTATCACAGACATGACATTGTTACAATGATGCAAGAGCGATCACAAAATAGAAGCAAGACAATCTCAGTAGTCGGCTCCAGTTACTCTTAATAACATGATCTAGTCAAAAGCTGGAGAAATTCACGCTCTAATGAGCCACGGGATCTAAGAATGTTTTCACTAGACAGGAGAGCATAAATAGAGTCTGTTATACCATTCTCAGGAAGCTGAGGGTCAATTATTATCTTATTGAATGCAGCTCTCACAGGGGAGATTCCAAGATCTATAATTCTTGCAATCAAAGTACCAGAAATTATACGGCCTGTAACAACATAGTCCTTCAGCATATACAGGAAAATATATCTTGCTGGTGTATCCGTTTGGCAGATTCTATATAATAAAGAAAGATTATAGTGTGCAATGACATTGGCTAGTGTAGGTATATCCAATGCTGATAGTAGATTGGAATGATGGGACCTTTTACCCACACCTATGGCACTTTTAGTACATTGGCCTTGAAAGGCCTCTAGTTTAGCCAGTTCTGATTTATTGATAAGTATACTGTCCATACCATGAAGGACTGTGGGAGAGCAAATTGTTTTCCATAGGTAAGCTTTTGTGAATGGGCTTAAAGAATTATAGTTATTACTGGTAGATTGGGACCGTTTTTAGTACCCTGAATACTGTTAAAACAATTATATCCTTTTCTGGAAAATACCCTTCCCAACCCATTGCAGATTGTATGGTCCGGTTCGCATTGAGATGTGATTACTAACAACTAAATAAAAACAAATACAATGTTCAAGGTTCACTTACTTTTCTTAGTTCACCCACCCTCCTCGACCCTGGTACGATATCGTACCACACTTCAATGCAAACCCACCACCATATAAATTTCCGTCGCGACAGGTATTGTGAGCACGTCTCAATTATATGCAGGGGAAGATTGAAGTGGTTGAAGTACCTGTACCTATTCACTATAATGATGCCTAGTGTGGAGTCTCACCATGGTACGACCTGTCATGTTGTGGTGGGCTATTTCCTACTAGGTTCCACCTAGTTCATTAACACATACCAGTAGTATATATGTATGTATGTATACATGTATGGTATGTCATGTATGTATGTTTGTATGTATGTATGTATGTATGTATGTACATATAGGAATGCACATATGTATGTATGTATGTATGTATCTACGATTCTGTGTACGTTTCCATGTATGTACGCACGCATTTATGTACATATGCATTCGTTTGTGTCTGTCTGTCTGTATGTATGTATGTATATACGTACGCACGTATGTATGTGTGTATGTATGTATTTAAGTATGTATTCATTCATCTATGTATGCGTTTGTGTATGTATGTATGTATGTATGTATGTTTATATGTATGTATGTATGTATATATGTGTGTACGTTCGTACGTACGTATTTATGTATATATGTATGCACATGTGTCTGTATGTAAGTATGTTTGTATAAGTGTGTGTACGTTTGTACGTACGTATGTATGTATATATGTATGCACATATGTCTGTATGTAAGTATGTATGTGTGAATGTATGTATGTACGTATGTATGTGTGGTTAAAATGACTCGTACTCGCAATCGTACTCACAGAGGCAGGAAATGAGTAAGGTGGCCATTCTGGTGGGTATAACACAACCTAATTCAACGTAGATGGACAGACCAACTGCCCAATTAAGTTCATATAAAAGAAGTCACCTATTTAATGGTAACTTCCTTGCAGCATTGGTGCCATCCTGCTGTAAATGACGAGACAGGAACTTGACTTCCGGTTTAGTGATTCCCACTTCCGGTCGTAATTTATTTGTGCTACACAGTATGTGTGTATGCACGTACTTACGAACGTATGGACGTAGGTATGTATGTATATCCCACTTCCGGTCGTCCATCGCTGCGCGCTGTTTTTTTTTTGCACTCACCCGTAATCTTAAAGGAGTTCATTGTTGATCTAATAGCTTACTTGGTAACCGACATGCTTGCATTCCTCCACGACTGATGTCATCTTCTGCGTCAGTTTCTCCTCACAAGAAATTGGGCATGTGCCAATTTAGCTAGAATACGATACTTTCTCGTCATCCCTGCCTGACCTGGTCTAGCTACCTACGTTAATTGATCATACCAAATATTCGTGTTTCAAATCAACTTTTTAGTGTATCTTTTGGCTGAGATGCATATGTCTCAAACTCATGACAGGAATTGCGCACACTGAACTAAAGGAAGTCAATAAATGCCACTTTCTGACTTCTTAAGGGCCCTAGAACTGCTACATCAAGTTGCTAACTATTGTATCATATACTTCCTTAAATAAATATCCCACTTTTGTGCAGCCATTTCCAAGAAAGATGATTTTATACTCAATCTTCTTCAACGAGTGGAAATCTGTAAAGCTGTCACGCCTTGTGTTGACACCCCCGCCAATACATATAACAACCAGAACGTCCGGGCCTGCCAGAGGCAGCGTTCCCGAGGGGGTCGACTAGACAGGAAGCACGGCTGTATCACAGTGTGCCATCGTCCTGGAGACTACACAAGTGGAGTTTCCAGGCCTGTTGGCAGTGTGGCCATATCCTGTAATGTGTTTTCTTTCACAAGAAAACAAAAGGAAGCCACATTTTAAGTGCATATCCCCCTACTCCAAAGAAATCACTCATGAAAAAGGAGTTCAGTTCTTTCAACTGTAAACATAAGTTGAGTCCCCTAGAATATAGCTTAACAAACCCTAAAAACTCACCTTTAGCTCGTTTTTATTATCACCGCTGATCATATATTTCATGGTCCGCCGAGTTTGAGTTCATTATCTGCTCCATCTAAGGTAAAGCTACCAAGGTAAATATGTATATTGCCTTAGAAAAGTGTTTGTAATTCGATACCTTCATACCAATGGTTCACTTGGTCACTGAATTGCTGCAAAAATTGCAAAATGATCAAATATTTTCTTCTCACAAGTTTCTATGTGTTTTAAATGACCTGCCTTAGCAACTAATCGAAATTCAATTGGTGAAAAATCTAATATTGTGTTGTTGGTGGAAAATGTGAATTATTTTAGATGAATTTATCCACTTATCACAAACTTAATTTCCAAGATTTTCGTCCAATTTCTTCCTATTCTTTAGAGGAGCGAGATGTGTTCTTAATATACGGTTAAAATCTTGCCACATTTATTTAGCAGTTGTCTCTAATAGGATAGATCATTCTGAAAGGGCTTCCGTACACCTGAATGACCAGAGAGAGAGAGAGAGAGAGAGAGAGAGAGAGAGAGAGAGAGAGAGAAAGAGAGAGAGAGAGCTGCTTCGCTGATTGAAAGTGACAGTCCTGTTTATGAAGTTTAAGTTTTCCTAAGTATTTCATGTATTTACACATACACATTCAAGAACCATGAATCTTTTTTTATGACGTATTCAGTCTGGAATGTCATCATACCTATATGCTTTGCTGAATAAAAACCAAAAACATTTCAGATACTAGAAAATAAAAAAGGTATATACTTACACTTCATACTTTTGAAAATAACTGTGTAATGAAGCATTAATTCACAAAATATTTGAAAGAAAGTATTAGAAAGAGTTTTAACAAATGATTCTCCATCAATCTTTTTTCTAGGTTTTGTTTTTGTTAGAGATCTATAACCAAAATAGTTTTAACTGCCACAGGCATGAACAGATTAACGTGTCTACTGACCCGTAACTATTTACACTGATCGAGAAAAAAGGAGTGGACACTGTGGTGTCAGGGTGCAATGTGGCTTTGTCTAGCAGTATTCCTTGTATGAGCCTGAACTGCTACAATTTCATACTAGAGATGAGCTACCTGCTTGCTCTGACATCAATCCTGAACTTACCCCAGGATAAGCCTACCTCAACTCTAAGTTTTCTTCAAACCACGACACAGGAGGAGGTATGGAAGATCATATGTATATCCCCTTCAAAAGGTTGTACCCACTTGGATCATCAGGATAAGAATGAACTGCTTCCAACAATCATAGACATCATCAATTCTTCACTGAGGTCAAGTGACGTACCTACATCTATGAAATCAGCTGTGGTCACCCCTCTGCTTAAAAAAGCTACCTTAGACCCTGAGATACTAAAAAACTACCGCCCTTTTAGTAACCTTTCTTTTGTGTCAAAGGTCTTAGAGAGGGTGGTTGCTCAGTTACATGACAGATAACAATCTACATGAATACCTTCAATCTGCATATAAACTCGGCACAGCACTGAGACAGCACTTGTGAAGGTACAGAATGACATTCTTACAAGCATTGACCAGCATGGAATTGTTAAATAAATACTGATCCGGCTTGACCTAAGTGCCGGTAGCATCTGATACCATCGACCATGATGTGCTGTTTTCTAGAATGGAAAGCACTCTGGGGCCAGCCGTTGAATGGTTCCGCTCATATCTTGATGACACTCTATTAGGGCCTGCCTTAATAGCCGAGAGGTCTATGGCATTGCAAACGAGTAATCCCTGTCTCGCCCCACTACCCGAGTTGTAGCCTAAATTTCTAGGCTGTCATATGTATTTTCTGTTATGTTTTTTCTGTTACCTAGCACCAAATATTCTAGGTGGCCAGGGTGGACCATTTAGTTTACACTTATCTCACCAGGATTCAGTTTGAGTATAACTAAAATCTCTAGGGATAGGCAGATCACGAGGTGCCATACATCTACCATATCTGGCACTACACCACACTGCTTGGTCAGCACAGACGGGGATGTCAATTTTTAGGTACTAGGAACCTAGTCTACCCGAGTTGAAATCCTGCTCAAGGAATGTCAAAACATTGACAGTGCCTTGTGGTGGGGCTGTGGTTTCCTCCGGATACTGAGGTTTCTTTAACTACTTCAAATACAGACAAGTTACGCTTTGGCTTTTTTATGAGCAAACATGAGACATACTAAACTGTTCAAATTGTTGTGTTTTGCCTTAGAAGAAAAATCGGGTGGACTTGAGGACCACCAGATCTTGCGTGCAAGAATGTTGGCTCTTGGTTCATCAGCCTTATGTAATAGATGGTCTCGCACTCTTTTCGCTGATGGTCTAGACATTCTGGTTATGAGTAAAAGGGTGTCGCCCTTAATATAGGTAAAACATTGAAAATTATCCTATATTCACTAATTAACCCCATACGCCACCTTAACATATGTAAAAAAATCTTAAAATGCCCCTATGTTCCCAAATTAACACCATACGCCACCTTAACTCAGCAATAACTATTTAGGCTTAAAGCCTTAAGGCCCTAAAGCCCCTGCTATACCTGAAAATCATAGCATACATTTGATACATCTGATGTGCATCAAGTGTGCATTGGGTCACGTCATAGCCCAGGGACAATACACCTGGGGCGGACCCTTAACCTGGATAACAACTTTCATTTGGGAGTAAATACTGCACTCTGAAGATGACGTAACCTTGCTGCATGGTAACGGCCACGTGAATTTGGAGTGCGATTATGCCGGGTCCAAAAAGCTGGATATGTCTTTCACTTCAGCAAATAATCAATACAAAGGCGGTTTTGAGTCGGTTTAAATTAAGTATGTTTGACCATGCCGGGGACATGTTTTAGGGGTTTGGTGCAGCAGTGTTATATTAAAAGACATACTAGTATTTGGCCCTCTAGATGCATTTGGTCAAGGCAAACTATTGCTCTAAAGTGCTACCGTAAAGCATGACACAGTAAGGGAAGGTATGAGTTTTATTTCTTTTTTCTTAGCTCTAGTCCAAAAAGCTGAATATTTCTTGCACTTCAACAAATAACCAATACATAGGCGGCATTAAGCCGGTTTTAGTTTAACCCTTCCGATGCTACGGCTACTTTCGTCCAAAACACAAGGAAGCAAAGGTTTTTGGAAACCATTTAAACCTTATCGTGTTGGTACTCATAAGATAGCGCTCACTGAGTTCTCTCAGATGAGTACCCATGTGCCAGGGGTTCAGTCATTTTTCAAGTTTTCTGCATCATTTGGTATTGGCCAAATTAGCCACCACTAGCATGAGGGTTAATAATGCTGGGGACGTGTTTCAGGGATGTGTTTGTGTAGCACGGTAAAGAAGATACAAGGCGGGTGGTTGTAACACTTCAGTGACACATCTGAAGGAAACATCCAATACTTGTCTAAAGTTCGTTTTCCTCGTCTCGAAGATCCACTTCAGATATTCTCCAAATACCATCAGGGTTGAAGCTGCTGTGTTATGTTAAAGGATTACAGACATGTTTGGTACCAGATGCATCAGGTTAATGGAAACTATTGCACTAATTCGCTACTTACACAGTCAGAGAAGGTATGCGTCTTCTCTTTTTTCTTGTTCAGGTATTTGAGTTTTCATAGTACCTTTCCTCGGTTCAGCAGATATCATCAAACTGTGATTTCATTCGAGACTAAAGCCAAAAGAAAATCTCTGCCACTGAAGATAGCATCACTATTATTATATCATTTTTACTCGTCAATGCCACATCTTATCATCTTTTCATTACCTTTTGTTACCCTCTATTACGAGTTATGAAAAAGCAATGATTCATAGACCGTGATGTTAAACCGTATCTTATTTCACCTTGTTGATATGAACTAGAGCGTTGCATTTTGGACATGATACATGCTATTTGTGCAACCACTACGCATTTAGCCTAGATTTCTATAGGCTGTCATATGTATTTTTCTGTCATGTTTTTCAGTTACCAAATTAACCACCACCAGCATAAATGTTAACCAAATGCACCTGAGGGCCAAAAGTGCCTGTAATCTTTAAACATAACCATTCAGCCATTTTCATAATCTTGTAATGGCCAAATTAGCCACCAGCAGCGTAAGGGTTAAAGGCATTTTTGTCCCTCCAGATGCATTATATTAATGCAAACTATTGCAATAAGTAAGCACTGCTGAACAGCCTGATATGGTTATGGAGGGTATGTGTCTTTTCTCTTTTCTTGTTCAGGTATTTGAGTTTGCATAGTCGGACTTCATCAATCTGTGATTTGAAACGATGCCAACAATAACTATCCCTCGACATGAAAATTGAAAGAAAATCTTTGCCAGGGAACCTAACTCTGAATGCGGAGTGAGACCAGGCTCCTAGTCCCTGAAAGGTTACCATTCTCTTCTGAGTTGACTAAAGAGCGGGGTAATATCAGATATGACAGATAGATATTGATGAATTGGCCATTCTGGCCACCTTGACTATTATAAGAAATAACATGGCAGAAAAAGACATGACAGCTTAAAAATCTAGGCTACAGCGTGGTTGGCTAGGAAGCTGTATGAAAGCGTGGCCTGTTCTAGGGGTCAGGCTTCAGTTAAAAACTATGGGAGACCACAGGACTTTGGGCATTATCAACAATCCGTACCATGCGCAGTGCGCATGCTCACATGACGTAGCAGACTCGGTAGCTGCCGTCCAATTTACAAAACTAAAATGGTAGTAGAATTTTACTGGCAACGTATTTCTGAGGATTAGATTTATAAAAATAGACAATTTCACCTTGATAATGTATCTTTGAATACTTATGAATGTTTACAAATTTTAAAAAGTTAAATAAAAAACGATTTATTCACTTCCTTTTTCACTTTTAAAAGAACATGTTTTTGGTAACACTTCCCTTCTTTAAGTCATTTAAAGGATAGGAAAATGCCTTGAAACACGGATTTTAACCCCTTTTTTGCGAATATATAAAGGTGGAACCCAGCGATTTCACCCGGAACGTGAAAGTAGACATCTTTGGCTGTATGACTCAATAGAAATTTAGGTGATTACTGAAAGTCGGCCCGCTTCCATTTTTCACTTGAAAATTGGTTGTTTTAGTGTTTTGCTAGGTTACCAAAGACGACTGTTTCATCGTGTTTGTGCGATTGTTAGCCTACATTTCCGACAGTTTACCAGTTTGTCGGCAACTACAGACGTACAGCATTCACAATTGAATTAGCCCGTACACATGCACTTTGAAAATATACCCAACCATGAATTGCGAATAATCATAATTACATGTAATTAAGGAATATTCCAAATAAATCATGATTATTCATTATTGAGGCTTATGGGAATATTTAGATTCTTTAAGAAATATTCATCTGTCATGATATATGTTGCGGAGAGGCATATGTTATGAATATAGTATTATCTGTGCCAATCTATGTTCACTTAGTCCAGAATTAGAAATGTTTGCATAGTCGGACTTCATCAACCTGTGATTTGAAACCATGCCAACAATAACTATCCCTCGACATGAAAATTGAAAGAAAATCTTTGCCAGGGAACCTAACTCTGAATGCGGAGTGAGACTAGGCTCCTAGTCCCTGAAAAGTTACCAATCTCCTCTGAGTTGACTAAAGTGCGGGGTAATATCAGATATGACAGATAGATATTGATGAATTGGCCATTCTGGCCACCTTGACTATTATAAGAAATAACATGGCAGAAAAAGACATGACAGCTTAAAAATCTAGGCTAAATGAGTGGTGGTTGCACAACATCATTGTGTATCAATCATGTCCAAAATGCAATGTTCTATCTCCTATTTTATATTGTAATGTCTCTTAATTAACCAAATAGGATAAGATACGAAAAAAAATCATAGTTACACAGGGCATTCACGAAAAACACAAAAACTTGATAAAAAACTAATAACCTGAAACAACGAAAATTAAATTACATGCCAATCATAGATACCAAGGCCAGAAGAAGCATTCTGAATTTTGCGTCCTTCCTTGTTTTTTCATCTAACTCTCACTCATCATCATCATCAAAGAAACAATTCTTAATTGCTAAGGGGTCCTTAGTGGTTTGTTCGCGTGTGGTATCACGACCTATCTTAAAGCATATATTACTAGAATTAGCAGGTCTTTCTCTTATGGTCCAGCCTTACACTAGGACAGCTGCCGACTTTCTGACGTTAACATTGATCCTACACTTACGACCATAGGAATACACGATACAGGCAACTCTGCTTAATCCGAATTACACATTTTCGTCTAAACCGGACAGATTGGAAGGTCCCGGTCCCTTCCTACACGTATAATTCCTATACGCATACTCCAGATTTTCCCTAATCTGGACATAAATTTAGCGCCAATATTAGTCCGGATTAAGCAGAGTTGCCTGTATTCTGAACTCTATCAGTTCTTAATTTGGATAAGGTTAGCGGTGGCGAGGTCATATGCGTACCTAGCCATGATATTGTCCATTCTAGTTGTTCTCAAAAGTTTGTTAATGTATACGGAACCCTGCAATGGGACACACCCTTTTGGCTGCTCAGTGGTGTGCAATAGGAGCTGGCACCTCCTGGGGAATCGTAAGCTTGTGTGGTACTCTGCTTGCCTTACAAAAGAAGGGGGTGTGTGGATCTGACTATGGACACCATGTATCTAAAAGATTCCGTGGTCATCTTTGGATCTGAAGGCTCTGCTCTTATTCTCCATCACTTAGAGTTATATTGTATTATGTGTTGCCATTGTTCTTCAATAATGAAAAAGAATCAATTTTTGGTAATATTTTATGGCACTAAATGGCCTTTGTATGCCGATGTGTCTTTCATCCCTCATTCATAAATTCATTTTTCTAATTGTTCCACATTCATTAGTTCATCTTGATGAATAAGGAATACTTCATTAGAGAAAGTACCCCCCCCCCCCCAACCCCCTGATGAATTGTGCACGGCATAACATACCAATCAGATACTAGTACGTATATGCTTTTGTACCAGAAATGATACAGTCAATAAACATATATATATTACCTATTCTCACTCGACATCTAAAATCTTGAAAGGTTCTATATAGTAAGCGTCATATTCTACCTGTGATACCTGTATTATACAGGCATTAATACAATACTAAAACTGATTTATTTGTCTTTCTAGCCGACAACACAGTTTCTTGCTAGAGGATTTCCGTATGGTATAGGATTGGCGCCCTTCGAATGGACTGACTGACAATACCAAAAAAATGTCCACCTCAACTTGCTTTTGATTTTATCTTGAAAATGTTATTAAAATTAGTCAAGAGGCTCGTTCACCTGTAGTTGTTTGTATCAAGTGCAGATATTTTTTTGAACAAGGGAATCTGAATCACTCACGTCATGGATGTACTCGAATTCAACGACCTCACCATTGTAAAATGAGGTATGGTTTCATACCATCGTCTAAGAATAATTGCTTATTTATAACTCATTGTAATATAGGGTAACAAAAAAGGGAATGAGAAAAATAGTGAGATGTGAATAATGATATTGGAATTGCTAAATAGACGTAATACAAAGGCCCAGTATTAACTCTTCATTTTCATAAAATTTCTTACAATAGAAAAACCTATTCCGACGTTAATGTTTGATGCATATGTTGTGAACAATGCTACATCAATTCAAACCAACCCGCCCCTACCCCCTACAGCGTGGTTGGCTAGGAAGCTGTATGAAAGCGTGGCCTGTTCCAGGGGTCAGGCTTCAGTTAAAAACTATGGGAGACCACAGGACTTTGGGCGTTATCAACAATCCGTACCATGCGCAGTGCGCATGCTCACATGACGTAGCAGACTCGGTAGCTGCCGTCCAATTTACAAAACTAAAATGGTAGTAGAATTTTACTGGCAACGTATTTCTGAGGATTCGATTTATAAAAATAGACAATTTCACCTTGATAATGTATCTTTGAATACTTATGAATGTTTACAAATTTTAAAAAGTTAAATAAAAAACGATTTATTCACTTCCTTTTTCACTTTTAAAAGAACATGTTTTTGGTAACACTTCCCTTCTTTAAGTCATTTAAAGGATAGGAAAATGCCTTGAAACACGGATTTTAACCCCTTTTTTACGAATATATAAAGGTGGAACCCAGCGATTTCACCCGGAACGTGAAAGTAGACATCTTTGGCTGTATGACTCAATAGAAATTTAGGTGATTACTGAAAGTCGGCCCGCTTCCATTTTTCACTTGAAAATTGGTTGTTTTAGTGTTTTGCTAGGTTACCAAAGACGACTGTTGTATCGTGTTTGTGCGATTGTTAGCCTACATTTCCGACAGTTTACCAGTTTGTCGGCAACTACAGACGTACAGCATTCACAATTGAATTAGCCCGTACACATGCACTTTGAAAATATACCCAACCATGAATTGCGAATAATCATAATTACATGTAATTAAGGAATATTCCAAAATAAATCATGATTATTCATTATTGAGGCTTATGGGAATATTTAGATTCTTTAAGAAATATTCATCTGTCATGATATATGTTGCGGAGAGGCATATGTTATGAATATAGTATTATTTGTGCCAATCTATGTTCACTTAGTCCAGAATTAGAAATAGTAATTGGTCTTACACAGATGGATTTCAATCCTCGTAGAGCGTGTCTATCCGCCCGAGGGATTGGTGACGTAATTCATGCGCGTTTTTAGTTGTCCCGCATTGGCTAACGAGGTTTTAGTGGGCGTGGCGTCGCTTACTACAGCGCGCTCCTAGCGGTGGGTGCATCATTACTATGACCGGGAAAGTCCCTAGTGGTTCTTAAATCATAATAGTTCCACCCAAGATGTCATAGCCTTACCTATGTTTAATTCTACAGTCCCACTAGACTGTAGTACTTTCCCAAAAACATTCTCGAAGTTGAAAATTATTGTCTAATGTTATATTTCATATTGAAATCGCACTTGAGGACAACCTATGTATCAAATGCTTTTCTTCAACTTATCATTTTCTTAATATTCCTTAGAGCATGACCTCCTAAAATATCACTTTTATTAAAGCCAGAAGTGCTATAAAGGCAAATATTTATATAGCCACACATGCTTTCCTATGGTCGTAAGTTTTCACTGATTTCAATACAGGCAACTCTGCTTAATCCGGACATATGTAATCCGGATTTTCGTCTAAACCGGACAGATTGGAAGGTCCCGATCGCTTCCTATACGTATAATTTCTATACGCATACTCCGGATTTTGCCTAATCCGGACATGAACTTACAGTCCCCATAAGTCCGGATTAAGCAGAGTTGCCTGTAGAAGGAGGTCTACTCCGAATGCCATGGAGGCTCCTGCAATTCCTTGATTGCTTGCTTACGGACACCCTCGTAACTCACCAAAAATATTCACATCTGTCAAGATTTGTCATTTTTCTCATATGTTTCAATTCAAATTGTCATGTTTTTCGAAAAAGGGGAAACATGTTTTTTAATTCAATTTCTACTTTCTTAAAAAACACACGAACGATTGTGCATTTTATGTTTTTCAAAGTTTCATGTTTCCTGTACTTGCTGTGTCTCACAATCACGTCGGTTGGGATCCGACCAGAGACACGTGAGGAAGTTGCCAGTGACTTAGGATAAGGCAGTGGCTTAACCTGGGTACTTTCGTTTCCTTCAGAAAAACAACTGGTAAGGTATGATTTAGCTTTGTAGAAATGTGAAAATAATTCGAAATTACGAATTCATATCAAAATTCCAAGTGTTACTGAGCCACTAGAGCTGAATACTTATATGCATATTCACATGGAGAGGAAATTGCCAGATCTCGCTCTGTGTGTGTATATATATATATATATATATGTATATATATATATATATATATATATATATATATGTTACAGTAAGAGTGTCAAACCAGGGATTTAGTCAAATCCCTAAAACTTTCAGCGAATCTGTCAAATTCCTGTTTCACTCAAGGATTCGGTCCATAAATGTCTACGGATATGACTAAACCCCTAAAAATAGGTGGGTCATTTTTGACTTGTTTACTGGAGACCATTCAGAGGGATTGTTGAATGACAATTACCTCTGTTTTATGCTTAGTTGAGCGCTACTTATGATTTCTTGATTATCAAAGTAATGAGGTACAAAGTAATGCTGAATAATCAATGCTCAGCCAAAAAGTATTGCTTGATGATGATGATAATTAGTATCTAAGTCAACGTTTATCAATTTCATCATTCTGACCCTCCTATTCTCAAGGATTTAGTCAAATCTCTAGACATTTAGGGACCAAATCCGTGAGTGAAACAAGAATTTGACAGATTCCCTGAAAGTTTTAGGGATTTGACTAAATCCCTGGTTTGACACTCTTACTGTAACATATATATATATATATATATATATATATATATATATATATATATATATATATATATATATATATATATATATATATATATATATATATATATAGGAGGTTGACGTCATGATAATGGCCGACAATGGTAGCCCTGATGATAGCGTGGCGAGTTTTGGCGTATATACTGGTTTCATTGACGAGCGTATCGAACGGTATTTATGGCATCTTGAGGATGAACCGAAGAAGGATGTTGTGGAATGTTTAGTTTGCGACTTCTCCTAAGAGGAATTGGAGGAAGCCCGATTGAAGTTGTTCGAGAATGCCGTCCTGGATGTACACGACGAGCGTGCACTCACCCATGACGATGTGCGTCCAGCTAGCCAGGGTTCGGGTGGAGAGAAATTGATCGCGAATCCGTGGAGGATGGTGAAGAGGAGATCGACTGCAAAGGTAGCGAATGATACGTGTGATGTGTACCTATTTGTTACCGGGAAACTGAAAGTGTTTCCGGCTGGGCTACTGAAAAGGCAAGTCCTTGGTCCGGCTGAAAGTTATAAGAGTAAATCGCAAATGCGCCTGGAAGCTATATTGGAGAGGAGCGAGTCGGACTTAAATTCCTTCAATAGCGCTTGCGATAAAATGACAGCCGAGGACGAAATTGTGAACCCAGTAATGGAGGGAGAAGTATGGCAGACATCGAATGTGGCTGACAGAAGTTTTCATGGAAGGATTGAATGTGTCGAGATGGAGAGTATAGATCTTGGTGAAAATTCACCAGGGTTCTGGGATACTGACACCAAGCAGGATCAGGATTGTCGATCAACAAGTAGTGGCATGCGGGGCGTTTCTTCAGTGCGTATGAATGGCGATAGTGGATTGAAGGACGAATGTAAGGATTCGAGTTACGTTTTATTTTCTGAACCGATGGACTTGGATGCCCAGTGCGAGAACGTTTGTCGGCAAGATGTCCCAGGGGGATCGAGTGCGGAGGTAGTGAGAGCAGAACCTCAATGTGACGTAACTATGAATGTGGAGATGAGTAATGCACTACGCTCGAACCCGATTGGTCAGAGCGAGTTCTTCACGATATCTCCTCCGAAGCGGATCAAATCAGGCAGACAGAACGTTGCGCCGACTGTTCCCGCGACTTGCGACATTGATGAGACAGTGCTATCGAGCATAAGTCAGTCGTCCTTCATAAAAGAGCTTGAGGAGATACACGAGAGGATTACGACTACCCCCTCTGTGAAATCCATCGAACTAGTTAGCAAAAGTGCTCCGATTTGTGGTAAGACGAATGGTGAGGATCCATTGGAAGGAAGGTCGAATAGTGGGATAGTTGGGACAGATGAGAGTGTGAGAGTTACCGAAGCAGAACACGGCGGGAAATCGGTCGGTGTCGAGGTCGACGAAAGTGAAAGTCAGAGGAAGTGCGCGGAAACAGCTGAAGTAAGGAGTTCTAAAAAAGCAGCGGGTGTAAACATGGCTACACAGACCCAACCAAATGTGATCCCTGATTTACCCGTGCTTAAATCGGAATTTGACAGTCAGATGGAGACTGTAGATAGATCGCTGACAGACCACGAACGGCGGGTGAGATCAAATGAAATTTGGAGATCGAAGAATGAGAGGAAGGTTGATAGGCTAGACGCGGAATATCATCATCAAATGAAGATCTTGTGTGAGTCAAACAGTGAACTGACGAGTGACATGAAAGCACTTAAAGGTACGGTGAAGAGTCTCAGCGACAAACTAGATCGGTGCCAGTGCGATGGAAGTAAAGACCACTCGGAGAGTAGTGGGATTGTGTCGCCAGAGAGTAAGAGGATGAAGCGGGATAGTGGAAGTGCTGGAAACACAAAGCGCATACAAACTCGGACAGTGAGTACCCCGGTGAGGAAGGATAGCGTGTCGAGTAAGAAGTCTGCGAAGAGAAGGGGAGAGGGGATCTACAAAAGTCTTCTTAGAGTTGCTAGGAAAGTGATCTCACCTCAGAGTCGCAGCAGGAGAAAATCGATTAACTCAACGGTGAGCAGTGACTTCGAAGTAGTTCCTAAATCAGCCGCAGTCGTGCAGTGCGCCACTGCGTCCCCCGTATCAGCGCTAGATCTACGTACTGCGGTAAATGGTGGGGGAGCTGCTGGTACACACGGAAACAAGATTGTGGCGAGCACCCCGGTCGCTGGAGTGCAGGCGATCCAAACAGTAGACCTGTCATGGGCGGATGACGATAACGAGGACAGCCAGGCGATTGAGTTTTACCTGCCGGCCGTGGAGAAGAACGATAAGGGTGATCGGGCTGGCCCGCAGGAGAAGGCTGTGGAGTGTGCGAGAGGTGGAGACAAAACGAATGTTGCGCAGAGTACCTCCGCGAAGGTTGGTGACACTGCCAGCGGAGATGGAGGCGTGACCGTTGGAGTACACGAGCCAGATACCCAACTGAACACCTCGTATGCTGATAGCGTGAAGATGGGTGCGAAAGACGGGAACGGGACGACGGGCAACAAGGTAGGCCAAGCGATTAAGAATACCCAGATGAATAGGGTGCCCCAAAAAACTTATAGCAAGACACAGGGTGCGAATTATGGTCAGAATGGGGCGCGTCCGAAACAACCCCAAGCTGGTCCATCTAGAGGTGCCGCTAACCCTAGCGGGCAACCCAAGAATCACAACAGTGCAATGAACAATACGCAGAGTGTCAGGATCGTAACGAGAAATGGTTGGAAGACAAAACAGGTGCAAGGTAGGAATGTGTCAGGAGGCAACTACCCCCCCCTACAAGCTGGGAATGTGAGGCCTAAACGCGACATCTTCGTGAGAGGGTTAGCGGCCACCATTTATTCGTGCAAGGAGGAAATGGAGGACGCTGTACGCTACTATTGTGAGGAGAGAGGAGTAGGGGTGTTCTTTATGTTCATCATGCCGCTGCAACCAGGGTCAGAGGTTGCGAACTGTAGGATTGCGGTTGCGGAAGAGGACGGTGAGACTGTGTTGCAGGATTCCTTTGGTCAGATAAAGTGACTGTGAGGGAATGGCGGCATAACCCGAAGGACGCTCCGACGGGTGACAACCCGCATGACAAGAAGCCGGGTTACTAGGACTTTTTTGCTGTCTATCTGGAAGCCGTATACAACAACTACAACCAAAATATGCCAGGACAACCAAACAGAAAAAACTCTAAAGTAGTGATGTCTGTACTAATTTTGTTTATTTTTATGTTACAGATGAAGATTCTTTACCCAAGATGGGAGGTGGAGGCAACAAGGGGCCCTATGTCAGAGTGGGAGGAAGGAAAAGAACAGAGTATGGTCCATTCAGCCAGGCGATACGGGGATGTTCGACACCACTGGTATATCATACATGCAGTATGGAGCGGACATGATGACAACATTGATGGCAACACCGAACCCGACTGTTTATGCAGTGCGGGTTTTGGATACACAGCGTATGACAATAAGAGAGAGCATGGAGTACCCCCAGTGAGCAATGTACTTATGTCGGCTCCTATCTTTCTTTCTCTTCAGTTAATGGCCTGCTTCGGAAGGAGATTTACAATCGGGACTGGATGCGGTATGGTTAGAAGAGGTCTTCTCACCGGCGGGACCCAGGCGTATAAAACTCGGTCGTTTCTTGAGTCATCCGGACGGGGCGGACGAGGAACCTGCATACTATGGCCTGTCTGCGATGGCGATAATCTTCGATTCCAACATAAAGAGGACTCTAATAAGGGGAGTGTCGTAATATGTCTGATAGGTGAAATTTGGGGTGAATTGAGTAACCACCATGTGCAATATTGTATACCTTACTCCCCCTTAGATGGGTACCGATATGTGTTATGTAACAATGACTATATGTGCCTAAGACTCTTATGTGCATACTACTCACCAATGCAATATGATTCGTTTCCTTATGTGGCTCCCGCAATGGGATGTCCTACATACCACCTTGCTAAATCTAAGTGGGGAAATACCATTTTGTTGTGTATGGCCCCCAGAGGTTGTGTGGTAACCTTGTATGTGCACCCTGATATTGATATATCTACTCGGTTATGCTTATACTATTTTCAGTGCTTGATCCATCGATGGGATGACGCTTTTGGTGGATCTGAGGAGCCCTACTGCATATCTATGGTCAAACGCACAAGATGGTTATGGACCCCGTCCAGGCTACTTGGTAGACGCTTAGTACTCATGATGCGACTGCCTTCGATGTGTGGAACCCGACAGGATGTGTTTGTGGAGCTCAGTCTGGATCCCGATCGCCTCTCCCGGAGATGGATACGGGCACATGATAGGATGGAAAATTGCCTGTGGACGCCGCAATTACTATTGGGAAGTAATAGTCTGCAGATGCGTTACATATTTATGCCAGAATCCCTTATTGGCCAAGGCTACTGTTCTGTCACCCTAATAATTACAATGCCGATATTCACCCTTCGAGTTTTCCCTTATGGCAGCTCCATTAGCGATGTATTGGCAGTAGGGATACATAATGATGTGCATGATTTAACCAATACCTATGAAGGGGGTGTTGTACGGATAGATTGTGTGATATCTGCCCCCTTTATAACAGGGATTAAACCCCTGACTGTGTCAATATGGGGGTGTAGAATAGTTAGTGGTACTTGGTATATTACAAGAGAAAGTATCTATTGGTACTATGAGGAGGATGCGCAGACTAGTCACCAGCGTCCGAATAAGTCGACGAGCCCAACTGATGTGATGGGGGTCGCTTTGGATGATAATCCTAAGTCTGTTTTGAAAATACCTGATGATGGAATGGATAGCACTGTATTTTATACTGGTGTGTGCTTTTATATTAAACAAATTTTTTATCAGTTACAGATAGATGGCTGGACGAGGATCGATATACCTGGTGGATCAATGGAGCCCCGTGATGTGTACTGGTCCTTACGCACTGAGAGAGTTTGTCGTGCGGAATACCGACGTTTTGAACACTCAGAATCAACTCCTCAACATTCTGAGATGCAGGGACTACGGGACATCGCTGCAGCGGCTTCAACTTTGGATCCCAGGATAACGGTTCTTCGTTTGGGTGCCATCCTTGGCCTGTGGACTATGTTAAGTGAATATGCATTTGGCATACTTATGCGTGACCACATGTGGCTGAGTAATAAGTTCATTGTAGTTGATATGTACCAATATATACAAAAACTTCATGAAAGAGACAAATTTAACAATAACAACTTGGAACTCTAGAGGTATGCTCGCTGCTGTTCCGTACTTAAGATCACTGTGCAAACTATCCAATTTTGTCTTGGTTACGGAGCATTGGTTACACGAAAATAGGATAAAATTCCTAGATCAGATCGACCCGAATTTTGAATTCTTTGGACGGGCGAGTAAATTTTCTAGTGATGAGCAATACGGAGCAGCAAGAGGGCAAGGAGGAGTTGCCATCCTGTGGAGTAGTAGCATATGTGGGGTTACTCCACTTAGAGACATTATACATGACAGGATCTGTGGCGTACGTGTGCAGACAAAAATTGGCACAGTACTAAACATATTCTGTGTGTATCTACCGGCCTATGGATGTGGAGAAGATTATGAATCTGTACTTGATGAGTTAAGTGCAATTATCGAAAGTACAGAGACGGGTAGTATAAATGTGATAGGAGGAGATCTGAATGGTGACTTGGGAATTGATGGTGGTCCAAGGTCGGAGAGGAGTCCTAACAAAAATGGAGTTTTGCTTAATCGTTTTATTAAAAAGTATAATCTGATAGCGGCGAATCTAACTCGGTATGCCAGTGGACCTGTTGATACCTTTTACGGTCCATTTAATCAATCATGTTTGGATTACATCCTAATCCCGAGCTCGTTGACTCCGTGCATTGTATCATGCCGGACTACTGACGAGGATCCTTTGAATTCCTCGGACCATATCCCGGTATCGGTTGTTATGAATATGGCATTAATTCCGCAAGTCACAACAGATATGGCTGTAAAAGGCAGAACTAGATGGAGTAGAGTTCCTTTTGACATCATGAACGAAAAATATACTATTCCAATATCAAATTTCTGTGAGGAAATATTATCATCCCATAAGGACATACCTTTAGACTCGAATGAAGTGGATGAAATCTTTGATGAGCTCTCTTTGTTTATGAAGAAATGTGAAGACAGTTTACCAAAGTCTCGCCCTAGAAAACATCAGAAACCCTACTGGTGCCCCGAGTTGAATATTCTTAAAGCCAGAAAAGTCAAGTCATATCGTGCTTGGGTTAAGAATGGGAGGCCAAGGGGAAATGATAATTTGTCCAGGGTAGCCTATAAGCAGGATAAGAAGACTTTTGCATGTAAATTGAGAGAGATGAGTAAGTTATATGAGAGCGAGAAGATCGAACAAGCAATTGCTTCATCAGAGCTCAATATAAATCAATTCTGGAAAATGCTCAAAAAGGAACGTGACACCGGCAAGGTTAAGGTTATGACAATAAGAAATAAGCATGAGAAGGTGGTTCATGACATCGAGGAAATTCTTGAGACCTGGCGTGAACATTTCAGCAAGTTAAGCACACCCAGGGTTTCGGAAAATTTTGATGACGCCCATTTTAGGAAGGTGACTAGGGATGTTCGCATGTACACTACTTTATCTGATGTGGATCAGTTCAGTCGAGCTGATTTTACCTGTGAGGAAATAAGAAAAGGGATTAGTAAATTGAATGCTAACAAGACACCAGGACATGATGGGATCACCAGGGAGAACCTTGATGCGGGGGGTCCGAAACTGGTTGAGCTCTTGTGTCTTCTCTTTAACTGCGTAATGACCCTAGAGTATGTACCAGAGAACTTTAGAAAGGGAATCCAAGTTCCCCTATATAAAGGGAAAAACGCGTCCACCCTAGATACAAACAGCTACAGGGGGATCACTCTCTTAAGTACTTATAACAAGTTGTATGAAGTAGTTTTATGGGGAAGAATGTCAGGTTGGTGGGACTCCACTGATGTTGTATCTCGATTGCAGGGAGCATGTAGGCGTGGATATTCATGTCTACATACAGCGCTGCTTCTGCAGGAAGCAGTGTCTACGCTACTGGAGAGCAACCCTAATGTCTTCGTTCTATACCTAGACGTTAGGCAAGCTTTTGATAGTGTGTGGATTGATGGGCTTTTCCATCGCCTATATGCTCTCGGTGTGACAGGGAAAACATGGAGAATACTTTATAAAACTTATATTGATTTCAAATGTAGGGTTCGTGTGGCTGATAATGTTTCTGAGTGGTACCCGATGATGTGTGGGATTCATCAAGGCGGGTACCTCTCACTTATCAAATACACTGCCTTTATAGATTCCCTACTGCTCTCCCTTAAAAATTCAGGGGCTTGTGCATCTATACTGGGGACTCATGTCTCACCTCTCGGCTATGCCGATGATGTTGCCTCAGCTAGTGTCTCTGAAAGAGACATTGACAGAGTGCTGATGATAGCTGATCGACATAGTAGAGAGTGGAGGTATGAGTTCAACGCTAAAAAGAGCGCTGTTCTTGTTTATGGAAAGACAACAAAGGATTATGATAGGGACTCTCAACACCGGCGTTACCTACTTGGCACAGAAAGAGTTAAAGAACGTAAAGAATACGATCATGTAGGCCTAAAATCCTGCACCGGTGGTAAATATGTTGATAGGACAATGGAGAAAATCAAGAAGGGCAGAAAGACTTTAAATGCTGCGTCTGGTATCGGCCTGAAGAGAGGAGGTCTTAATATGAGGGCCTGTAGTTTTATTTTTTGGTCCCTGATCGTCCCCATTGTAACGTACGCCTCGGAGCTGTGGGTAACGAAAGAGGAGGATATTAAACTTTTAGATGATTTTCAGGTCTATTCTGGAAGAAGGGTACAGCGTTTCTCTCCCAGTACTCCACGAGAGACATCTTTTGTGGGGCTCGGGTGGATGAGACTCGAGAATTTTATTGCTGGTAAAAAGTTGATCTTTGCAAGAACTATCTGTAAGATGGATGACGTAAGCCCGGTTAAGCGAATTTTCAAACAACGCTGTATCGTCTTTTCAAATAATATTGAGATTGGTTTAATGAATGAATATGATAGCCCTACATTCTCTATCCTGAAGATGGCGCTGTGCTTTGGGTTATATAATGATATAATGAGGATGGCAATCGATGCTGTATTTTATCCCAAAAAACGGTGGAGTGTAATGGTATGGAGTAAGGCGTGGCAGGTCGAGGATGAGGACTGGGTCCTGAGATCAGCACTCATGAAATATACCTTAAGGCTCAACAAAACAATTGGGGTGGTATGCTACCTAGTGTGGTGGCAGATCTCTGATGTGTACCCGAAATTGATGAAAATGAGTGAGACAATGGCTAAAATTGTCTGTAGGACAAGCCTCCTGAGAGGCGATGACTACAGATGTAGGAGAGGGGTGGATGCAAACCAGACATGTCAATTATGTGATTCGTATGAAAGGGAGGATGCGAATCACGTAATAATGCACTGCACTTTCCATGAGGATGAACGGACAAAGATGTTTAATCATATTGATAGGATTTGTCCTTCTATCTTTACGGAGGACCCAGATATTCTGAACGTGTTATTGGGAAAAAATGTCCAGTCTATTGAATACGAAAAGATGGTTGAGGTATGGATATGTGCTGGTAAAGCGATCTGTAACATGTACTACGCCGCTGTGAGAACTAGAACTGGAATTGGGTGAATTTACTTCATCACGTTGCTTTTGTGGACGCTCATGTGAAGTGTGTTGTAGTTGTGCCTAATGCTACTGCACTTTATAAGTGAGTGCCTACTTCAGAGTACTGGTAATCAAACCAAAGTATAAGGTTCTTCTCGCTCTCCCATTTCTGACATGGGTTCTTTTACCTCGGTTCGTGTAAATAACTCGAATCATTTCTTTTTTCGGTATGGTTTATATACCTACGCAATGCAGTTCTGAGTTCACACAGCTAGAAAACTCACCTGGTATATCGGCGACAGATATTCAGACAAGAGTGTTTATATGTAGGGAATTTAAATGAGTAAACCACTCAAGAGTTAGTGGATGCTTTAACCTACAACATGTTTAATGCACTATAACCTTTTTGGATATCGGTTCTATGCACATATATTCTAGTTTAGTTCGTTTAGCCCACTTGCTGGTGACATCTATGCTCTTGACCCTTCTGACGTCTTTGTGAGCAGATTTTAGTAGTCACCTTATTTTATTCTTATGTTTGTAACCATTGTGGGCGGTTACCCTTTCATATAACTTTACCCTTTACATCACTTAGTATGTTTAGAAGTATCCAGTTTCTAATTATCCTGTTTATGATCTATACCGTTTCAGTTGAAACGAGGCTTTGTATACGTATCTTT
Organism: Maea johnstoni; assembly: GCA_963942565.1. Taxonomy (NCBI): domain Eukaryota; kingdom Metazoa; phylum Annelida; class Polychaeta; order Spionida; family Magelonidae; genus Maea; species Maea johnstoni. The sequence continues at coordinate 14,295,109 of OZ012695.1, forward strand.
CATGTTTTTGGCATGGCCAATAAAATATACAATACAAATACTGAGCCACTAGAGCTGAATACTTATATGCATATTCACATGGAGAGGAAATTGCCAGATCTCGCTCTGTGTGTGTATATATATATATATATATATATATATATATATATATATATATGTTACAGTAAGAGTGTCAAACCAGGGATTTAGTCAAATCCCTAAAACTTTCAGCGAATCTGTCAAATTCCTGTTTCACTCAAGGATTCGGTCCATAAATGTCTACGGATATGACTAAACCCCTAAAAATAGGTGGGTCATTTTTGACTTGTTTACTGGAGACCATTCAGAGGGATTGTTGAATGACAATTACCTCTGTTTTATGCTTAGTTGAGCGCTACTTATGATTTCTTGATTATCAAAGTAATGAGGTACAAAGTAATGCTGAATAATCAATGCTCAGCCAAAAAGTATTGCTTGATGATGATGATAATTAGTATCTAAGTCAACGTTTATCAATTTCATCATTCTGACCCTCCTATTCTCAAGGATTTAGTCAAATCTCTAGACATTTAGGGACCAAATCCGTGAGTGAAACAAGAATTTGACAGATTCCCTGAAAGTTTTAGGGATTTGACTAAATCCCTGGTTTGACACTCTTACTGTAACATATATATATATATATATATATATATATATATATATATATATATATATATATATATATATATATATATATATATATATATATATATATGGTCAGTGGTACGCTTAATAATTCAAACTTTCAAATATTCAAATCGTATTGGATATTTGGAATTTTGGGTATATTTTCAAAGTTTCAAACTTCGAAACCGTATTAGAAATTTGAAACTTTGGTTAAAGTTTCAAAATTTCAAACTTCCATACTTTCAAATATCCAAATTTTCAAACTTCCAAAACGTGTTGGAAGTTTGAAACTTTGGTCAAAGTTTCAAAGTTTCAAAATTCCATACTTTCAAATATCCAAACTTTCAAACTTCCAAAACGTGTTGGAAGTTTGAAAGTTTGACATGGAACGTTTAATAATGTAAAATGTGAAATATGCGGTGATCGGGCTGCTAATAGAAGCTGTCTTAAGTTGCAAACACGACCCGCATTTCGTCATTGTTATTATTTATCATCAATACGCTGTTCTCATTAAGGCTATGAAATACGCATTTCTTAATTTCCTATATCTTCAAATATTGCAATTATGGATATTGATTATGCTTAAACTGTCATTGGCGCTAATGAACATGAAAAGTGGAGCGACCCAATTGTCTATTCTATTATTAGAAACGGCAGCTTCTAAAATGCGGAACCGGAATGTATGTAAAACTCGTGCCCATATGATGGACCATGAGTGAAGGAGGGAACAATGAAATTTATTTTCAAGACCGTCTTTTTGGGAGGGTAAATAGAACTTGTTCCCGACTTAACCGAGCATTCTAGTGGATGAATATCGATCAATATACATTATCTATCTACCTTTCTGTCTGTCTGTCTGTATTACTGTCTATCTGTATATATATCTACTATCTATCAATCTATCTATCTTTTTATGTGTGAGGGCCTTAGATAAATAAAATTCTTTTCTTCGTGTAATGTGAGAGCATCCAAACACACACACACATAATTGTATGTATGTGTGTGTGTGCGTATGTGTGCGTATATAGATAGGTAGATAGAGAAATACGGAAAGACAGGCAGATGTGATTATATACTTCATTGATTCCATCATAACGTAGTTACACGCACACACACGCATGCATGCACGTCCGCAGTCATTTATATACCACCCTCCCCCCACCCCCACGCCCCACGCACATAAGATCTAACTAATAAGTTCCCGCATACTCTAGGGGGAGGGAAATAACACTGTTTTACCGGTAGGGTAAATAAAACTTTATTTCTTCCAGACCACTCCAGAGGAAGGGTAAATAAAACACATACGCACGCACACACATACATACATACATACATATATGTCTATGTGTGTGTGTTTGGATGCTCTCACTTTAGATGAAGAACAACATTTTATTTATATAAGGCTCTCACACATGAATAGATAGAAAGATTTATTGCTAGACAGTAGATAGATATATAGATAGACAGAAATACAGACAGACAGGTTAGATAGATGATATATATTGATAGATATCTATTCACTAGAGTGGTCAGGTAAGTCGGGAACAAATAAAGTTTGTTATCCTGCCTATGGGTTAGTCGGGAAAAAATAAAGTTCTATTTACCCTCCCCAAAAGACGGTCTTGAAATTCAAGTTCTTTATTTGCTCTTTTACACTTGGTCCATCATATCGACACGAGTTTTACATAAATTCCAGTTCCGCATTTTAGAAGCTGCCGTTCTAATAATAGATTAGACAAATGGGTCACTCCATCATTCTTGCTGCCTTTAGGCGAAAATTATCCTTTTTTCTTATAATTGGCAATTTCCTTTGAAAAGTAACATTTGATTTCATTTTGTATACAATGTATTATATATATGAAAATAACACTGTCACAGAACTACTTTCGTACCGCTAAGAAAGGTTTGGAAATATGATTTATTAAGTGTGCCACTCTGCGGCTTTTCTAAACATGCAATAGTATAAATGTGTAAAGAGTTTTGGAAGTTTGAAAGTATGGAAATACGGCTGTAATCTCATATATTCAAACCCGTTTGAAAGTACGGAAGTTTGGATATATGGAAGTTTGAAAGTTTGAAAATACAGATATTTGAAAATTTGAATATTTGAAAGTTTGAATTATTAAGCGTACCACGGACCACATATATATATATATGGTCCGTGGTACGCTTAATAATTCAAACTTTCAAATATTCAAATTTTCAAATATCTGTATTTTCAAACTTTCAAACTTCCATATATCCAAACTTCCGTACTTTCAAACGGGTTTGAATATATGAGATTACAGCCGTATTTCCATACTTTCAAACTTCCAAAAGTCTTTACACATTTATACTATTGCATGTTTAGAAAAGCCGCAGAGTGGCACACTTAATAAATCAAATTTCCAAACCTTTCCTAGCGGCACGCAAATAGTTCTGTTACAATGTTATGTTGATATATTATACATTGTATAATATCAATAATATCAAAACAATATCAAATGTTACTTTTCAAAGGAAATTGCCAATTATAAGAAAAAAGGATAATTTTCGCAAAGCAGCAAGAATGGTGGAGTGACCTACTTGTCTAATCTATTATTAGAACGGCAGCTTCTAAAATGCGGAACTGGAATTATGTAAAACTCGTGTCGATATGATGGACCAAGTGTGAAAGAGCAAATAAAGAACTTTAATTTCAAGACCTTCTTTTGGGGAGGGTAAATAGAACTTTATTTGTTCCCGACTAACCCATAGGCAGGATAAAAAGACTTTATTTGTTCCCGACTTACCCGACCACTCTAGTGAATAGGTATCTATCAATATATATCATCTATCTAACCTGTCTGTCTGTATTTCTGTCTATCTATATATCTATCTACTATCTAGCAATCAATCTTTCTATCTATTCATGTGTGAGAGCCTTATATAAATAAAATGTGGTTCTTCATCTAAAGTGAGAGCATCCAAACACACACACATAGACATATATGTAATGTATGTATGTATGTGTGTGCGTGCGTATGTGTTTTATTTACCCTTCCTCTGGAGTGGTCTGGAAGAAATAAAGTTTTATTTACCCTACCGGTAAAACAGTGTTATTTTCCTCCCCCTAGAGTATGCGGGAACGTATTAGTTAGATCTTATGTGCGTGGGGCGTGGGGTGGGAGGGTGGTATATAAATGACTGTGCGCGGGCATGCATGCATGCGTGTGTGTGCGTTCATGAATTGGTTCATAAACTACGTTATGATGGAATCAATGAAGTATATAATCACATCTGCCTAGCTGTCTTTCCGTATTTCTCTATCTACCTATCTAAATACGCACACATACGCACACACACACATACATACATTTATGTGTGTGTGTGTTTGGATGCTCTCACATTAGACAAAGATTTTTTTTATTTATCTAAGGCTCTCACACATAAAAAGATAGATAGATTGATAGATAGTAGATATATATACAGATAGACAGTAATACAGACAGACAGACAGAAAGGTAGATATATAATGTATATTGATCGATATTCATCCACTGGAATGGTCGGTTAAGTCGGGAACAAGTTCTATTTACCCTCCCAAAAAGACGGTCTTGAAAATAAATTTCATTGTTCCCTCCTTCACTCATGGTTCATCATATGGGCACGAGTTTTACATATATTCCGGTTCCGCATTTTAGAAGCTGCCGTTTCTAATAATAGAATAGACAATTAGGTCGCTCCACTTTTCATGTTCATTAGCGTCAATGACAGTTTAAGCATAATCAATATCCATAATTGCAATATTTGAAGATATAGGAAATTAAGAAATGCGTATTTGATAGCCTTAATGAGAACAGCGTCTTGATGATAAATAATAACAATGAAGAAATGCGGGTCGTGTTTGCAACTTAAGGCAGCTTCTATTAGCAGCCCGATCACCGTATATTTGAAAGTTTCACATTTTACATTATTAAACGTTCCATGTCAAACTTTCAAACTTCCAACACGTTTTGGAAGTTTGAAAGTTTGGATATTTGAAAGTATGGAATTTTGAAACTTTGAAACTTTGACCAAAGTTTCAAACTTCCAACACGTTTTGGAAGTTTGAAAATTTGGATATTTGAAAGTATGGAAGTTTGAAACTTTGAAACTTTAACCAAAGTTTCAAATTTCTAATACGGTTTCGAAGTTTGAAACTTTGAAAATATACCCAAAATTCCAAATATCCAATACGATTTGAAACTATAGAAATTTGAATTATTAAGTGTACCACTGACCATATATATATATATATATATATATATATATATATATATATATATATATATATATATACAGTTGTATACGGTTTCTATAACAGTTGTATTCAGGCCAACTTCTAGCACTCTGGCTGGGCAGGGAGAGGCAAGTCATTCATACTCACCTGATCAAACAACTAATCGAATCATATCAGTAACAAAGAAGAAGTCATAATCAATGTCTAGAACCGCCCTTGAAGGGACTGAAAGGTTTCCAACAGGGGGACTGGTAAACTGTAATCCGACCTACTCGTGCTTTAGCTTTTAGCTGCTTGGAGTGGCCCAGTAAAAGTATCAGCTTGATATATGTGATGCTTAAAAAACTCTGTCACATACTGTGTTCTGAATGCACACACGGGCATGATGCGTTTATGCATACATACATACATACATACATACATACATAAATACCTACACACATACGCGGATACGTACATACATACCTACTTATGTGCATGCATACATACATAAATACATACATGTACTTACTTATACACATACATACATACGTACACACATACATCCCTACATACATCTATACACCCCTACATCCATTATATTGGCAAAATGTGTATTTTACCAGCTGCTAAAAGTTGTAGTGCTCGTTCAAGTACCTTTCGAATACGTGTAGGGTTCTACAACGTGTGAGGTACAGGTGCCTCAATGTTAGAACTACCTCAAGCGCGTTAACTGGGCTACTTATCCCTGAAAAATTGACATTCCTTTCTGAGTAGCCTAGATCACTAGGCTGTCATATGTATTTTCTGTTATGTTTTTCTCTGTTACCAAGCACCAAGTAGTCTAGGTGGCCATAGTGATCCATTTAGTTTACACTTATCTCACCAGGATTCAGTTTGAATAAGACAGTCCCTAAAATCTCTAGAGATAGGAGGATCAGGTTGTGCCATCTATCTATACCGTACCTGGTACTACACCACACTGCTTGGTAAGCATATATATGTATATATATATATATATATATATATATATATATATATATATATATATATATATATATATATATATATATATATATATATATATATATATATATATATATATATATATATATATATATATATATATATATATATATATATATATATATATATATATATGTATATATATATATATATATATATATATATATATATATATATATATATATATATATATATATATATATATATATATATATATATATATATATATATATATATGTATACATATATATATATATATATATATATATATATATATATATATATATATATATATATATATATATATATATATATATATATATATATATATGTGTGTGTGTGTGTGTGTGTGTGTGTGTGTGTGTGTGTGTGTGTGTGTGTATAATATTGACTGTATATCTATATTACAAAAGTATATACGCTTGGTTAAGTCATGCACGCAGGCATTCAAAGAAAAAAAACAGTAATTAACAAAACAAAGGGAGTCAAATTATGATTACAAGAAATACAGATATGTCTTCGTTAAACCTTCTGCTGCTGGAATCGAATTTGGTCAAAAGAAAATGATACCAACATGGAAGGGTATAGGTAGTTTCAAAACATGTCTGAGGTCTTATGCCTGTACAAAAAGTAGCCGCAGCATTGAAAGGGTTAAGGCATTTGTACCTAGATGAAGAAAAGAATGGATATGTAGCGAGAGACCAATTACTATATGCGCTATAGTGAAGGGCCCGGCAGGACTCATGACAGTGGTCACTGATCTGGCATCAGCGTGAGGTCACGTGCGAACAAAGACCAATCAGGGCTCTCGCATCATTTACATTACAGAGAAACCTGATCGCCAGCATCAACTGAGCATGCGCAGCGCACGAATTTTGGGCTAATATGTGACACTGGTTGAGGCTAGCCTGTTCAGTTTGACCGACTGGTCTCATATCCACTTGTTTTTATTGTTTTTGTTTTTTTATTATTTAAGGTTATACTGTTAAAATTAGTTCGATGCAAAATATCAGTCTATACCGGAAAGTACAAGCATTTGTAGAAACTCAGTGAGTTGACCTCGCGACGGAGACTAATGCCATCACCAATCACATCCACCCATCCAAATACCCAACCTCATTGAGAAAATAAGAGGATTGTATGCATGATTTCTTTACCCGCATCTTTACATCTTAACTATCCAACTGCACCTATTTGATAAGCAGGAACACATTGTCACGCCTCACATCATCCATCCATCCATCCATCCATTCATTGTGGCAACACTCCAAGTACTAGTATACGTATACTGCGGGAGGGAAAACTTGTGGGCGGGACCCGTGACCATATTTGGTCATGTGTTAATTATTCATGTTCCAGGTATTCTTTGGGGTTCTGATTACATATTTCCATATGAAAGCAACATGGGGGTGGCTGACGGTAGCCGGGTATATGACTACCTGTACAGGTAGGGTGGATGCCACTAAAGGAATTACTTCCCACGGAAGATGAACAACAGCTGATTGCAGGTACGAAAAGAAGCCTACCTGGATTTTGGTAACTTTAACACAGAACACGATGGCGGAAAAAGAAAAGAACGGAGTGGACTTGGAGATGAACTCAACGGTGAGTTGAACTTTTATATAAGTGTGTATATATATATATATATATATATATATATATATATATATATATATATATATATATATATATATATATATATATATATATATATATATATATATATATATATATATATATATATATATATATATATATATATATAATACTATAATTTGATACTCTATAACGTATGCCAATCATTAGGGTAGTCGTATTTCGGTATTTATGTCACAGTGTTGAACCCCGGGTAGGGGTATCTCAGGTGATACCGTACCACACAGGTAACGTAATGGGTATCCACTAACCACACCTATACTCTAGGTATACAGTGTGGCAAAGTTGCACAACAAAGAGAAAATCAGGGCTATGGTCAATCACTTGACCAGTGTTTTGCGGTCAAGCTGGCCCTCGTGAGAGAGAAAAGTGACCCCCAACTGGGAGTGGGTGGTGGACTGATTTGTATTGAATTTTCCCTAAGGTAGATAGGTAGAAACCCCCATAGAACACATAGCATAGGTTCATATATCACTACTAACGGTACCCGCGCATGTTCTACTGGTAGAGTTTGACTTTAACACCTGGTGAAAGAGTGCGTGGAGAATATAACATTTATAATGCTGATTTCTCATGCATCCACCGTGACTACCTGTGTGATATATTAACCGTGACTACAGCTGTTCTAGATTCGCTGTTCTAGACACGACAGAGGCCTGCCTACTATGGCTAGGTACCTTCTGTTATGCTGTCGGCCGACAGGGTACCTGCCCAGTCTGAACTGTTTTGGGCGACGAAGTGGTACGGATACCGAGACCCTGACTAATAATGGCAGCATTGGTACCAAACTTGACTCACCTATCTCAGCCAACGGCCCTGCGGCCGCATCACATAGCTATCACTCAACGGATAATGGGACCACAGACCTCCGGCTACAACAGGTAGGTCATCGTTAACACTTTTTCGTATGTACTATGGAGTGTACACATGATATGATGAATTTAGACATAACTTTCTGAATTCAGTAATATTTGAAAAATATCTGAAAAGGGATTGTTACACTTAACCCATATATCAATTCTCAGTCAAATATTTCTCGAATCATTGCTTCGTTTTCAAGATATTTCTATGAGCGTCAGACCATATTGCACCGTCCAGTAGTGAAAGGGTTAATTGAGACAACTGTGGTGGTATGTGTATACCGTGACTGTGTGGACATAGTCCGCTGAGTACACGGCCAATGTTTGGGGATTGTGTTGTTGGTTTGCTATTGCAATGGTCAGGGAAAGTGTACTGTTTACTTGTGTATCTTTCCTTCCTCGTAGAGCAGACGGCAAGCTATAGGGACACACGTTCCATCAAACACACACGCATATATTTATATATATATATATATATATATATATATATATATATATATATATATATATATATATATATATATATATATATATATATATATATATATATATATATATATATATATATATATATATATATATATATATGTATATATATATATATGTATATATATATGTATGTATATATATATATATATGTATATATATATATATATGTATGTATATATATATATATATATATATATATATATATATATATATATATATATATATATATATATATATATATATATATATATATATATATATATATATATATATATAAATATATAATTTTTCAAATAACCTTGATTCACTAGTAGTTCTTGCAGCGTACTACACACAAGCGTAGTACTGACCCAGTTAGTGGTGTAGATAGGCACCCACCTGAAGGCTGTATTAAGCTGCACCTGAGGCAAGGTTATATACACACCTATTCAATGAGGCATGTTATTTTCCACAGTTATTTGTGATAAATATATGTCAATAACTAATCAAACAACATATACATACAAAATATTTACTTAACAACACGTATATTCTGAGAATATAAACGGATTTCTGGTTCATGTCCTTCCCATTATTGTACTGAGCTTGTTTTATGATAACCAGTTAAAGTACAGCTTTTTATTATCAGTTCTTGTTGTATATTCAATAAGTATTGATTTATTTGCATTCTGATGTACATTTACTGCCACCATATGTCGCAGAGATTCTTCGCTATGTTTTATATATATATATATATATATATATATATATATATATATATATATATATATATATATATATATATATATATATATATATATATATATATATATATATATATATATATATATATATATATATATACTAGTATATATATATATATATATATATATATATATATATATATATATATATATATATATATATATATATATATATAGATAGATAGATAGATAGATATATATAGATAGATATAAATATATATATATATATATATATATATATATATAGTTGTACCCCTCTTTATTGTGGGACTGGCCACAACTGGACAGCTGAGAGAGGGGATCTCCTAACTATAAAACCAATGGGAAAAGAATAGTATGGGACTGGAAAATATGGTCAATTTAGAGGGGTGGTCAACCTAGATGGATGGTCACTTTGAGCGGATCCACTGTATATATTCATTTGCTGTCAATTGCCAAACCGTAGAAAATTGCATTTGAGTTCATGCTTTTGAAAGCAAGGAAACCATTCCTACTATTTATTGCAACATGAAAATGGTAATATCAAATCTGAATAAAGGCCAAGTTTTATGTCAATACAACTTGAATAATAGCCAGAACCTACAGTGAGTAATTATTTACAATTCAGGTTATGACTCTACTAATGTCTAGACGTGCATTGTAAAAACAAAACAAGAAACAGTTCGTGACGCTCGTGTGACAATTGCCTAGGTGTGTCCTTTGCCATCAAGTCATCATGGTTATGATAATGACGATAGTAATTCACCCATGACTCACGTGACTGGAAAAGATGTTGACCTAAATCATATATTTACTGAATATCAAGGTTTGAGGGAACACGCATTCCTGTGCATTCAGAGAGTGTCAAAGTTATTTCTCTGTTCAGATTGTTATGTTATTTATTAGGTGAAGGCTTCACTGAATTTATACTGACACAACTACCTGCTTTAGAATAGTTTTTATAGAGCATAATCTAACACCTGTTTGCCTTGGCTATTTATACAAGGCCATCCCCCAGTTGGGTTGTCTATTGACATTGTGTTTTGACTAGGTATTGCCAGAAAGCTAGACAAACAAGACACCTGGTCAAAGTAAACATGATTACTGTACTAGTACTACTATTGTAATATACCACTGACAATGAAGGAAGGTACAACTAGTAGTGGTTTCATCATTGAATGCCTGCAAGCGTAGAAAATCCATCATCTAGATATATGTATTTTTCCTTAATCTATCATCGGTTATTCCATTTTCTTTCATCTATTAAGAACTGCTATGTAGTATGTGCATAAGAACTAATCAGGGATTATGTGAAACCAGCCCCAACAACTCCTAATTGCATGTAAGTAAAGTGGCATGTGTCAGATGTGCCAGTATGGATAGGGGGTGCCCGTTTCATTACATATCCGCGTAGTCAATTACATTCACCCCCCCCACACACACACATATATATATATATATATATATATATATATATATATATATATATATATATATATATATATATATATATATATATATATATATATATATATATATATATATATATATATATATATATATATTACACTACTGTAATATACCACTATGAGGGAAGGTACATCTAGTAGTGGTTTCATCATTGTATGCCTGCAAGCATAGTCAATTAGTGAAACACTGCATCATATGTACTAACTCCATGGCAATGCAACCTCCTGCATCATTTATTTATGGAGAGTGTTTTCTATGAGTGACGAATCACGAACAACAATAGGCGCAGGCACTACATTAACACTATCTAAAATACATACTAGGCAAATATGGCTCGCTTGCCATTTTACTCAAGATTTCCTGGAAGGCATAAGGCTTGAAATAGGATGAATCACCATGGGTTTGTTAAAACAAGACTGGTGATATTATTGCATGTACACACACACACACACACACACACACACACACACACACACACACACACACATATATATATATATATATATATATATATATATATATATATATATATATATATATATATATATATATATATATATATATATATATATATATATATATATATATATATATACCTCGACTGGAGAGTTCACCTAAAACAGGAACAGATGTCTGAGGTCTGAGGTCAAGAAGCAAAAAGGTCACTGGTGGTTCTCATGCTTCAGGGAAAACGTTCCTATGCTGCATGGTGAAAAGCTAATAAAGACTTCGGGCCAAATACCTATGCCTTTTCAACATGGATGGAAATTGAAGGATATATATATCTGTCTTAGGTTTGCTTGATCCAATATGTTGGAAATATTAAGATGGCAGTGAGTTATACTAGGAGGGTAGTTGGAAATATGTTACTGCCGATACAACCCACTCGTGTGGCATTTGTGCGAACTAAATGACCATCAGTAGGCCACAAGCCCTTAGGTATAGCTGCAGGCATAACTTGATATATATATATATCAAGGATAAAAACACAGTAACACCCAGGAGCTAGGCTACCTCATATTTAGCTCTCTGACTATACGTTCGCTAGAGTCAGTAGGTTCCTAGTACCTAAAACGTTGACAGTCTCTTCTATACTGACCAAGCAGTGTGATGTAATACCAGGTATGCTAGATAGAGGGCACCACCGGGTCCTCTTATTTCTAGATATTTTAGGGACTAGGTTTAAAAGTTGTCAGACTCGAACTGAACCCTCTACTCATCTGGTGAGATATGTGTAAACTAGATTGACCACTATGGCCACCTAGACTATTTGGTGCCTGCTACCAGAAAAACATGACAGAAATAAATAATACATATGACAGCCTAGAAATCTAGGCTATACGTTCGCTTGCGTATGATACCACAACACATTCCTAACCTGGATGCTGATTGGTTATTCTGGTCCACGCCTGAGTTAGAGTAAATATTGTATATTGCATGCGAATCATGTCATGCATTTGAACCCGACAACCTCTAAGGATACAACATAGCCTCAAGGTGACGAGATTTATACTAGGGGTGTAAGCACGAGTTGATGGGTGAAAAAAGGAGCAGTTCTGTTTAATACTAAAATGAAGGCATACACTGCTGTTTTGGTGAATTTAGCGATTGCTGGAATAGCGATGATGACTTCGGTAGTAGTAGTAGTAGTAGTAGTAGTAGTAGTAGTAGTAGTAGTAGTAGTAGTAGTAGTAGTAGTAGTAGTAGCAGCAGCAGCAGCAGCAGCAGCAGCAGCAGCAGCAGCAGTAGCAGCAGCAGCAGCAGTAGTAGTAGTAGCAGCAGCAGCAGCAATAGTAGTAGTAGCAGCAGCAGCAGCTGCAGCAGCAGCAGCAGCAGCAGCAGCAGTAGTAGTAGTAGTAGTAGTAGCAGCAGCAGCAGCAGCAATAGTAGAAGTAGTAGTAGTAGTAGTCGTTGTATTAGTAAAAGAAGTAGTAGTAGCAGCAACAACAGCAGCAGCAGTAGTAGTAGTAGTACTAGCAGCAGTAGCAGCAGCAGCAGTAGTAGTAGTAATAGCAGCAGCAGCAGGGGTAGTAAAAGAAACAGTATATGAATAGTTAGTAGCTGTTGTAGCTCTATCCCATATAGGTAGAGATGAAAAAGCAATAATACAGTGGTGTGAGTTAAGTGCTCCCCTATAAATTGAAATTCATTTGATTTGAGGGCTATACTGTATGCTACTTTGCACGGTTGTGTGCAGTCAATAAATAATACATACACACATACAGAGTGAAGTAGCTGAACATATTGAGATACAATTGACTACTCTAGTTCATAATTGTTATCAAGGTGGGTAAAACTGCCAACTGATTGACAAACTATATTCAGCAACCTTAATAACTTATAGTTAGTGTTGAGTAGATTGATTGATTGATTGAATTTATTTAGGTATAAAAATGTACAATACAAGGTAAAACAATAAGACAGTAAAGTTTATTGATTAGTGATAATGGATTCGTAATTATATTTGTTTGGATATCTGTCAACCCTAGTAGATGATTTAGCTGTGGTGCCATCTTTGGATGGTATTCGGAAAACCAGTGCTACGATCTACTACATGGAACGTCCTGCCAAGAATTTTTCAGTTTAGAATTACGATTATCGTCACTTGTTCGGGCATATTGTGGCTAACATGTTAGTCATTGAAGAAACTGCAGTATCAGCCGAAGAACACCGCCTAACCCCAAGTCACTGGTAACTTTCTCCCCTGCCTGTCCGGGATTCGAACCGGGGCAGTGGTGAGAAACAGCTAGCTAGCAGTCAGTGGTAATTCCCCAGACCACTCAGCCATCAGGGTAGTCCCAGCCTTCTGCCAAAGCCCTTCAATAACATTCAGTCAAATCTTATGATTGGTGCAGTCTTATATTTGATAAAAAAAATTATAGCAATTAAAATGTCATTTATTTCATTTGTAATTCAAACGCATAGTTTACGTAAAGTTGTCTCCACGAAGTAGAATAAGTGAATGCAAATCTATCTGAACTACATAGTCAATCAGTGTCTTTTGTTTTTTGCATAACTTGACCCTTGGTCCACAAGTATGTAAAGACATTAAAACCCCCTGGAGACGTGAGTCGAATACATCAAACCAACTTAATGTCTTCCCTGGTCTCCCAAGTACATATCAAGTACCTCCAAGGTTGTATTTATGAGTCCAAATGTCTTAGCAACAAGCCTTAAGAAACAACTCTCTGTAGTCGAGGAAGAAAACCTTAAGGTGCGAATTTCTCTCTGGTGTGTTAGGACAAATTAGTTCCTGCATTGTCTACACGGACTAGATACACTAAGTTAGCGAGGTACATCTATTGGTCAACAATGGCCCAAGCCTTTCGTCACACTGGTTCGTACGACATGGGAAGAGCACTTGAGGTGGAATACGCTGGACAGTCTAACGGGACAACGGGCAGCCAAGCTATCTACAAGCACACCCCCATGGACTACATCGGGGTAGGTGTTCTAAATACTAATGGCCTATAGTTTAGACATTCTATTCTTCGCATATGGTCAGGAGTTCAGCAATACTTAGACTAAGTCGTGACTTGTCAGTTGTAGGTGGTAGAGAAACTCGTAGAAGCCGGGTAAAATCACCACCTAACTCCCTCGGATCGAGGTTTGTATTGTATGTTTCTATATGTCAAATGAAAACTACTACAGCGCAAACTACTATATATTTTTGCCCCACATTCCACCCACAACGGGCTAAACAACAGAGACATCTCAGGTAGGATCTGTTACATGTGTAGACTAGGTTCCTAGTCTCTAAAAAGTTGACATCCCCTCCGGTGCTGACCAACTGTGGTGTAGTACCAGGTATGGTAGATAGATGGCACCACCTGATACTCGGATCTCTAAAGGTTTTAGGATACTCTAACTGAATACTGCTGTGATAAGTGTAAACGTAATTAACCACTATGGCCCCCTAGCATACATGGTGCTTAGTAACAGAAAAAAAAACATAACAAAAAATACATAGCAGAAAAAAAATATGAAAGCCTAGAGATCCAGGCTACCCCATGTGTAATTAGAGCCTAGACAACCAGATATCCCACCACGCCCTACCTTACTATTATCAGTGTATGAAATAGGGCAACGTACAATAGCGCCGTCATGTAGGGGATTATATAAGGGTTTGGCAATGTTGCCAACGGCCCCTCAGTGTATGCAACCATTTCATTTAACCTGTCTCCCAGGCCATGTTTATATATCATCCCTTGCGTAATTGTGACGCACTACGTGTACATGTACAACTCTCTCATGTGACAACTATAAGAGCTAAATAACAAAAGAAAGGACACATGCTCGTAGACAGCTGTCAGATATATATATATATATATATATATATATATATATATATATATATATATATATATATATATATATATATATATATATATATATATATATATATATACATATATATATATATATATATATATATACATATATATATATATATATATATATATATATATATATATATATAAATATATATATATATATATATATATATATATATATATATATATATATATATATATATATATATATATATATATATATATATATATATATATATATATATATATATATATATACATAAACATTTCACATTTTCAGCATTTGAAAAATATCACTTAACAAAACAGTTAATGTTTTATATCTCATTTTCAGTGAAGTTTCGAATCAGTGAAGACTATTCAAAGTAGATAGGTTAAATGTGGGCTGCGGGAACAAATTTGGTGTTCAATATTCAAGGTAGACAGGTGTTCAATGTATCCAGGTAGCCTCCCATTGATTTTCAATGGGAGTGTGCCGGGAAATGAAAAATTGTTCAATGTACGCAGGTGTTCAATTTGACAGGTTCCACTGTATATATATATATATACATATATATATATATATATATATATATATATATATATATATATATATATATATATATATATATATATATATATATATATATATATATATATATATATATATATATATATATATATATATATATATATATATATACATGCATAGAACATGAAGAATAATTCCTTGGAAGGGGTGCATCCTAGCTCAACAAATGTATGCTTCTTTATTCCCAATAAGACCATCTCTGAATTCAGGGTACATACCAATACACACACACACACACACACACACACACACACACACAAGTAGCTCAGTTGGTTAGTTGGTTAATCAGTAGGTCGCTGGTTCAATTCCCGGTCGGGGCACTTTGGTCTGTCCTTGGGCAAGACAGTATATTCCATATTGCTGCAGTCTACCCAGCTGGAAAATGGGTACCTAGCATAAATAAGGCAGTGCTTAGTGCTTGTGCGCTATATGCTGCCAGTTGCTCTTGAATATCCCCTGGGGGATCGAAATGGTTTAAGTGCGTACAGGCCCGCTAGGGAAGGAAGGTCGTGTGAACATATCGGTGAATACAAGACTATAAGCCGAATACCTTTACCTTTACACACACACACACACACACACACACACACACACACACACACACACATCCGGAACACACATGTTACATGGTATTGACACAGGGTAAACACACTCCTTGATCTGGTAGAGGCCTTGACTACGCTGAGCTACTTAGTCGTGACATAGTGAAAGAACACCCTTAAAGACTCAGCAAACAGCAAGTAAAGCAACTACCCTTGACTATGTTTAACCAATGTGCTGCTGGTGGATAATTTGGCCAAATGAATTATGCAAAAATCCTTAAAAATGAGTGAAATCATGGCACATGGGTAATTAACTGAGAGTACTTAGCGAGAGCTATCCAGTGAATACAAACATGACAGGATTAAGATGGTCTTCAAAAATGTCTGTGTCCTTGTGCTTTGGATGAAAGCAGCGCTTCAGCAATGGAAGGGTTAACCAATAGTAGAATAGAAGTGATGGGTGTGTAAATCTAGTAGTCAATATTGGAAACGCTTGGCAAGCATTCCGAAGATCCATTGGTATGAGTAATACATGGGTTTTCTTCCTGTATCGTATATAATTGGGGCAGGATGGACCAAAATGAAACAGGACACCTCACACCACCCCAAACACGCAGGTACAACCAAACAGCTGACAAACGTATATATATATATATATATATATATATATATATATATATATATATATATATATATATATATATATATATATATATATATATATATATATATATATATATATACATATATATATTGGGGAAACCTACCAGTATGTATGTATGGTTTATTGACTGTAGTGATAAGAAGTCATGCTGTGTTTTCTCACACTATGACAATAAGTAACGAAAAACGAAATCCCCAATCCAAACACTTGTCTAACTTCCATTGTTACACATCATAAGCCTTTGGAAAAGCTTCTTCTTGTTTAGTCCCTAAACCGGTTATCAGTCAACTGAGAAGTTCTTTGAAATGTCAACTCTTTAAGTTTAAAAAGCCTAATTGGAATAGGTTCAAGTCAAGCTTATTTTGGTCAAGTCTCTTCAGTTCAAACGTAAGGGTTAAAATCAGGGAGATACATAAGGGGAGTAGCCACCACGGAAAATTTTCTATTATGCTTATTGCATGATTGTCATCTATGGCTGTGCGCTTAACTGATTAACATGTCTGCAGTCTACGTAATACTGCACTCGGATCATTAAGGACCACGTTCTCAAATATCCAGCTCTCCTATTGACTGCAAGCAGGGTATATCAGTTGATTAACACGTCTGCAATGTAATCAGTGCTGCAACTGGGTCATTTAGGACCGGGGTTTTGAATATCCAACTCTCTGATTGGCTGCAAGCAGGGTATATCAGTCCTTCCCCTGCTGTGTCCCGTGACCCAGTTAAAGTGCGAGATCATGCGGCTTCGAGTCGCCTGATTCTTCGTCTAAGGTTAGATGCAAGCATACTCACCAGTATATTGAAAATAAACTTGTTTAATGTGACCCACTTTAACCTGTCCATGCTCCGAGTTCGTGTAAGGTGTTGTCCGGGTGCTTGCTCCATTTAAGACTAACTTGTGACTAAATAAGCGTAAACTCCCAAATTATTTGAAAGGGAGTAGCGCATCTTCTTTCGATTAACATTTCAACTCCTGATATATTTGAGACTTTTGCCAAAATGTGTTTTTATTAGAAAGTACTATTATTTTATGTCTCTTACTGTAATACCTGTTTCTTTTCTTTTCTTTTATTTGTACTTTTGACTATTATATTTAGTACCCCTGTGCCTTAGTACCGCCGAGGTTCAGTCAATGAACATACAACACGATATACTTAGAAAGGAATTTCTGAAAAAGGCAGAGTGTTTAGGATAATGGTTGCCTGATGCATTTAACATTGTGATGATGTTCGGTTTCTCAAAATCGGTCCCATAGTTTCAACCAATAGCCTGGTCGCTATACCAATGTGCGGTGTTGGGAGAGGCTCTCTATGGTACTTTTACAACTGATTGTTTAGTTGTTTAGTGGCCTCAGTAAGACTTTTATAGCGCACATTATTCCCTTAATGTTCGTCGTGGCCATAGGCAACCTGACAACTTTAGTGAAATCACATTGGGGAAAAGAAGGCTGGAGATATATTTTATGAAAAGATGTTAATCAGGACACTGCCAACAACTCTCCTTCAAATATGGTGTGAATTCATCCTTGATCAACAAGTTATCGTCAATAATACATAAACGTCCAGACGACAACTTACAGAGTAACTAACTCTTAAGCATAACTGGGTTAAGAATAGCTCTCGAGTATTGAGGCTATTTTCGTTCATAGCACAAGGACGCAAAGGATTTTTAAAACTATCCAAAGCACAAGGATGCAAATATTTTGAAAACCATCTAAACCTTGTCATGTTGTTATTCATGGGATAGCTCTCGCTGAGTACTCACAGACGAGTACCCATGTGCCAGGGATTCAGTCATTTTTCAAAAGTTTTTTGCATCATGCTGTATTAGCTAACACCAGCATAGCCTAGTCCTAGGCCAAGAAAATTTATCACTACTTTAATAACTCACCTAATGTTTATATACCATTCCAAAATGTCTACCCAAATTTAGTTCTATATTGGCTCACCAGGCGGCCAGCAAGGGTCATTTGGATTTCTTGATTCTGACTGACTGACCACCACTGGTACCATCTATCAACAGCAACTAAAACTAACACCTAAATATTGAACAAAAGATAGACAAGAACAGAGAAAAGCACAATATAAGTACTAGTAAATCATAGACTAGGAGCTAGTCTACCACCAGCATAGACAACTTCTAGAGGAACTCTTAAGCATGGCTAGGTAAAGAATAGCTATGTTGAGATAGGCGGATGAGTCAAGTCCTCGTTGCTGCTTCGATGCTTCTCACCTGAGGGAAACAGGTGTTTGCACCTCCCAAACCATAACCCATTCATACCCAAACCTCTCGGTGACAAGTGTCGTCAGGATAAATAATACTTTTTGAAAAAATGTTGGAATAAAGCCAAATACACACTGTACTTGATGGAGAGTTGTAACATGACCTCTGGCGAGGATTTCTCATTCAAATATGTTCCGAAATATGCGTTTGTTGGAAAAATATCACCAAAATAGTCCGACCTTTCGGTCACATCAGGCATATATGATGCATGGGTTGAAGGATAACCTATTATTTTCCAAACTAAATAGAGGGGCCCCACAGCACATGATTATCTTTTGACTCGTTTACCACAATCGCTCAAATATTTTTCCAAACCAGTTCTGAAAGAAACACTCATTCGAAGGTTAATTTTACGAGCAAAACATCGACTTCCTGTAATGTCGATCACATTTGGTTGATTTACCTATTTGTATTCAGGTAGGAACACCTGGGTTCTAAGATCGTACAAGGGCACTTGAAACATCGCGCTAGGAACTGAGTAGGAATTGAGAGTAAGGAAACAAGATTATGGGTGGCTTAGACTTTTACAAAGGCTGAGATACACATTTTCCTAGTCTTTAAATTGTACTCTTACCAGGCAGGGCCTACTCGAACCTTGTGGGTTAACATGCTGGCATTAAAGGAAGATTACACCATAAATAAAACATAGGCCATCACTGCTAATGACATACAACTGTATGGGTACCAAACAGCCTGGGACAAGCTATTAATAGACTAAAATGGCCGCTCCCAGTATCTCCATTTCTTGTGTGTTAGGATCGGTTTAAACAGTAATTATACTTCTTGTATGAAGGTTGGCAGTGGTGGAAACTTGGGTTCAAGTAGAGAATACTGTACGAAACTATTTGGGCCAATGTTTTATTCATGGTCTAATTGACCTTTAACTGCTTGATGCTTCTTAGAACTATTCGGGCTCGATTCCCGGCTGGAGCATGTGAGAAAGTTGCCAGTGGTTTGTGGTAGTGTGGTGGTTTTCGCCGGCTACTCCGGTTTTCACTTCTACTTCTAATCTTGGCAGAGAAAGTGACGATGATCGATATTCAAAATTACTCATCAGACATCAAGGGGTGGCTAGCGTGGTCATTATATTTATCTTTTCGGGTTAGGTGTTGGAGATTGGGGGTGGGGGGGATTAGGGAGGGGTTTTGTCGGAGTATAACCAAAAGTGATAGGCGCCATCTATGGACCACTGGCATAACTACCTTGGTTTAGAAATTATCTGGTTCTAAATAGTTCCTACTCTTCTACCGAAATACTCCGATAGCCTCATTATGTCTTTGATCACGTTAAGGATTATTATGTCAAAAGTTCCATTTTCTGATTGTATGCTCCTGTCCCACTATTCTGGCTCCCACAACCTACTTTATAAACCACCCGCACTAGAGCACTCCTTTAACTACATGAACTATATATTTATATGTATGCCCTACACCCCTATACGACCGTCCTTAACATGATCGTTAAAGGGCAATTACACCATGAATAAAACATAGGCCCAGATAGTTTCTTAAAGTACTTAACTCCAAGTTCCCACCACTGCCAACCTTCATGCAAGAAGTATATTGCTGTTTAAACACATCCTTACACACAAGAAATAGAGGTACTAGGAGCGACCATTTTAGTAAATTAATAGCATATCTCAGGCTGTTTGTTACCCATATGCCATTAGCAGCTACCGTACTGCTTATACTCTAAGAAACTATTTGGGCCTACGTTTTATTCATGATGTAATTGTCCTTTAAAACAATGATATCTTACAGCGAGTATTTTTGCAGTAATAGCTCTGTTCACATTCAATAATAATAATAATAATAATAATAATAATAATAATAATAATAATAATAATAATAATAATAATAATAACAATAATGATGATGATGATAATAATAATAATAATAATAATAATAATAATAATAATAATAATAATAATAATAGTAATAACAATAGTAATAACAATATACTATCTCATATTGTAGTTTAAAAAATAGTTTCGTTTGTCATAACCTTTCTGCCATTTTAAGACTGAATCGTGAATAGTCAGTTGCTAACCACGGTGCCAATGGAAGGTCGCCACCAAATCCCAAGTCACTGGCAACTTTCCCACGTGTCGGGAGCGCCATTCAGACACAGGCAGTGGTCAGAGAGAGCGAGCAGTCACTGTCAACAAGTTTGATCCCTTCGCTATCAGTGCAGGCTCAGGTATTAGAGGGTCATTTAGGGTTAAGGGGTTGACCTAGGGTGCATGTCAAACTATTTGAACATGATTTTAACATTTTGATACAAGTTCTAATGCAAATTTCGAAGAGAGTTCTTGTGAAGAGCACTGCAGTCCATGATACACTGCTCAGAGCTAGGGGACAGGAAGTGGCTGCCACTCAATGAGTCACAGCTGATAGCAATTGGAGAACATGGCTGCTAGCAGGGGCTACCAGAGCCTGGGCAGGCTGATGGCAATATGCAAAATTCTGCCCTCATGGGATCACTGAGAGAAAAAGGAGGACATCATCCTATTTTTGTAGTGTATTACTTTCATATAAGCCAATATGTATGTGAGGCTTCAGTTTCCCTTTAAGTAACCTTTTGAAAGCAGTCAGCAAATCAACTGCACGGATCTATTTCATCCAGCACTGTACGGTATATTCTTCACGTTTCTATACACGATTATCGTCTTCATCTCCTAGACGTGCCCTCATGTCTAACGAAAATCACGCCACCGTAAGTATGTGTTCGGTTTGATTGCCATACTACGATGGACCAAGTGTGAAAGAGAAAACATTTAAATATATTTTTTTCACCAACGTATTTTTGGGGGAGAAAATATATTTAAATATATTTTCACCACCGAATTTTGGGGGGAGAAAATATATTCAAATATATTTTTCCCAACAAAATACGGTGGTGAAAATATATTTAAATATATTTTCTCCCCCCAAAATACGGTGGTGAATAAATATATTTAAATATTTTCTCTTTCACACTTGGTCCATCGTACCATACCCACATCAAGGGACCTTTGGGTCAGGAACATATAGATGTGAATATGGGCCCTGGGACCGGTGTGTGTATACGTTTTTCAGAGTTGTGGGAACACCTCCAAAACTAAAATGATGGTGGTCACTGAAGCATGGTTGCGTTGTGAGATCGATCTCACTACCTTTTTACAAATATCTTTCTTTTTATGGTCTAATTTATGAGGGCTAGGTTAAGGTTAAGGTTTAGTGTTAGGTTAGGGGACTATCATCTCAAAACACGCCCAAATAAAAAAAAGATTGATTTATAATGGGAAAGGAATGGAACGATCTCACAAATCAGAATTATAGAGGTGTGTGTGTGTGTTAGAGAGAGAGAGAGAGAGAGAGAGAGAGAGAGAGAGAGGAGAGAGAGAGAGAGAGAGAGAGAGAGAGAGAGAGAGAGCGCGTTTACGAATGTTTTCAACAATATGTAGCACTACCCCTTACGTGTTATGACGGCATATACGGTTTAGAATATCTGTGTGTTCAAGATGTTATTAGCATTGGAACCTTATATCAACCTGAGAGTAACATATTAATTGATTAGCCTAAAGGATTACATTTCTGTCTATGCTGTAGAAAGAAGACCTTTTCTAACTCTTATGTTAGAAACAAGGTAATGATTACACCCAGTTCATTTGTTTGTGTGGAATGTAGTATATATGTATTGGTACTTCATGTTAGTATACATGATGTGATATTTAAAGATGATATGTAAGATAAGTGTATATATGTGAAATAAAGATCCGACCACACATTTGCGTAATATGACATGACTTTGCACTTTGCTGTACGTATACAGTGTATTATACGTGTATGTGTACAATGCAGTTTCCGCTATATATTGAAGTATCGTATTTTATTTTATTGACTGTCGTTCAAAAGAGATAAGGCATACATATACAAAATATTGCAGAAAAACAGAACATATAGAATGAAACAGGACACAATATCGAAACGATAAGCATTACAGCAAAAATGATCACTGCCACCAATAGTGTTAATGTAAACTAAACCTGCCAGGGGAGAGTATACGTATATGTCTAATAGCAGTATTATACAGTGGCACCTATACAGCTCCATGAACGTATGTCTAATTTTGATGTGTTTGTGTGTGTCTTGCAGTCCACGTATGTCTAATTTGAGTGTGTTATGTGTGTTTCGCAGTCACCGAAACTACTTTGAATTTTGCTGTACGTATACAATGTATTACACGTTTACTGGGCAGGTTCCACTGTATATATCTTAGAGTTATTATACAGATCACCTGTTGAGATCACTGTACATGCACATATGTCTAATTTGATTGTTTTGGTACGTCTTGCAGTCGCTGCCTAAGAATGCTGCTCTTATGTAACTTGGCACCTCTAAAGATCTGTGTACGTATTTCAATTTTGATTGTGTTTTTGTATGTCTTTCAGTCTCCACGTAAGAATGCTGCCCTGGCGAGCAGCCAGGAGGCGCTGGAGCCGGAGGAGGAGTACTACGAGAGGGGGACGTGGGGCAACTCCGCGGAGTTCATTCTCTCCTGTCTGGGGTACGCCGTGGGACTCGGCAACGTCTGGAGGTTCCCCTACATGTGCTGGAGCAATGGCGGGGGTAAGTTGACGGATTTAGAATTTATTTCTTCTTTCTTTTTTTTAAATTCTCAAAGAGATGATTTTTATTGCATCTATAAGTACATAGGTGTCACTGTAAGAATTTAGAAATTGGATATTCGATTTTCGTCACCTTTTCTGTCATACTGAGCACTGCTGGCCCAGCACAGCCAAACCGAGCAACTTAGCTTAGATACCCGATATGAGGCTAAGTTGTGTCAATCCAGTTCTAAATGCATTGTACAGTACATTGCATACTGTATTATGAATTATACAGTAGATTTCATACTGTGCAGTGCAATGTTTAAAATATATTTCATAATGGAAGTGCGGTGTACAGTACATGACGTACATGGATGGTTTTCCCTCGGGCCCCGCCCTCGGGAAAACCATCCTCCCTCGGGGAAACATTCCGTCATGTTACCCACACTGGCATGACATATTTGTATACTGTATAGTGCTTTGTATCTTGCATTGCATATTGCACATTTCACAGTGTACATTTCAAATCACGCAGTTCATTGGATAGCATACACTCCTTTGCAGATTGCACAGCATCTGATAATAAAAGCATCATGTTAGTCGTATATCTTTGATAAGTAAAACCACTCTTTTTTATGTATATCTATTTTTAGTTTACTTTTGTTTCTTATTACCCTTAACTACCAAAGTTCTAGTTCCTTAGTTCCTTGTATGTGTTATCATTATTATTATCATTATTATTATTATTATTATTATTATTATTATTATTATTATTATTATTATTATTATTATTATTATTATTATTATTATTTCATCTCTGTTTACCTATAATTTCGTGTATATGTATGATTTTGTAACTAAAAGCTACAGCAAATAAACACAGTACTACATGGATAGTGTGTAGTGTACATGTATTGCACAGTGTACAGCCCATTTCACACCCTACAGTAAATTCCATAGTGCTCAGTACAATTAAAAGAATACAGTAAGAATATAGTACATCTCACACCCTGCAATGCAATGCGTAGTGTACAGTACATTCCATACCCTGCAATGCGTAGTGTACAGTACATTGCGCACTCTTCGGTTAATTGCAGTGTTCAGTTTAAAGAGTCCAGAAAAGTGACGATAAGACAGATGTCAACATTTAAAACGTTTATGTAGTACTGGAAATATGTTCAAGTGGTCTTACTAAAAGCATGATGACAAAACACAAGCCCAAGTATTATTTCCTATTCGATGGTGTTACCCCATGTCATGGGAGAGTATAGCCTGCCTCCCAGGCCACATTTAAATGTCTTTCATTGTGGATAGATGGCACTGAAGTATACTAGGAGGTCAGTTGGAAATATCAACACCAATCTCCCTCGTGTGGCCATTGTGTGAACTAAATGGCCAACAGTAGGCTACAAGTCCCTATCTGGTATAGGTGCAGACTTCTATATAAAATAAAGTAAAACCATAATATAGCCTTGTAGCTTGGCTAGGGAGAGTAGTGTATTTCAGAACTGCTACTCCGGGCTTACGACCAACCTGAACTCTATTGTTAATCTCATATCTTTTGTTTGACTATGCAGAGGCTTGTATGCGCATACACCGTTATGATGTTTGCTTTGAAGACGTAGATTTAGTCAATTGCCACTCCAGAACACACGTGCAGTGAAAGCATCAAGGTCGACTAGCTGCTGTGTGCTAATTCTTATTCCAGTCATGCATGAGGTTACCCAAAGGGGTCTTACAATCTCGTCGATACTGTATAATGCCAAAGGCAATTTAAAGAAAATACAACTTACAACTCTCCTTCAAATATTTTGAGAATACATGCTCCATACCTAAGTTATCACCATAAGTATCATATAACCAGACGATTATTTTCGACTGGAATTCCAAATATGTTTACCTTAGGTCTTGCCGCCAGACGAGTGGCTGTTTCACGATGTGATCGAGACAATAGCCCAGTGTTCAATAAAGAATCTTCGGCCTTGGGTTAACAGAGAAAAAGCATAATGTAGCTCAAGGATGAAACTACGCTAGCTATAGAAGTGTTAACCACTTCATTTCCTAAGCACCCCTAAAAGTTCGTCTGGAGCTAAGGTACTTATGAGGATGATTTGGATGTAAAACTAGTATTTAAAAATTATTTGAACAAAATTCGTTAGTTCTATCCTGATTGATAGTTTCGTTTAAATGATTTCCAATTGATGCCTCGATCAGAAAGATATTATCAAGACAATCAGGTATCTTGGGACAATACAGACATTAAATTTGAATACAGGTTTGCACTTTGTTACAAATGTCTTTAATTAGCCTTTAAATGTCATTTTTCCAACAACTTTCAAAATGGTCATAATGATATTTTCATTTTCATTATGATTCGCTATCTACACATATCAATTTAGTTGTTTGAAAACGCCCCCCAGGAGTTGTGGTGACTGAATGAAATGTACACCGTCGGAATGCGGTGAGGCATCATGTCATTTACAACCCCCTCATGTGGCAATTCTGTGAACTAAAATGCCAACAGTAGGCCACAAGCCCCTATATTATATAGGTGCCGGCATATATTGACATACAAAAAAGTCAAATACAGTAAAGCCTAGTAGCTAGGCTAGTCATTGACTGGGTATCATCCTTAAGACTAGACCAGGGGTCCTAAGTATACAGCTTTGCTCATAGAGCTTAAATGTACTTGTGGTTAGTAAGTCCATTGTTAACCCTTTGTATTCTTAACCCTGCCAATGCTAAGGCTGCTTTCGTCCAAAGCATAAGGACGCAAACACATCTAGACCCTCTTATGCTGGTACTCATTGCATAGCACTCGCTGGGTACTGTCAAATGAATACCCATGTGGCAGGGTTTCAGTAATTTTTCATGTTTTTTGCATCATTTTGTTTCGGCCAAATTAGCCACCAGTAGCATAATGGTTAAACACCTCGCAAGCCCTACATACCGGTACTGTTTTATACTTGTGGACTTTGGTTCCAATTCTCCTTGGGGACACTTTCTTTATCATGTTGATGCGTTATATAAATCTTAATGATTTTTAATATTTTTCTTTTGCAGGTGCCTTCCTTATACCCTACTTGATTATGTTGATGTTTGTTGGTATGCCGGTCTTCTTCATAGAACTCCTAATGGGCCAGTATGCTGCCGAAGGTCCCATGACTGTGTTTTCCTGCGCTCCGCTCTTCCAAGGTACGTTATCACTAATTCCTTATACCCTCCTCCCTCACCCCTAACCTCACCCCCCCCCCCCTGGTGGGATAGTGACACACTAGGCCAGTAGGCCGAGGGTCCCATGACTGTGTTTTCCTACGCTCCTCTCTTCCAAGGTAAGTTATCACTAATTCCTTATACCCTCCTCCCACACCCCTAACCTCACCCCCCCCCCCCCCTGGTGGGATAGTGACACACTAGCCCAGTATGCCGCTGAGGGACCAATGACTTTATTTTCCTGCGCTCCGCTCTTCCAAGGTAAGTTATCACTAATTCCTTATACCCTCCTCCCACACCCCTAACCTCACCCCCCCCCTGGTGGGATAGTGACACACTAGCCCAGTATGCCGCTGAGGGACCAATGACTTTATTTTCCTGCGCTCCGCTCTTCCAAGGTAAGTTATCACTAATTCCTTATACCCTCCTCCCTCACCCCTAACCTCACCCCCCCCCCCCCCCCCCCCCTGGCGGGATAGTGACACACTAGGTCAGTATGCCGCCGAGGGTCCCATGACTGTGTTTTCCTGCGCTCCACTCTTCCAAGGTAAATCATCACGTATACCTTATTTCCTTATACCCTCCTATATACAACCCCCCCCCCCCCTGGTGGGAAAGTGACACACTAGGCCAGTATGCTGCCGAGGGTCCCATGACTGTGTTTTCCTGCGCTCCGCTCTTCCAATGTAGGTTATCACCAAACATTCGTATACATGTTAATAGGTTGATGTGAGGAAATGGCAGCAATGCTGGATTGCTACTGTGTACAAGTATAAACAGAATACCTGATAATTTTGAATGAAAATAATTGGAAGTACATATATATTCTTTAATGACTGTTGCAAAACTACAAAAAGTCAATTCATTTAGAAGAATAAAAACAATGCAAGGAAATCAAAAATGAATTGATCTGAATTTTATCTCAACAAGTTGACCCATGGATCTAGTTTCAACGGAAAATGTAATGAATCACTGTAGATTACATGCATATTGCAAACTGTCAAAAGGGATTAAATTAGTGCTAGTTTTCAATTGTATTTTGATGGTTTGTTTGAGTTATATTTCCTCTTGCAGGTGTCGGGATGGGCATGGTCATTATCTCGTTCTTCGGCAGTATCTACTACAACATGATCATCGCCTGGGCTCTCTACTACATGTTCGGATCTTTCACCTCCAAACTGCCCTGGGACGGCTGCGGGAAAGACTTCAACACAGAATGTAAGTAGGGTTGATTAGGGTATGGTTCCTGGAAGGTTAGAAATGGACGGGTTAGAATGATAATACTATCATATACTATATATATATATATATATATATATATATATATATATATATATATATATATATATATATATATATATATATATATATATATATATATATATATATATATATATATATATATATATGTATATTCTCCTAATTTATTGGTTATATTGTTATATTGATTTCATGTATTTAGCATTGAATGTGTTGGTTCCATAATCAATGCTTTTTTGGCGTTTTAAATCTATAGCTGTATGTTTATATATATATATATAGACCGTGCGCACTTGTAACATAACGTCATATAACAGTCATAGTCACAAATATACTGGTGATTATCTTTCAGACTGCTATAACAAAGTGGAGGCGTTGCCCTGTGAACAAAGCAATGGCACGTGGTTCAACCAGACGTGTTACAATCAGACTTTTGTCCAGGAGAGGAACCTGTCCTACTTCCTGGCTGCCATGAAGGAAAAACAGGTGTCTTCTCCTGAGGAGTATTTTAAGTAAGTATATTCCTAGGTGTGATGAAATTGATTTTGCTCTAAAACCATTAATACTGTAAATTTGGAAAAGATTCCGTTTTTTGCGTTTAGCCTCGAGCGCAAAATTATAATTCGCAATGATTAGTGCTATAAGTGGATAGCTGGCACTCCACGTTGCGACCAATTCGCAAAGTTAAAAAACGTAAAAATCGATTTTCTGTAAATTCACAAAATTTATTCTACACAATCTTTTCTGAATCTAAAGTACTCACGGTAGCCAAAAGAGCCTGACAATCTTGATGAAATCCTGCAAGAAAATGCCAATTGTCCTGCATATTGAAAGAAGTAGTGTTACACAGAACATTATCAACAACTTCTCTTCAAATCTTGCTTGATTTCTAAACCTATTAACCAAAGTATCATAGATCCAGACGATAGGTATAAATGGATTAAAATTTCATTTGTACATGCAAGCGTCTTCTCCAATAATTGAGTAAGTAAAGGCATTGCTCCCATTTCTACACCGCCTAAAGTCCAGTGTTCAATTCTGACTCAAGGCAAATAAATGCAACATTCAAGGGTTTTTGCCGAAACTGTGAGAGGTCCAAACTGCACTTGTAAATAGA
>OZ012695.1:14341083-14353583 GCA_963942565.1 Maea johnstoni
GTTTAAAGTATCATAGATGCAGACTATGTTTTTAAGAGAAACTACAGCATGAATGGTTAAGGTGGATCCAGCACCTAGGACATTTCCGACATTAGCTAGCATTTCCTTCATTTACAGCTTGTATTGGATTGTGACACCCAGTGCACTATATATTTTCCTGAAAGAAGACCTCTTTAGCTACCTTTCAATGCTACTTTGATTTATCTTGTCTTAAAGTTCAGTTTTATTGAGAAAAAGTAAAATGTTATTTTTCTCAATTAAATCACTTACAGCCCGCATCAGCGGGTCAGAACGCAAACTTAACTTGGATGGATTACAAGCTAATATATGTACCTAGAAAAGGGTACACATGTGGCTGCCCACGTATTTAGTGCAGGGATCAAATATCGGCACTGTATAGCCATTACCTACCTAACATCTCAAGAAGGTAAAACTCCAACAAGTGATCCATTCCAGACGGTTCGCAGAACCCCCCTTATGGCTTAAGAACGGAAGACTCCCACAGGTGATCTCTACCAGACAATGGGAAGACCCCCCCCCCCCCTTGTGGCTTAAACAATCATTATAAAAGGGTTCGGATATTAGCAAGATAGGCTAATCACTTCACCCACAGCAAAACACGTCACCTGTCACTCATCACCTCGTGTAATCCTCGTAGTTCCCCGGAGCCGCACTAAAAAATAACTTCCTTACCAATTTAGTAACTTTTTGTACCGTTTTTATGAAATTCTACCAAAAATACCTAATTCGCAGATTTTAACCATATATAGTTCTAAGACTAACCTGCTGACCTGCTATTTTCTTTATGTCGTCTTGTTAATAGCATTGCGTAGATGTTTTAGACATATTTTGAAGTATTTTCAATTCCCTAGCCATTGTCAAAAGTATCATAGATCCAGACGATGATTGTGATAGAAACTCTTAGGCATGAATTGGTTAAGTGATTTGTTTGCCACGTGTTTCTTCTTGACAGATTACTTTTTCCAAGCGAAATGATGCATGCAGTACATACATTTCATGCCTTCACCAGTCGACCGGACGTCTTCCAGTACCTGTTTGTTCAAACACCCATGGAAAACATGTCAGAAAATAAGCCAAGCGCACCTTTGGCCAACGTACTTGTAGCTTGTGAGGTGAAGCGACGTTCAGTTGTAAGGTCATCCAAGCATCCATACCAAGGAAATATGATGGCAATCGCGCAGTCGTCTATCATGCCCGGGCTGCCCACGCATTTAGTGCAGGGATCAAATATCGGCACTGTATAGCAATTACCTACATAACATCTCAAGAGAGTAAAACTCCAACAAGTGATCAATTCCTGACGGTTCGCAGAACTCCCCTTATGGCTTAAGAACGGAAGACTCCCAAAGGTGACCTCTACCAGATAGTTGACAGAACCCCCCTTGTGGCTTAAACACTCACTATAAAAGGGTTTGGATATCAAGGTCCTATTTCGGTCATTTGCAGGTTTTTTGTATCATATTGTATAGGCCAAATTAGCCACCATCAGCATAAGGATTAAGACAGGAAAACCCCCCACAGGTGATCCCGACCAGACAATGGGAAGACCTCTCCTTGCGGCTTAAACAATCACTATAAAAGGGTTTGGATATCAGCGGCATAAGCTAATCACTTAACCCACAGCAAACCATCACTTGTCACTCATCACCTCGTGTATTTCTTCCAGTTCCCCGGAGCCGCACTAGAAATAACTTCCTTACGTCCCAACTGATTACATCTTGCAATATATTTGATGAAGATGCCCTCGTGTTAATTAATATCCTTTGTAATTAGATACCTTGATGTTGCCAATATTGGGTAGTCAAAGGTCCCCTGGCATCCCATCAGCTTCCACCTACATGCCCAACAGATTGTGTTCTTTTCTAGGGCCAATCTAGTTTATTTATAGTAGATGCACAAAGGCAATTGGCGGAACAGATTTTTAGCTGTCTCCCTCTAGCGGCAATTATAAAAACTAAAGAGAATTCCTCTTAACTCATTCACACTCAAAGCAGTGAACACGAGGGGCATGTGAGAATGTTGCCGGTGACTTTCTGTTAGGCGGTGGTTTTCGCCGGGTGCCCCGGTTTCATCTACCGGTTACAACTGGCTAGTCAGGACTTAGCCACAAGATGGCAGAAAAAAAGTGACGAAAACGAACTTCCTAAAAGCAGCCAAAACAGGCCTGCCCACTTTCCAAATACTTTTTTAACACGAACATTTTTGTGAAAAATGTTAGAAGGAGAAATGTTTAGTAAAAGCCAGACAACAACCCTCCTTCAAATATTTCGTGAACTTTCGCTTCATTCCTAAGTTATTTCTAAATGAATGGGAGTAGAAGATGATACTTTCAGTACTGACTCTGAGTGAGTATGGGTTGAATGATTGCTAGATGTTTAAAAAAGGAACGTACGTGTGTATCGCAAAGTCGATAATCAATTACTAGTAATCGTTTAATGGAACCTTTTCAATGTTATCGTTATACATATTATACCTTCTGGAAATTCATCCTAACGCTAAGTGCGCATTCCTAAGTGTTGTTATTTTAATTCAACAAATCACTTAATAGAACCTTTTCAATGTTATCATATTACATACTGAACTTGTTAAAATTTTTCTCTAGCGCTATTTAGATATTCAAATGTTGTTCTTCTTTTCATAATGTCTGCAACTACATTGATTTATCTTGCCATCTACTTGCAAATCATGTTAATGTATAGCAATGATTACGGTTCTTTGTAGAATTCAATATTTTGTAAAATTCAAATGTGTTATACACCATTATGATATTACTATTTGAGAAAGCTTTTATCTTATGAAATATTCTACAAATGGATTTTCGAAAGCATTTCTCACATTTATCTTTGCATTTAGTTAATTTTCCATCCCCTTTCCATCACCGTTTTTCAACAATTGCATGAAAAACTTAACTCATGTTTAAAACTTGAAATGCTTGCATTTACAGTTAGTACTCATTTCAATTCAAGATATGATTGATTGAATTGTGTTTCTTATATATATGTATATATATATATATATATATATATATATATATATATATATATATATATATATATATATATATATATATATATATATATATATATATATATATATATATATATATAAATATATATATATATATATATATATATTTTTTTATATATATATATATATATATATATATATATATATATATATATATATATATATATATATATATATATATATATATATATATATATATAAATATATATATATATATATATATATATATATATATATATATATATATATATATTATATATATATATATATATATATAAACATATATATACATATATGCATATATACATATATATATATATATATATATATATATATATATATATATATATATATATATATATATATATATATATATATATATATATATATATATATATATATATATTTATGTATATATATATGTAGACACATACATACATACACACATAAATACATGTATGTATGTATGTATGTATGTATGTATGTATATATGTGTGCATGCAGTTTACCAGATCAAGTTTGAAATTAACCTGCTGAATAATAGAATGTTGAGGTACTTACTCATCAAATGGTACAATAAGGATTTTACCAAACAACCATACTAAGATACAAAAGCAAATCACAGGCGTACCAAGTAAAACATTTATTAAAACTTCGAACGTGAACATTACAACGTATTTTCCATTGTTCAATGCGCGATTTCATGAATTACTGTTTGCACAATCTAGTTTCATAGTATTATTCTTTCTATTGTGTAAACAATGAACATCCAGTACAATATTTTCCACACCTCATACCCATCAATTCTGCGTACAGTTGTCGCGTGTATGATACTGCTTTATTATATCCCCATGAACTCAAAGTGTACTGGTTGGTGACAGCAAAATTCACTTTCATTCCAATACAAACAGGCTTGGCAGGGAGTGTGTATTCATAAATAGATAGATTCAATATAGCTCTCCGCCTGCCATCCACCCGTCCTTTGAAATGCTTGCTGTGCTCATCCCCAAATTGATTTGGTACAGTTGACTTAGGGACAGCTTTGAGACGATGCCGCGTTTTTGTGCTATCGGGGATTCACATGTGAGAGGGAACGCTTATCCACCTAAGGAATGTGTCAATTGCGGAATGTGTGAATTGCGAATGTGTGAATTTCTTCTTTAGACTTCCACACTCCCAGTGCCTTGGCTGTTTGACAAATATCGACAAATTTCAAAAGTTAGCATTCTGTTAACCCATTGATACTTAAGAGTTCCTTAAGAAATTGTCGTCTGGAACGTTATTACTTTTGGCAATCTATTTGTACTTGAGAATGATTCTAGAAAATATTTGAAAGAGGGCCGTTTGACAAATATCGAGAAATTTGAAAAGTTAGCATTATTTTTAACCCATTAATGCTTAAGACTTTTTTCAGAACTTGTCGTCTGGAACTACGATACTTCTGGCAATATCTTTGCAATTGAGAATGATTTTACAAAATATTTGAAGGAGAGCTGGTTGCAATATATCGACAAATTTGAAAAGTTAGAATTATTGTTAAGCCATTAATGCTTAAGACTTCCTCAAGAACTTGTCGTCTTGAACTATAATACTTTTGACAATATCCTTGCAATTGAGAATGATTTTACAAAATATTTGAAGGAGAGCTGTTCGTTATAATTTCATTAACATTTCTCCATCAAATATTTAATTAACGATGCTTTTGAATGCAAGATTTCATCAAAATTGTCAGGTTGGTTTTGGCCGCTGCGAGCATTTACGGGATAATACAAAAAATACAGTTTTCATTCGCCACTGATCTGAGCTTATATTGACACTATGGCATATTAACACTAGTATTTTCACCAGGTCACCATGACCCTTTATCCTAACTTCCTGGTATGGCAGCTAATGGTTGCCTATAGCCATCCCTTCATTTCCACACG
Source organism: Maea johnstoni (assembly GCA_963942565.1). Lineage (NCBI taxonomy): Eukaryota > Metazoa > Annelida > Polychaeta > Spionida > Magelonidae > Maea > Maea johnstoni. The sequence continues at coordinate 14,346,057 of OZ012695.1, forward strand.
CATATTTGCACTTTGGGGCCTCTAACACTATTTCCTAATTTGCTACTCATCCATGTTCTTTGCTGGTATATCAAACATTTTGTTGTCTAAACTTATTTTCATAATTTATTACGTTCTACAGGGAAACCAGATCATCAGACAGGTGATTGTGTATGCTAATAACTTAACTTTTTTGAAGATGGCAACCCAATCATGGGACGAAAACAAGAACAAGCGATTCGATAGGTGGTTTTGTATGTCAACTTGTATAATTAATTCAAAACAGGGCAAGGTGATCATGTGACGATATCACGTGATTCGACAGATAGCGTTTTATGCAAATTGTCATTATTTTTCAAATAAGAGCAACCAAATAACGAAGTGATAGCAGGTAATTCGACAGGTGATTTTGTATTCAAATCTTTTACGACTTTTTCCAAACCAGAGTAACAAGATAACGCGATGATATCACGTGATTAGACACGTGATTTGTCCATGCTAATTTTTATAGTTCATTCCAATCAGGGCAACAAGGTCACAAGATAATGCGATGACATCACGTGATTCGTCAGGTGACTTTTACCACCTTTCCAAACCAGAGTAACAAGATTTCGACACGTGATATTTTTAGATGCTAATTATCATAATTTATTCCAACCAGGTCACATGGTGTTAAAATGTCCAGGCTCTAAGAAGAACACCTTCCAGTTGTTTCTCCATAGGGTATAGCACAGTTGGGGTAGCGTTCGCAGCACTCTGCCGAGGTCTTGCACGGGTAGCCGTACCAGCAGTCGATGCAGACATGCGCAGACTGGTCACAGATATTGTAGACGCGACAGCAGTCGTCATTTCGCTCACACGTCTGTTGGTAGCACTCGCCATGGTTGGGCAGGAACAGCCAGGGCTTCCTCCTGTGAAGTTTGGAAAAGTAAAATCTAAAGCAGAGGTTATACATGTAGGCCGTGCGCCAAGAAATGACAATCATAACTACATACATACATACATACATACATACATACATACATACATACATACACACAAAGAAATACACTTGCATGCATGATTACCAATATACCAGGTACACACACATATATATATATATATATATATATATATATATATATATATATATATATATATATATATATATATATATATATATATGTTTATATATATATATATATATATATATATATATATATATATATATGTATATACATATATATATATATATATATACATATATATATATATATATATATATATATATATATATATATATATATATATATATATATATATATATATATATATATATATATATATATATATATATATATATAAATATTATATCATACATGCACATACGCCCGGAGAGAGAGAGAGAGAGAGAGAGAGAGAGAGAGAGAGAGAGAGAGAGAGAGAGAGAGAGAGAGAGAGAGAGAGAGAGAGAGATTAAAGAAAAATATTGAGATTTCTTTGGACTTGTACCTGAATTATAAAGTCATGCGATGTTATTTGGCAAACTTCTTCATATCTTCAGCCAGCATAGCAACAAAGTTCTCAAAACATTCTCTCCAAGTAATATCGTGTACTTGTTAGATACGTGCATATATTTGGATATTACCATTCGTTTGATTGAGCTCGAGTATTGAAAGAAGACTTACATGTATAAACTAGGACTGTCATTGACATCCATTTTTTTTCGATTCGATCATTGACATTTTATTTTTCGATTCCGATTATTTCGATTCGATTTTGAAGAACTGCACTGATAGAATATTCTCACATGTTCCACACTATTTTTGTGGCCAGGATCCTATGATTCTCACAATGCAAACACAATGAAAGTTTTCTCAATACTTTTTGATTGAATACTTGAGTTTCTCTTCAAAATTCTGATTAGTGTTGGCTAAAAATGGCAAAAGAATGGTGTAAAAGGCTGAAAAAGATAATCGATTAATTGACAAAATAATTGGCATAATATTTTTTTCGATTAATTGGAAAACTTTTTTCGATCGATCGATACTTGTCATATCAATGACGGTCCTAGTATAAACATATTTAAAAGTAGTAGTTAAGACACTTTGAGATTACCTATATAAAGAAATAACGACACTTTTCGTTTGCACACCTTTATAGATAAAACATTGTGGATCATTATTAATGCATAATATAAATAACAGCCCTACCATTACAGAAAGTATGATACGTATGTGTTAATTAAAAGGTGTGCATGTGTTTTGTGCATTGACTACTAGTATTTGTAGTTGAGTAATACTTTCTAGAATGTTCTAGAAAGGTGTAATCTTTTCTGGAAAGTTCTTTCGTAGGATCTTACTATTTACTTCAACAAATCTTACCATATATCTAAAATACTACTCATGACAACATTAACTAGAATAACGGATGTGAAACAAACGTCTATGCACCTAGTATGACAACAGATCAACTCAAACCAAACAAATTACAATATCGCTAAAACCAATTCAATTGTTAACAATTTATACAGCAGGTCACATTCCAAAACACCAGACACTGATATTCGTTATCCACACAAAAGGAGAATACTTCTAATCTGAACATTTGGCCCACATTTGAATTCTTTTAGAAACAACGTATATGAAGTGCAATGTGAATATCCATCAAAGAATGAATGAACATTCCTATTGGACATTAAATGATATGCGTCTTTGAATATTGTGGTTGGAATAGAAAGCGTGTCATATCAAATATTAATATTATGATAACAGGAGCTTTTTTCCTGAAAGAGTTCACCTTTTTGTCAGGTTTTCTTGCTATTGTGAGCGTTTATGTGTTAATCGTTGTATCTTCATTATTGTTAACGTGTCATTGTAATGCACCAGTCAATTGAATCCCCGGGAGGGGGGGGGGGGCGGGAAATGGCCGGGCGATGCCGGGCTTATCCTGTTTAGTACACCAAAATGCTGCCCCGCAGGGTGGGGACATAACTAACTAGTAGAGCGACGATAGAGGCCGGGGCACGGGGGCGGGGATAGTGAATAGTACCACCCAAATCCTCCTCATGCCAAAATCCTATTTACTTGTTTATGATTAGCCCAATTAATCTGCCGCCTAGCAGTGGATAGACAAATGGTATGAGATATTGTCATAATGATACGACCGGCACTGAATGTGGCTAGTATAAAATAATCTTTTTTTATATAAATACAAGCCCTGCGGGGAGTCTGCTGGCAGTTAAATTGCACTCAGAGAATGGAGTTATATCCAAAGGAAAATATGAAATATTAATATCACTGATTCTTCAGTGGCAAGACAATCCTAGACAAACGATGCGATACCAATTATCTTAAATCATTGGTTAATGCAGGTGGTTAATATGGGCTAACAGTCAAACATGATGCTCTGGACATGTCAAAGCCTTCACAGTAGTCACAAATAGGCCCTACCATCCAGGTGCATGTAATATCTGCCTAATAAAGGCATACTTTGGGCTAATTTCAAATGGTGAAAATGCAAAAATAAAAACAAAACAACAACTATTGATTTATAAATTTGTACTTGTACTGGAAAGTACCCGCCCTGCTATTCTCCACAAACTCTGGTCATTCAGTAAAATTTACATATTTGTTCGTAATTTCATAACACTGCGAGTATTCTCGAGGGTAGGGTAGTGAAGGTATCGCAGTGTACACGAACTACGATCTTGCAGTTGGTAGACCCTGCCTGTGCTGCCGCTCAGGAACACGTTGAGACAAGAATTTGAAATTTTCATTTTTTGTCATTTTTTTCTGCGAAATTGCGGCTAGGGCGTATTTCGGCAGTTGTAACAGGTGGAGGAATTAGAGAAGTCCTTTTTTTTTTCGTTTGGCAATTCTTTTAATGAAACTATGAGAATTCTCGAGGGTAGGGTAGTGAAGGTATCGCATTCTACACGAACTGCGATCTTGCAGTTGGTAGACCCTGCCTGTGCTGCCGCTCAGGAACACGTTGAGACCAGAATTTGGAATTTTCATTTTTTTCATTTTTTTCTGCGAAATTGCGGCTAGGGCGTATTTCGGCAGTTGTAACAGGTGGATGGATAAGAGAAATCCTTTTTTTTCGGTTGGCAATTCTTTTAATGAAACTATGAGTATTCTCGAGGGTAGGGTCAGTGAAGGTATCGCATTCTACACGAACTGCGATCTTGCAGTTGGTAGACCCTGCCTGTGCTGCCGCTCAGGAACACGTTGAGACAAGAATTTGGAATTTTCATTTTTTGTCAGTTTTTTCTGCCAAATTGCGGCTAGGGCATATTTCGGCAGTTGTAACAGGTTGAAGAATTAGAGAAATCCTTCTTTTTCGTTTGGCAATTCTTATAATGAAATAAATATTAGAGAACACATATATACCTGCGACCACACACTTGGCTAGCTAACTTATGTACCAAAAGTCAAAAAGCTCGGCTAACAGATATGACATTGATAAATGAGATGTTAAACCGGCTGAAGCACATGTCATTTGCAGTCGTCCTAGTTATTCTCCACGAACTTTGGTCATTCAGTTAAATTTACATATTTGTTCGTAATTTCTTAATGCTACGAGTATTCTCGGGGTTAGGGTAGTGAAGTTATCCCATGCTAATGCAATCTTGCAGTTGGTAGACCCTGCTTACGCTGCCGCGCAGGAACATGCTAAAACTTAAATTTGGAACTTTCATTTTTGGTCAGTTTTTCTGCCAAGTTGCTGCTAGGGCGCATGTAAGTAGGTGTGGATGGGAAACCAATCTGCCGCTTGGTTTCAAGCCTAAGGCACCAATCTTTCATGCCCCAGCAGGGACTCAAATTCAGACAGGGTTGCGAGACAGATAACAGTCATTGGCAATGCCGTAGTCCATACGGCAGGCCACGGTCAAGGTCAGAGGAGCGTGTCGGGGCGAACCACCGACACACCCTCACCCAAAGTTAGCATTCCCCTCTTACTCCCGATCTGATGACAAATCGAGAGGAAGCCCGGGAGAGCGCAACAAACATCGATTGTGCTTACCCTACTGTCCTAATGATGCTATTTATATAGGTAGATTGGAGTACAGTTATGTGCTTAGTAGTTGACCAAATGTTAACTTTTGCAAGTTTTTTGATCAAATAAAACTGTTCAACTTTAACTTTATCGAAAATGTAAATAATTTATAATATTTCCATTGAAAGAAATATTCTTAATTTTGTCACATTGCCGAATTAGGTACCTTATAGACCTCTGTTGGTGTATTTGCATCTTGTTATGTCGCCGCTCATGGCTATTAATAGAGCACAGTTCCGCATTTGTCATTCGTCGACCGTGATTGGGTCACATTTTCAAAAAATATTTACTTTGCGTATGCCACGATATAAAAACACATTTGAAGTTAGTTAGTGGTATACTATTTTTATCTATCTATTAAAGTGTTGATAACTGTTCTAATGTAATACTTTTGTTGGGAAATGTTAAGAGCTGGTTCTTCATCTCACTTCAAGCATATCTAAAATGACTGGAGAAGAGTCAGCAGGAACCAGTGACTTCTCCTGAAAATGTGTTTTTAATATAGAGGGTAACAAGGAAAAAAAACAAGAATATTAACAAAAACAAACACTGAATCTCGTAAAATTTAGGGGATAACACATTAATTATAATATGTCTACAAAGCAAAGCTTTAAATGCTCGCGAATCTCGAAAATATTTGTGAAATAATCACACAGTATGAGAAGTGATTGACCAAAAATTGATGGCATAGCAATTGCTTAGATTTCAACCTGTCCAGCGTGCAACATAACCACTTGTCCCGTTGCAAGTGAATTCGGCAAAAAAATGGCAATCTGGCCAGCAGAGCAAGACCCTTACTTGCCCTGCTCCGCAAGAAATGTCTTTTGGCCGAGTCCTCGCAATGTAACTCATGATCACCTTAGTTAAACAGGGTGGTGGGACAAGTGGAAGTGCCAGCGTGGGCAAGTAAACTTTAGGGGCAGCTTGCCATGCTCGGCAAGTAATGTTTTGGAACCTGTGTTGCACCCTGCTATCGCAACACCGTCATTTCACAACAGCTTTAAAAGAATTAAATGGCAAGTAGAATGAGTTATAACGGCGGTTATAACATTCTAAACTGCATTAAAGTTGACCCACAGAGATGCAGATAATTTATCTTTTTTAGAGAACACTGCATTGGCAACTTTTCCTGCTACTATAATCATGACATCGCGTGAGCATTTGTTACACTGAGGATTTGGTGCGTGGTTGCGCATGTTGCGTGGTCAGTGGCGGACAAAAGTATGTGCAATGCACTAGTGCGTTCCCTAATCATTCTGCATTAACCTTTAAAGCAGTCACAAAGTTACGACGGGATTGTCTCGCCGTGACGTCATTCTTTCCAAAATTCGGCCGATAGAGGTCGCCGCTTTTGTTTGTACTTTGCAGAAACAAGTTGCGCACAAAACTTGCGCACATCGCAAATTTTCGTCCAAATGGCCTTCGAAACTGTAACTTTTTTCAAGGTATCAGTACATATGCTTATGCCAATCATAACACTTCTTTGCAGAAGGGCTGCACGCGCTATTATATGCCAGAAATAGCTAAAAATGCAATAGCCATTTTAAAATCCAATCATGGTAGCCTGACCAGATAAGAATTGATAGTTTGCATGAGGATGCTTGAAGGCCCTTAATATGATAGTTTTTTTCTAGGATGTTCCTGCATTTGTACAAATCAACACAATAAAAGTTTATTTTCAAATTCATCTATCATATTTCTGATGCCCACATGGATTTAAAATATGGTTTAAAGGGGAACTTGGGGAACATTACAGCAAATGTGCACATAGAGTACCGTCGCGGCCACTCCACTTGTGGAGTGTCACCGGCGAAGGCACACTGTGCTGCCGCTGTGCTTCCTGCCATTCGCTCTCCCCAGAGAACGCTATCTATCAGGCAGGTACTGGCCGTGCAGGTCCTTATCTTTATGGGTCAAATGCAGTCAGCTGTGGCAGTGTAGTAGGGGTGTTACCGCAAGAATAGACAGTCTTAACGATTTCCACTTGCAGTGGAAAATTGAGTATAAAAGCGGTTTTATTGGAAATAACTACAAAAAAGTGGTCTATTTAGGTAAGGAGGTATATGTTACACTGGCTTGCAGCTTAGTATAGGAGTTTAAGCGTGCTCTTGAGGGTGAAAGTTGTAACTAGTGACTTTAAAAAGTTCTATGTGACCATTTCCTGTCATGAAGAACAAATCATAGGTTTATATGAAAGTTCATGAACATAGCTCAACATCTCTCATAAACAGGGAAGCCCTAGAGCTCCACACAAAGAGAAATCTAAAATTGTAATTAGTGAGTAGCACTTCCTCGGAGCCAAGGCCGACGCCATTGTGAATCTGGGTCAACACCCCCTGCTGTGGTCAGTGTTATTGGGTAGCAAAGGAGCTTAGGGGTGCTTGAGATAAGCACAGAGCTAGGGGCAGGAAGTGATCTCTGCCACCCAATTGAAAAACATGGCCCCAGCCAGTGGCTGCCAGGGGCTGGGCAGGATGATGGCAATATGCAAAAATCTCCCCTCATGGG